>MU127463.1:186307-196307 GCA_014904945.1 Gyrodon lividus
CCCATCCTTGGAAGGGATGATCTGAAAACGGTGGTTTTGCACGAAACCGTCAAACCAATGGTGAAGTGCGAATGCACCGGCTTTCTCGGTGTCCACTCGGTGACCGCCGCGAGGCCCAGTTCGATACAGTGTACCAGAAACAAAACTCGGAATTGTGCCAGTCACGGTGAGCTCTACTGGGTCACGTATCTCTTGTTCTACTTCGAACTGTACATCGGTTATTGAGTGTCAGATGAGGCACAGTGATGTTAAACACAAACTGACTCCTGTATCGGCTGGCCAATAGTTGGATGACTCCATCTTAGCACCATGAGCGGGCATATTGCGTGAAATCCGTCGGTTGCGAGCTGAAACGCCGCAACATTAGATGATTTTCTTTCTGCCTGCGATGGTAGAGGATGCCTACCAGGGAATCGCCAACAACAAGGTTGAATGGGACGTGCAGAAACGTCAGACCGAAATCCTGAGGAATAAGAACCTGTGACGGATACCCTTGAAGTGATGCTGGGTCTGGCTTATCTCCAAATATTGGGGTATGTGTTATAATTCTTGCTCGCTTCAGTCAGTGTGATAACTTGATTCCTCGAAGCCGCAGCCGGGTTGCTTCCTATCTTCCAACGACAGGTTTGGTATGGCAGTAGCCACATCAGAATACTCAGGTGGCCAAGATCACGAAATCCTTTAGTGACGGTTATGGGGGTTCTGATTGGTGGAGTCGTTCTCCAAAGCGGGCGTTTCCGCGAGATCACCAGACCGGTAGAACGAAACAAAACTCCAGGAGCACTCTTGGAGTTTCGGGTCGGAAGCGAGAGCGGAGAAGAAGGACTGGCACAATGACCAGATCAAGTTGATGAAGTGGATGTAATCGTCGCCTGGCAAGGTTTTTAATGGCAAATAAGCCCCTGTTGAACCGTACTGCAGACAGCAAACTGCGCAGTACGTGACTGCCGATTTGCAGCACTGAGTAACTACGTAGATGGAGGAGGTGCAAGCATTGTTAGTAGTTGAGCGAAAACCCGAAAGGCTTTCCCCAGGTCCTTGAGGTGATGTACCACCTCACAGCATTCCCGGCAGATCAAGGCACCTCCTCCCAAGGACGTGGTGTGTACACTGGTAAAGACGAATATTATGAATGATATGATATGAGAGAAAGATGCTGCGAGGTCCTGAGCGTGGCATAGCTCAGGAAAAGGAGTGGTGGCTCCAACATGATATCATGATGAGTTCAACATAGATATAGTATACACTGTCGCGCACACACGCACCATACATAGCGTGTCTTTTGTTCATGTCACTACGCTCACCTTGCCTTGCTTCGTCTGAGAACATCGACCTTTGCTTCGCGCTGGCCCAAGCCTCTACGAGTAGCGAAACTTCAAGCAGCAGAGTCACCTATCTGCCATCGGAATTTGAACGTCGACATGGATGTTTATTTATTTATTTATTTTTAAAATCCATTGATGACCCTTCTACGCGTTGTGACACTTATGGTTGCGAGATCAGAAAGACAGGCAGCTGTGATACTGCTGCAGTGTGAAGATGTACATGTGAAAAGTGCAATACGATGCGTGTTAAGAGGGAATGGGGGTTGGGCGAAAACTCCGAAGGCTTTTCCGGTCGAGACAGCACCCTGAACCTGGCGGCCAAGACGAGCTGTGTGGGCGGAAAGGGTACCGAACAGGTCGTCTTTGAGCTGCGTGAAGTGGTGTCCTTTTCTGTTCTTGACGTGAATGTTAACGGTTCGGTTGCGCCCATTACACGATGGATGATAGTTCTGGGGTATCCTTGACATCTGAGTCTGATTTCAACTTCAAGTTGATCTTGGATTCTGTTCGGTTGACGGCGGAAACACATCGAAAATCTGATTAAAAAACAAAGATAGGTCAGATGGGTAAATTCCGAAGGTGATCACTGATCGGGAGTCGAAACGAAGACATTGGCAAGGAAGTGAAGGCTATCAGAAAAAAAAAGTAATTGGTCGTGGGAGCCCTGATCAGCTTTATTCTGCACCTATGACGCTTTTCGTCAGTCGCTGGGGAGACCCTAATGCTACCAAAAACGCATTCCTAATCCATGGATTGACGTCTACATCAGGAACCTGGACCCGTTTTTCCCAAGACCTGACAACTAAAAGTGATTTCATGGTGGCAAGGAGGGGGAAATAGCAGATTTCTGATAGCGTTGACTTCCAGGTTACCTCGTCACCGCCCCTGACCATCTAGGACAAGGGAGTTCACACAGAGTCACGGATTACACTCTTGGTGCGTTTGTTAACGCTCTTTGCCCACTCTTCGAGCCTACACAACCAGAATTTTCCTTGGTCATCACACATTAGTTCGGCAGCATAGTGGCACTGGGTTTACTCGTCCTCCTCCCGTCGTCAAGGACCATACCAGTGATAATGCTGGATCCACCGCTTCTGCCCGTTGGGAAACTCTCTTCTGAGAAGCAGTCCCCTAGAAATGACCAAGAAACATGGGAACTAATGGTGAGAGAGATCACCGAGATACCAACTGTTGAAGAATTGCAGGCAGCCCACCCACTGTGGTCGAAGCAAAATGCTGTGTGGAAAGTTATTGGCGCTCAACTCTGCGATGTGAGACAATCAAGGGCGTAATTGAATTAAACACCGTCTGGTCAGTTGGTCGGAAACTTGAGACTGGTCATTGTACGTAGCAAAATCACCCCCGGTTTTTTCGTGCACCTTCTAGACAATATGCCGTCCAACATCCACTTGACCATTCTGATGGCAGATCCGCCAAAACGTGCTGCATGTGAAATGAGTACTATACAGGCGTACAGCCAGATACGAACCATTGCCGTTGAGGGTTCATCACATTCTATTCATCGTGAATATCCAAAGATAGTTTCCCGCACAGCAGTAGATGATAATACAAGCAGATGCTTATCACTGGCAACAGTACATACTTGATGGTCTGACGGTATAGCCGCGGTTTTGCACTTCTTGTTTTGGGTATACAGTTCAATAAATCACCATGTTCGTTGTGACCAGTCAGCTGCAGCTTTTTGTTAACATTGATCAACCACTGCAAAGTCTTTACGATTTACCAGCGCGGGACACTCTTGCATATGAGCTGTCTCTTTCCACGGCGGAGTACAGGTTCGCCTTCGAAGAGTCCCAAAGCACTGGCATAATCCGACATTACAATAGTGGCAGCGAGTCACTGGCAGGCTCGACTACTAGTAGTAGGTTAGATGCGGCTCTGCTTATCGATATACCTGAGCGTTTCATGAGCTAATTATTTTGGTTTAGCTCAGAGAAACTGCCGCAAGTTTGGGCAACGGATACCAACCTGAGTCAGAACTCCCCAAACCGTCACAGAAGGCTTTCATGATCTTGAGAGCTACTTTGACTGATTGTGGCACGAGTCAGAGCCGAGCTAAGAAGCAACGACGACATTCTGACTACTACTTCGACTCTTTGGGCTGCCTGGGGAGATTAGAACGAAGCGGGGATGAGCATCATAATGACCACATCACTTGCAGATCGCCGATGTGGTGGACACTGACAAGAAAAGGAAAGTTCCCAAGTTATACAGAAATTACGAACTTGCCATCGGTATGTAATGAAGTGACACTGTTCGGAAGAGTGCAGAGCTACGTTTGTCATGGCTCTGCAATTCCGACTCCTCGGGATCCTATAAGAGATGTCGTCCTAAGGAGGGATAGGTGAACTGTTTCTTTGTACGAAGATCTGAAGTTATTTACCAATGTCAGCTGAAATCCCCGTCTGTATCATCGGTCTTGGGGGTAGATTTCCCGGTGGTTCGAACACCCCAGCACTGTTCTATGACTTTTTACGAAACAAGGTTGGTTTGCATGTACAACGCGTCCTCCCCGCTGACTTGACTGGCCATCATCCAGGGAGATGGTATGATAGAGCCGCCTCCCGACAGATGGATCCATGCAGAGTTTATGGGTGCGTCCCTTGTTTCGCGTTCTCTTTGTGTACGATTTGGCAATTCTTCAGGCGGAAAAAATGAACCCGGAAAATATCACACTGCCAAGGGGGGATTCATCAACGACATCGATATGTTTGACCCCTTGGAATTTGGCATCTCCGCGAAAGAGGCGCCGCATTTTGATGCAGCAATACGCCTCACACTGGAGGCTTCCCACCAGGTATTTACTTGCTTTTTCAGCTCTGCACCACTGTGCCTACTTGTTGGTGGTTGTGTAGGCTCTGCAGGATTCTGGCATCGACTATCGCGGTTCCAAGACCGGGGTTTACTTCGGGAACCTTTTAACAACTACGTTTGAACTAGATGAAGATCGTTTCGAAATCAACTCCTACAACGGCATCGGGAAATGCGTTTCCATTAGGGCCAACCGCATCTCTTTTACGTTCGATCTTCGGGGACCCTCTTTGACCGTGGACACGGGTAAAAAAATAGCCTCTCACTTTGCCCGCCGGCTAGCTGATATCCACCAAAGCTTGTTCAGCATCTGCGACAGCGATGCACTTGGCGTTGTCCGCGATTCGCAGCGGCGAAATTGACCAGGCTCTGGTAGTCGGTAGGTGTTGTCTCGAGATGACCCGATCCATGCTCATGGGCACCTCAGGAGCGAATACGATGATCAATCCTGAGCATACGATCTCTTTCTCAAAACTCGGTGTTTTGTCGCCGACAGGATCGTCCAAATCGTTCGATGCGTCAGCCGACGGCTATGCAAGGTGACCAAGGTGATTTCTCATTGATATCCAGATGGAAAATTGACTGGGTCGCATAGAGCTGAAGCCGCTGCAGCGGTTGTAATTAAACGCCGAGATTTGGTCGAGAGAGATGGTGACATGGCCTACGCTGTCATTACCGGAAGCTCTATCAATGCAAATGGGAAGGGCAAGAGTTTGACGATGCCAGAGGGGGCCATGCAAGCGGAGACCATCAAGGGCGCTTATGCTATCGCTAAGAGAGATCCGTCTGAGGCGTTCTACGTTGAGTTGCACGCCACTGGCACGAAGGTCGGGGATCCGATCGAGGCGAACGCTGCTGGGGAAGTATTCTCAGTGAATCGACCTGATGACAAGCTTTTGCGGTAAAGAATCAATTTTCTGATTAATCATGGTCAAATTTGAACACGGGTTTCGCAGGGTTGGAAGCGTCAAATCCAACATTGGACACACGGAAGGATGTAGTTTCCTCACGAGCCTAGTCAAGGTGTCGATGATGCTGCACCACCAGGAGATCGTTCCGAACATCCGCTTCAACACGCCCAATCCTGGAATCGACTTCGTTGGTGGTAAGATGCGTGTACAAACCGAGGTAGATCTTGTTCTTCTCAGCTTGTCAAAACACAATTGATTGACCCTGTTTCAGCTCGAGAGGTTGAGTTCTGAAGCGGCCGCTGAAGACGGTAAATGGGTTGCTTCAGTATCATCTTATGGTGTTGGTGGTTCGAACGCTCACGTTGTGGTGGAATCCTCCCAACCCGTTTCCGAATCCAACAGGGCCGACGCTATGGAGCCTTCCTTACACTCAGGGATAGAGCCTTTGCACCTGTTCTTCATAGGTACTCTGACCGAGGTTTCCCTTGTACGTTGGAAAGAAACCCTCTGTACGGCTTTCCGAGGAACCAGTGACCACAAGACTCTGCGGTCGATATCATACCAACTATCTCGTCAAGCTCGCTCATGTCCTACCAGATGCTATGCTGTCGCTCCCTTCCTCAGCCCTGATACGAAATTCTCGACGCCCGTCCTTGTGAACAACGTACAGAATCCCAGGCTATGCCTCGTTTTCTCCGGTCAGGGTCCCCAGCACATCTTCATGGGCCGTCAGCTTGCTGCCGCCTACCCTGTTTTCCTAAATTCCATACGCGACAGCGACCGTGTTCTCGCAGAGCGTTATGAACAGGAATCGATGGTGGCCCGTACTGGACTCTTTATTCCTGGTGTGAAAGCGACACTAGCAAGTAATGGCGCATGGCCCGTCAACGAAGTTGTCTTGTCTATCGTATTTTTCCAAATCGCTCTCGTTGATCTTTTGCAAAGCCTCGGTGTGCAGTACGACTTCGTTGTTGGACATAGGTCAGTCACCCCCCCCAAGCCTTGCACGGAGCTAACACATTCACATTCTTTGCAGCCTTGGAGAAATTGCCATGGGATATGCATCGGGGAACTACAGTAGGGAAATGGCTGTCGGGATCGCTGTGGCGCGAGCGGCCGCTATGATGCATGCGGAGGGCAATGGTGCTATGGTGGCACTGGGCGTAGGCATGCAAAGGGCCAGGGCGATGATCAGAAAGGTCCTCCGACAGGCGGGCATGATTGAAGGTCTCTGGATAGCGGGGATCAACTCCCCAGACGCTGTGACTGTCGCAGGCAAGCATGAATTGATCAACATCCTCGTCCAACTCGCGAAGGACCCCGCGCAATCAGTCTTCGCTGCCAAGCTTCGGGTTGGCTGCGCCTTCCACACCCCGTTGATGGAAACACAGGAGGATTTATTCAAGACGCTTGCACGTCCTATTTTCGCTGACGGTGCTGGGAGAAACATCCGTGCACGTGTCATGTCGACGAATGATGGTAGGTGGCTGGATCGAGACCTCGATTTGGACTACTGCTGGGATAATATCCGTCGACCCGTCCTGTTCGGAACTGCGATCAAGAAACTTGTTGAGAGTGAGGGAGACCGTGGTCTCATCTTCCTCGAGGTTGCTCCTCATCCGGTCCTCAAGTCCTACATAGAGCAATGCGGTGGCCAGGCTGTCAGCCTCATTCGTCGTCCGAACCCGAAGCTCCCCGACGAATCAGTTGGGGAGCAGGCGCAGCTGTTAGAGGGCATGGGGGAGCTTTTGGCGATGGGCTTTCAAGGCATTGAACTACGGAAGGTCTGCGCGTCGGCGGTGGGCGATCAAGATTTTACGAAGGTCACTCTCCCAGATTATCCTTACAACAAGACACGGTGCTGGGCAGAGTCTGGCTCTGAACGTTCGATGCGGCTTCTCTCGAAGCGACGACCGTTGGCGCCTCCACATTTTCGCATTAATATCGACAGTCATCCGGACTTGGCAGGCCATGTGATCTTTGATGCGCCCCTCTTCCCTGCGTCTGGGTAAGACCAACAGGCATAATGAAAACTTGAACGAGGCACTGACCCATTTCCCCAAAAGGTACGTCGAAAGCATCCTAGAGAACGGTGCCATGGTAGTCCAAGACATCGCTATCCACAAGCCATTGGTTCTGAAAGGACATGACACCTTTCCGACGCATGCTGGTTGTGTCATCGATGGTCATCGGTGGCAGTTCCGAGCATCCACCACCGACGAGTTCGACAATGGCGCCGTCGTACTTGATACCGTCTACGCTAGTGGAACGTTCTCGCGTGTGAATTCCGGATTCCGTGTAAACATTCCATTGAAGTTCGATATTACGTCGAAACTAGCCCATTCATGCGGCTCTGTCACCGGAGACGAGTTCTATTCCGCTATTCCATCGGCATACCAATACCAAGGTCACTTCCGCGATTATCTACAGGAGGTGCACGAGATCAAGGACGAAGAAAGTTGGGGCGGCAAGGCCTATCTCGCAAGACTGGAGGTACCTGAAGGCACCCCAGACGTCTTTGGAAAGGGCTATGTCATCCACCCCGGAATCCTCGACAGTATCACCCAATGTGGTCTTGCAATGTTCATCAACATGGCCACAAAGCTTTTCGACTTCAACGGTGTCTTCCTCCCTGTAAAAATAGATGCCCTCCGTCGCTGGGATAGCGCAGATGCTCCTGATCTTGACGGTGAGCTTCAGCGAGGCATATGGACGTACTTCAGCGGTCGGACTTGGGCGCCGCTCGGACCGTTCAAGTCTGACTATGTCATCATGAACTCGCAGGGGCGTGTCCTTTTAACCATTGAAGGGTTCGAGATTGCACTTGCACCCGGTCCTGACCCCGTTCCAATCAACGACCAGACATTCCACGCACGACTTACAACCACCTGGCAACCGAAAGCCTTTCCCTCCTCCGGTCGTTTGCGGTTGGATGGTCTTTCTTTCAACGCAGCTTTCGAGGCTATCATCAAGGATGCCGCGAAAGCTGGTCGGCGAGTCTTCCGAGTTCTGGATGTCGACGAGACAGGTGGACTTGCACCTCCCCTCAACTCTACCCTTACTATGCTCTGCAATGAACATCAACTACACATCGAGTACTACTGTGCCGGTCTTGCCCCGGACGTTGTGGCCGCACGATGTACCTCCATGGGCTACAGTCATGTCAGACCTTTCATTGTCAATTCTTGGGCTTCTGAAGATCTTGCCCTCCAACCTGGCAGGTCAGTCCTTCTACCCTGTGCCGTTTTTATTTTTATAGACCTGACTCGCGATCAGCAGTTTCGACTTGCTCCTTGGTACCTCCATAATGCCTGCCTCTGATCTTGCTCGATCGGAAGGCCTGATGGTACCATCGGGCATTGTTTTCATCGTGCCGTCAGGTAAGGAGCCTGTTCACTCTTAATGTCCGTGTCCATCAATCTGTATTCATCCGATCTAAAGGTTTACTTACACCAACCGAGCGTTCTTCGCTCTTTCTGCCATTCGAGTCGCTCGCCTCGCACGCACAAGTGACCGTGCAGACTGGGAAGCTACTCGACGGTGGAGACGTTATTGCCGTTCGGATCGATCACCCATTGACCTCTCGTCCACTTGCATCGAATTCTGTCGTCATTCATCCATTCGCTCAAGGCCGCGAAGGTGATCTAGTGGCTCTTGTGAGCCACCTTACACCAGACTGCGAACTATATATCTCTGGGGACGACGACGCTGCTGGAATCGGGGCGATGGGTGTTGCAGCTTGTCTCATTGCGGAGTTCCCAGAGTTCAAGGTACATTCAGTTCTCTTCGAGGACCACGCCCTCAGTCAAGAGGCGAGAGAGGATGTGATACACGACATTCGTCGGCAGCCTTCTCTGCTTGAGCAGCATATGAAGATCTCCAGGAGTGGCCAGGTGTATGTTCGAAGACTTGTCCATGGATCGTCCACGCGGAAAGCTATTCGTTCTTCATCCGCCTTCGACATCGCCACCTCCGGCTCGAAGGAAATGAAGGTCAAGGTTGACGCTGTTGGCATCGAACCTTCCTCGTCTTTCGTGACTTTCGTTGGTGTAGCTTCCTCGTCCGAGCCGGAGAACTCGCGTGCAAAGGTGAGACAATGAAGTGTTACTGACGCTTGATACTCATGACAATCTCATAGGTCGTGGGCCTCTGCTCTGACCAGCCTGCCTGCACGTTTGTTGCGCAATCTGATATGACAGCAAGCCTACCCGCTGGCATGTCCGAGCAAGATGCAGCAAGGGTTCCTCTTCAACTCTTGGAAGCATGGATCTGCCTGAAATCTGTTGCTAATATCTCGATCTCGTCCAGAGTCCTTATACACGGTGGTGCAACCGGTGAGATATGTCGAATGTGACAAGCTAAGTTGTTTTGTACTCACCATTAATTCACCACTGTAGTCTGTGGTCGTGGTGCCATCCAACTCTGCCAATACTACTTCGGAGTTCAATATATGTGCATAGTCGATCACGCAGAGGAAGCTGCATCACTCGTTCGATGCTTCGGCACACCTGAGAAGGCTGTGTTGTTGCGAAGTGACTACCGGACATCCGCTGCAATTGACAAAGCTGGTTCGCTGACCGTCGTTTTGGACTGCTCTGGGGAACATCCGTGTTCTCTTGGTGTCAACAAGCTTTCCGCTGTCGGCTGGTATATTCGTGTCGAAAAAGACGGGAAAGACGTTGGGGACCTTCCTAGTGCACCGTTCGTGTTCCATCTGAACACAAGAAACCTCCTACACGAATCTTCCGAGATGCTCTTGCCTGCGTTGAAGGCACTCCTTGCCGCCCACCACTCTAGACCCTTCGATATCAAAGAGATGATCCCGGAGGCGGGGACTTGCCAAGACGGAACCCATGACGGTATATGCATTGCGCGACCCATTGTCTCTACCACTATCGTCACTGCTCCCAGCAGCCGCTTGTTCGATCCCCG
>MU127464.1:0-23830 GCA_014904945.1 Gyrodon lividus
GGGATGTGACAGGAGGACATGATTGGCCCTGATCATAGTGATCTGTTGATGGAGGATGCTACTGCAGGCAAAGATGGAGAAGTGGACATGGCTGACTCTAGTAGTGGGGAAGAGGAAGGTCACTTGGAGTCACTTATGGGGAAAGAGGGTAGCAGTGACTATGACTGCCAAGCAGAAGATGAAGATGGGATGGAAGAGGAGGATTGATGTGTTGTGATGTTGAGCAGGTTGGTGTCAAATGTACCCCCCTCTCTAATTATATTAATTCAGGGAGTGAAGTCAGCTGGGTAACAATGGTGCTTCCAACCATTTATTGACAGTTTCAACACATTGTGATTGTAGTGAATCCCTCCTGGCATTTGTGGATGTGGGTTTTCAAGGTTCAAACAATTATACAGAATTCATTGGGACTGGCATAGCATCATGTTCCTCCCCTCATTCCCTCATCTGGAAATATCCATTCACAGTCTTGTCTGGGATGCTATCAATGGGGCACCTAAATCCATTATATGTATTATACACACCATCCAAGTGTTTTTGGAATGCTCCCTAATTTTTTGGGTGTACTGTGTGATGGGTCCCCCCAATGCCCTCCATCTGGCAAGATCAATTCACAGTCTCGTCTTGGATATTATCAATTGGTCACCCGAGTCCATTATATGTATGATACACACCATCCAAGTGTTTTTGGCCCACTCCCTAATTTTCTTGGTGTACTTTACCTTATGTCCCCCCAATGTCCTCCCATCTGCCAATATCAATTCAGGAATTGCAGTTGGTTGTGGAAGAATGGTGCTCCCAACTGTCTATGACCCTCCTGAACATGCTGTGATAGTAGCTAAACCCTCCCATAATTTTTCTGATATCACTTGACCATGCCCTCCTCCTCCTCCCCTCACCCACCACTGGCTATCAATTCAGCTCAGACCTCTGGCAGGGTTCCGAGGATCTGGCTGGGGTTTTTTAAGGTCCAGGAATCTACTGGGACCATTCCTGAGACCCTCCAGAATTTATTGGAATCACTATGGCTGAAATCATCACCTTTTCCACCCATCATGTATATCAGCTTTATCAATTCTTCCCGACCACCAATTCTTTATTTTCCTTCTGAAAGTCGTTACTATATATATTATAAACAACTCTAGGATGTTTTCCAGGTTCAATTTTGGTTTTGACTTTTAATTTTTAATTCTCAGATGAGTCTATAGTAGTAAATAGGTATAAGTAAACTCACCTCAGCCGCTGCCAAAGAGGGGCAAAGAACAACTGAGGAATCGGAAGTGAAAACTAAGTATATATATATATAACAGAGTGGGCAGAGAAGTGCTCACTAATGATAACCAGGGAATAGGAACAGGAACAAGAGGAATTGGGATTAAGTGATGTAAGGAAGTGACAGAGCATCCCTGGAGGCTTGGGAATGATGACAAGCAAAGGATGATGGAATAAAATAAGGGTCCACATGTCTGCACAAGTTCTGGATCAATTCCAAGCAGTTTCACCTGGCAGTGGAGTGGGGGTAGGGATTCTGGCATTTCGGACATGTGGAGGTGCGGACTCCGACATTCCGGAAATGGGGAGTTTGTTGTTCTGGTTCCGGAGTTCACTGTATTTTGTCATTGCTAACCATTGAGACTGGATCAACCTTCCCTTTCTTCATGTTCTTCCTCCATGGCTGAACCTCAGCATCAGATTCATCATTGGCATCAAGCTCAGCTTCCATCTCACCCCCATCTGAAAATCCCGAGTTTGCAAGCTCGGTCTTGGCATACTCCATCCATCTTTGATGAGCTCCACCCCATCCATTGAATCCTGCTCCATTCCCAATCTCATCATTAATGTCATATCTATGGCCTGGTCAGCATTCCGAATACCTTTGGCTTGTGGATTTCAAGCTTGGTCACTTACTGAGTGGTCATGATCTGGCCAACTTTGTCTTTCCAGGCAGCCAGGATGGCTACTCTCATCCCACATCTCTTCCACACCTCCTCTGCAAACTCCCTCACATATTTCTCCCCTTTCTGTAAGGCTGTTCTACAGTAGGATGTTAGCAGTTGGTCTCCATCCAGAGCTTCAACCCCTACCTTGCCTGTACCTCTGGAGGTGGTCTTTCCTCCATTCTTCAGCTTCGGCTTTGGCCTTCTTTAACTCCTCTTCTGTGAGACCTTCCATCACCTTGTTCACAGCACATTGATACCGAGCTATCATCTCTCTGTCCCCAGGTTTGGACCCATTGTCTTCCTCTATTATCTTCTGAATTTCCATCCTCTTCTGTACCTTTATCACATCCCTAGCAGTGAAACTCTTTCCATACGTTACCATGGGTTTGGTAGTTCTTTTTTGGCCATGGTTGTAAAGCCAGTTCTTGTACATCTTTTCCAAAACATAAACATCAGCTGAAAATCCCACATGACATGTAGGACTCACCTCCTTCTGGCCATCCCATTCCTCTATGTTCATCCTTTCCACCATATCCAACTTCTTTGCTTCCTTATACACTGCCCTATACACTCCAGGTCTGTTCCTCTTCTTCTTCCATGCTTCCAAATGAGATTTGAGGATATCTATTTCCTCCTCTGACAGCTTCTGGGAAGTCTTGGTTCCAACAGATACACTGCTAGCTCTACTAGATGGTTCACAAGGCATGATGTCCAGTGATATTAATATTTTGTTCAAAGGGTGTGTTTTGAGAGTTGGTAGTGTCTTGTCAGTCCCTACCCAAATCCTCAACTACTTCATCAACATTGGATGCTGTAAACATGATTGCCAACATTGCCAAATCTTCTGATGGATCTTCCCTCATGCTGTAATGCCCCTTGATTCATCTTATTATAGACACCTTCCCTCCCCATTTGGCAAACTTTGATATCTGACATGCACCTCAAATGACACACAAGTTAGAGGAATGACAAGGTGATCAGTTGGCTACTGGAAGGTGTGCTGTCTGGTCAGAGAATTGTGTTGAGATCCAGTCCTCCTGTTGTCTAGCCATGCCAAAAGCAAAGTATGTTTCTATATATACTCATAGTCCTGTAGTGGAGGTTTGGTGTAAGACCATCCAAACCACCCAAGGTCCAAAAACTAAATTGGTGAAAGTCACTCCAGACAAGAAAAGGCCAAGGAAGAGGTCCCCAAGAAATACCCCATCTGCTGGCCATGACTTCCAAACATATGACCAAGGTGATTTCAATGACATGCCCAAGCCATTGAAATTTCCTAGCAAGGTAAGACTCTGTCAACTATTCCAGACACAAAACAACTTCCTCAGGGAATGGCAAGATCACAAAGAACTGTATCTCAATATCTTGTTACAGCTGGAGGGACCACCCGATCCTCAGAAGTGTTCTCATTGTCTCTGAGATGGTACCTATAGTGATGTTCAGATTGTTTTGGAAGGCCACTCTTCTGTACTTCCTGCTGTAGAGAGAACCATAGGGCTCACCCCTTTTATCAGGTAGAGCAATGGACCAGAACTTACTTCCAGCAATCTTCTCTCCAGCTGGTATGTTTTCTGATACTTATACTGAAATGCCTCTGCTTGATCAAAGTGATGCCCATAGGCCAGATTGACTCTACATCTGGGACATGATGGAGGGGTGTGCACATCTGGAGTCAGGGATGTGCCTCAGGATGTGCCTGATGAGGAATGGGAGGGTTCCCACCTAGCAGCTCAGCCACCTCACCTTCAGATTCCAGATTCTCCTGGTGTCCTGGTGGTGGTGGACACCTCGGGGGTGCACTATTGTGACCTGGCATACTGCAATTGTCCAGGAAGTCCGGATCCTCACATTCAGCTACTTTGTGCAGGTCTATTTCCTGCCAGCACAGTCTTCACCTTCCAGGTACTGGATGACTTCCTTTGGGACAATGTGGAATATGGGACTGCAGCAATGAATTATTTCAGCAAGCTAAAGAGGATCACTTCCAATGTGTTCCCTCACTTGGTTCAGTCTTTGAGGAGGGCTGATACCTCGGGTTGATGTCTAAATGGCTAGTTCTGTCAGGACACCTTTGGTGTGAATGCAGCCAAAAGGTTCTTACCACCCGGCCTTGCTGGTACCAAGCTGGGGATAATTCAATTGCACCTGTGATCTCTCCCTCAAACAGGGCCTGGTCGGTCCTCCAAGACCTGGAGTTGCTGACACTCCTGGATATATCTAGCAATTCCAGGTTTTTTACTTTATATCTATTTACTACCCCTAGCTAATTCCTAGTAGTCTGGGCAATCACTGCCCTCTTATAGTTTTTGTCAAGAGCTCTTGCTGCAATAGCAGCAACAAGTGCAAGTGCTCTTCTCTTTCTGTAGATGAGATGAGCATTTGTAGACAGAGGACAAGTAGAAACCATTGAAAAGCACTAGTACTGTACAGTTGCCAATTATCTTATTTTGTTGCTTTGTTATTTATTATTTGAAAGAATTACTAATTCCAAATAAAAACATTTGCTACCCGCTCACATTCAGCAGGTTTGTGGGAACTCCCGAGACTTAGCGGATTTAGCCATTGCACCCACCCCGCAAATCGGACCCAACCCATTCTCATCGCCGAGCGGGCCCTGAGTATCATGGTGCGTGGCAATTAAGCCTCATGGCCCCATGCCTATCAAATCCCTTACCACTGCGTTCCGGGAACGCCATTACATTATGTCGTAAAGTAAAACCAAGCCAGTATAACCAAGCCAGTAGGAGGGTATAGAGTGTCTTACATATAGCAAATACACGGAAGATAAGGCAAGACCACAAGAGATATCGTGTGAGTATCATGAAAATGAAAATCCTGTAGCTGATATTGAGTATCGATGAACGAGATAACGAGCGCAATGCGTCTGCTTTATGTGACACAGAACCACGCACAAGAAGAGAATATATATCTGCACCTGTGGAACTAAATGGAATTGATTACCTGATGGGAAGTTGGAAACGATCCCCGCCCACCCACCAAAAGAACCCGGAACCCATCACATCCGAATCCCCAGCCCTGCCCCGCCAGACCCCATCGCCCCGACCCCACGCAGCACATCGGCAATAATATGCCGCGAACTCGCCATCGAGAAAGATCCCCTCAATTTTTTTGAATTCAGGGATGCGGATAAGTTGGGTGAGGTCGACGAAGACGAGGGGATGGGCGGCGATGTGGACGCGTCAGGTGGACGCACTGGACGCACGGGATGATGGCATGACATGGGTGAGTGCTGGGAAGAAGCCGGAGTCTGGGAACGGGGTGCGGGTATTGTGATGGGCGAGGCTGTGCCTGGCTGCCCTGGTGCCGATCGGGGCAAGGAAGTCTCGACAGCAGATGACTTCGCATTAATTGGTGAAGGCGGAGTGCGTGAGATATTTGGGGAGGCTTGAGAGCGGCCAGAGATAGAAGGCAGGTTGGAGAGTACATTTGGTGATGGAGCACGGGGTGGGTCGTCGATCAAGTCAGCTGTCGACTCGGATGTCTTGGGCAGGCTGAGAGACGATGACGATGCATCTGTAGGAGGGATGAGGAAGCGACTTTTACTTGAAACAAATAATCCTGGGGAGTCGGTCGAACAGTTCGAAAGAGAGGTGGAGTTCTGATCAGCTTGGCCGACCGTAAGGCAAGACAGTGACGCTGCAGGACTCGGGGCAGGAGACGGGGCAGGAGTTCGTTTCGGGGACGGGAGAGGAAATAGTTGATCCTGGTCGTCGTCGTCGTCCTCTTCGGGAATGCGGGGTGTTGACGGAACCATCCAAGTGGGTGAAGGCGGAGTACGAGCATCTGCTGACGAACTCGATACACCAGGACGAGACGCGTGTAGCAGCGACAATTTGCGCCCTTCTCCATCTCTCGCGTCATTCAACCACACCATCCCCTGCCCTGTCTTCGATAACCCAGTGTCGCTCGCTCTTCGACGCTTGTCTACCTCATCTACGCTGATCGGTACACCACGGCCTAAAGCGCTAAACGAGGCAGCAGCAGCACTCCCGGCGACTGTGATCGTGCGGAGTGCATCTGCACTGACACTACGGCGTCTATGAGCAGCCCGTGAAAAACGCTCTGTCCATGCGTCACCGTCCACAAGGGCTGCTTCGGCGATTGGCTGACAAGCCGCACAGCATGGGCGCAATGGTACTGTGAGCACATCTGAGCGAGAGGGGGAAAGCGAGGCTTTACGTGGAGTGCGTCGAGTCGGCGGTGGAAAACCAGGAATAGATGAGCCGGCCGTCGGAGAACGATGGACTAGACAAGGAGAGAGAGGGCTGTGATCAGTAGATAGAGTAGGAGACTGTGCTTTAGTTGAAAAGCTGGAGAAAATGAGTGTTAAGTCGACACCAGGTTGCAACATGGACAAATCGAGCGACGCACCTAGGAAGTGGAACTCGCAGGACAATGTGATTCTCTTCGGAAGAAGGATCTTCTGGTTCCGTAGAGCCTGAAGGACCCGAGGAAGATGTGCGTCTCTTCCACAAAGGCAGTGAATAGGACTTTGTGACGACCCTTGGCATTCGAGGGCGATGTGCTGGTTCTGGAATGACCACGCACTGGGTGTCGAATCGGACGCAGCTGGCACGATCGTAGAGGGGCTCGATGGCAGGCGTCGTGGACGTTAACGCAGTTGTGATTGTGCTGGTTGTCGTCGCTGTCATCAACATTCTTGGATAGGAAGTAGTAGGAAGGAAGTCCCCAGTGCTATTTTTACGGGAGAGCCTGCATCACGAAAAGGCCCTCTTGCTGGCAGTACTTGGCGCTTCGGCTAATCATGAACTTCACTTTCTCCAAGTCGTACCACTTCTGCACTGACCAACCACTCGCTGGTCACCTTCGTTGTTCGTGATCTCACTTTGTGTCTAGCACAATTGCTCGCTATATCAGTTCATTTGGACAAATTGTTTTTTTTTTCGATTTCTGAAAAACATGACAATTAATTGTGTATGAAGTTCAGATTAATATGGTTTTTAGCTTCACTGATAGCGTGATTGTCCCCGTAAGTAAGGTCTGTCTAGAGGGTGACTATTGATAGCGCCACAACAGCCGCACTAATCCAATCATCCTGGTCTGCATAATAGCGTTCCGGGTAGCGTTCCGGGAATTTGGAATTGGGCCAAATTCACCCGCGGGAATTAAGGTCTGTGATAGCATCCCCTTTTCTACAGTCAATGAAGACAAATAAAGGAGTCTTACGGCGCTGCTGGTGGATTCAGCAATCCCAAATGGAGCTTTGAGGGATCAGAAAGGCCATTCATGTTGTCTGGGAGGCAGTCTTGATGAACATACCCATCAAAGCTACTTTGGAGCAATGCCAAAGGGACTCAAGCCCTGGAGTTTTGCATATACTTCACTAATGGCACTCTAAATCTGGCTACCCCAACAACAAGATTTTAAAAATGCTCACCGTAAGCTTCATGCACAATCTGCCTGATTGCATCCTTCTGAGCAGGCAGTTTGAGACTGGAGTGATTGGGGAGGATCAAATCATCATCTGCATTCTTTCTGAGGGCGACTCTTTCCCAGTCATTGTCAAGGCATTCATTACTGTCCTCACCCTCTTCACCAGAGTCTGTTGGTAGACAATTTAGAAGTTTTCGCTCATGTTTCATTTCTACCTACTCACCATATTTGTGATACAGGTATTCCAACAGGGAGACAGAAAACTTGCTGCTCAGCTTCTTTCCATGGCCCTTCACAAACTTTTTTTTTTGCTGCTTCGGTGCGGTTTCAGTCCTACATAGATTACCACAAGTTGTTAGGCACAGAATAACACAATAAAATAAAATTACTGACACTCCGAGATTGACTCCTCTGCTGCTGGAATTTGAGCGATGGCTGTGGTAGATGTTGTCACATCCCAAAACTTTCCCAACCAATCCAACACAATTCTGGCCCCTTATGATCAAATCCCAAATCCCAAGTCTCGGACTTTACCATAGAAGATTTCTCCTTCATCAGATATTCCAAACCCCGTATTCTCTGTCCCAGACTTTCATATTCCTATCTCGGCTATCTCTTGACATATGTCCCTTTCCTTTGAGATTCCTTGACATTGTCACATCACGAAACATCCCTAACCCATCCAGCCCAATTCCGAGCCCCTATGACCAAATCCTGAATCCCAGCCCTCGGACTTTACCTTAGATGATTTCTCTTTCATTGGACATTCCAAACCCCATACTTCCCATCCTGGACTTTCGTATTCCTATCTTGGTTATCTCTTGACATATGTCACTTTCCTTTGACACTTCTTGACATTTACAGTTCCTATCGATAATTCCCTTCCCCCTTGCTTCACAACTATTGCGCCATTGCCTTCAGTCATTATTCTACCATTCTGACACCATTCTGATTCATTCCTTCCTTCCTTCCGGAAACCCGAAACTCCGATTCGTCCAACATACTTTAACATCTTTATATCTTCCGGACTCTTCAGTATATAAATGCATGTGTACTCTCTGATATTCCCTTAGTTCAAATATAAACGCATGTGTACTCTCTGATATTCCCTTAGTTCAAATATCAACTAAATCCCGTTCTTTCCTGATCCCCTCTGAACTTCCTTGGTCCTTAAGTTGATCTTAGGATTGATCTCTATCTCTGACCCTCTGCTCCGAAATCAAGGAACAGAACTTGTACAGGGGCACAGCACATAAGCTGAAGCCGAAGTTCCTTACCACTCCGACCCCCCTCAGGAATTCCTGCCAAACCCCGCTTTCTCCGCATTCCGGACAATTCGGGAATTCTGGGAACGAACCCGGACTTAACAGACATTCACAGTTCCTATTGATAATTCCATTTCCCCCTGCTTCACAATTATTGTGCCATTGCCCTCAGTTATTATTCCACCATTCTGATTCATCCCTTACTTTGTTCCCGAAACCCGAAACCCCGATTCGTCTGACATACTTTAACACCTTTATATGTTCCGGACTCTTCAGTATATACACCCACTTATACCCTCCAATATTTCCTTAGTTTGAATATCAACTAAATCCTGTTCTATCCTGCGAAGTCTCCACTTCACTTTGAAACCCACTTCAGTCCTTGAGTTGACCTTAGGATTGTCTTCTGACCCTCTGCCTTGAAATGAAGGAACAGAACTTGTGCAGGGGCACAGCACATAAGCTGAAGCCAGAGTTCCTTACCCCTCCAACCCCCCTCAGGGATCCCCAACCGACTCCGCCATTGTGCACACTCCGGACTATCTGGGAATTCCGGGATTGAACCCGGACTTGACAGTATACCTCTATAGTGACTTACTTACTGGATACAAAGTACTTCTACAGGCTAATACTACTGTCTCTATTGCTACCACCCCAACATCTCCGTCCATCCAGAACACAACCTGACCTCCACTTGCACACACAAATATGCTGTTGACCTTGATGAATTGCACCAGTTCCTCCACTTGGAAATGGCCCTTGCACAACAACACTACCATGGTCCTGCTAATGCCAAATGAACTCCAGCTCTGGACTTCAAAATTGGAGACCTTGTCTTTGTTAAGGCCAAAACTGTGGGATACAAAATACAAAAGGGGTTTATAGACTATGGGGACAAGTAAACATGGGTGACATCAGAGTACCGGAGTTGTGCAGAATGTGAGTCAGAAGTGTTGGAAGATGTCAAAGAAAGTTGGAACAAGTCAAAGGGAGTCAAAATGGGAGGTATTGGAAGGTGGAGATATTATGCACGTCAAACATCTGTCAAAAGTATGAAGCATGAGGAACAAGGCACAGGGGCAAAAGAGAAAGAGTTAAAGATAAGTGGAGAAGCAGAGGTGCTGACTTCTGGAAATGTAGACTTGGTATAAGGTGAAGGGCAAACTTGGTCCAGAGTTGGGCTTTGGAGAAGCAGAGTTGACTTGCACAGCATGGAATATGACAAATATACTGTTAAGATACCATCTTCTCCAGGCTGTCTGGAGTTATCAGGAGAGCAGAGTGGACTTTGCATGGCACAGGATATGACAAGCATGAGGAACAAGGCACAAGGGTGAAAGTGTTAAAGATAAGCAGATGAGCAGAGTTGACTTGTGCAGCATGAAATATGACAGATGTTTGACATGTGTGCCAGGTGACCACTCAAGATGGATGGCTATGCACATGTGACAACTGCTAGCCTCAATGATACACACTATAGCATTGTACACCAATACACTCACAATTTGTGTTCAACATGTGTAGTAGAGATGTGTCTGTCTTGGATGACACCCACACACAACTCCCAACCACCCCTATCATACAGTGGCTCAAAACTATCTGGATGTTTGGACACCTTTCACTAAACACAATATTATCTGATGTCACCTACCCCTAACCTTGAACTATAAGTGTATGAAATACAGTACCTACTATTGGCTTTCTATTGGTCTAGGGATCAAGGTTTTTGGATAAGGTTTGATGAAATGGTCGCCATTTCAAAATGATAACCCATTTAGACAGTTTTTTGACTTTAAGTTTTGGTTACATATATTAGACCCTAGCATGCTGTAATATAATTACATACATCTGATAACTGCTCTATTATGTCACCTTTATGTAATTGAGTGTCAGATAGCATATATAAACCCCACTATTTCATGTTTATTTTCCCACCATTATCATGAAGTCCATCTCTACTTCTCAACAAAACAACATCATTACTCTATCCTCTCTTGGTCTTTCTTTCCTCTAGATTCCCAAACTGCCCTAGGGAAGTCTACATACAGTATGCCAGTTTCTTCAGGAACTCCAGCCAGAGAAGACTAGGCTTCATGTTGGCCATTCTTCCAAGCTTGCCCCTATCAACAAGAGGGCTATTGTTCAGAAAATCATTACTGGCAAGACCAAAAATGCTGTTCATGCCACTCAATACATCAATTCTATCATTGATGGTCCTGTCTGCCCCCAGACTGTGAGAAATACCCTCAAGAAAGCCTCATTAAAGGCTGTGGTGCAGAAAAAACCCCTACTTTCTAGTGGTCACAAGAAAAGGAGGTAAGGAGGTTAGCCTTTGCTCTCAAGTACCAGCATTGGACTGTGGAGGATTGTGTCAAGTTGTCACATCCCCAAACTTTCCCAACCCATCTGGCCCAATTCCGGCCCCCTATGATCAAATCCCAAATCCCGAGCCTCGGACTTTACCTTAGAAGATTTCTCTTTCATCAGACATTCCAAACCCCATATTTCCCATCCCGGACTTTCACATTCCCGTCCGGGACAGGAAATACAGGGTTTGGAATATCTGATGAAGGAGAAATCTTCTAAGGTAAAGTCTGAGGCTCGGGATTTGGGATTTGATCATAGGGGGCCAGAATTGGGCCAGATGGGTTAGGAAAGTTTCAGGATGTGACAGATTGGAAGAGAGTTATATGGTCAGATGGGCAAGAGTATGTGTGGAAAAAGAAGGGCAAAGGACTGAATACTAGAGAGATCAAAGGTACAGTCAAGTTTGAAGGAGGTTCACTGATTGTATGGGGCTGCATAGTGTGGAATGGAGTGGGGTTTGAGTGAGGTGGAGGGGAGAATGGATGCTGAACAGTATGTGGCCATTTTGGAGCAGGGGTTGCTGCAAAGCATGGAGGAATATGGAATTTCAGAATGTGATATTATCTTTCAACAAGATAATGATCCCAAGCACACCTTTCGGAGAGCCCAAAGGTGGTTTAAAGAGCAGGGTATCAATCTTCTGGATTGGCCTGCACAGTCTCCACATCTTAACCCCATTGAACATACTTGGAATCACCTCAGGAGATCCCTCTCAGCTTATGAGAGTGCTCCTACAGGAGTTCATCAATTATGGGAAAGGGTAGTAGAGCAGTGGGGGAATATTGATGAGGAAAAGTGTCAACAATGGTGTCAAATCCAGGTTCACTCCCCGAATTCCTGGATAGTCCGGAGCATGTGGAATGGCGGGGTTGGTCAGGAATCCCTGAGGGGGGTGGGAGGGGTAAGGAACTTTGGCTTCAGCTTATGTGCTGCACCCCTGTACGAGTTCTGTTCCTTGATTTCAGAGCAGAGGGTCGGAGGACAATCCCAAGGTCAACTTAAGGACTGAAGGGGTTTCAGAGTGAAGCAGAACAGGAGAGAATGGGATTTAGTTGATATTCAAACTAAGGAAATATCAAATATCAGAGAGTAAAAGCAGGTTTATATACTGAAGAGTCTGGAAGATATAAAGATGTTAAAGTATGTCGAACAAATCGGAGTTTTGGGTTTCTGGAAGAAGGTAAGGAATGAATCAGAATGGCATCAGAATGGTGGAATAATGACTGAGGGCAATGACGCAATTATTGTGAGACAAGGGGAAAGGGAATTATCAATAGGAACTGTAGATGTCAAGAAGTGTCAAAGGAAAGAGACATATGTCAAGAGATAGCCAAGATAGGAATACAACAGTCCAGGACGGGAATGCGAACGTCCAGGATGGGAATGCAAAAGTCTGGGACGGGAATGCAAAAGTCCAGGATGGGAATGCAAAGGTCTGGGACAGGAATGCAAAAGTCCAGGATGGGAAATACGGGGTTTGGAATGTCCAATGAAAGAGAAGTCTTCTAAGGTAAAGTCCAAGGCTCGGGATTTGGGATTTGATCATAGGGGGCCGGAATTGGGCCAGATGGGTTGGGAAGGTTTTGGGATGTGACAGCTGAGCAGGATGCAGTGAAACATATCATCACTGGTGGTTCCTGGTTCTATCCAAAATTACAGTGTTGGGTTCAGGCTAGTAAGAGCATTGCTGCATATATTGCTGAACATCCAGAACAGCACTGCCTTTTGGGTCTTTCTATGACAAAACTGCAAACTCCTGGTAAGTCAACTCCTTGTCTAGATAGGGCCAACACAATCATTTTGATGGGTGGTTTGACAGGTTTCATTCATCTGCCAACTCACATGGAGAATGGCAAATCCAAAGTTGTCCCATCCGTTGAATGGTGGTCAACCCAAACAGCAGCTGTTGTGCAACCCGGTTCTCATCAGAATGTTGCAAGTGACCTATTATACAAATGCAAGGCACTTGTTACAAACGATGGCGACAAAGTGTCCATTGGCAGCCATGTGATTTATGGTCATGGACCATAGGATGTCTGTTGTTCACTGTTTGCCTTTGTGCATGCACTAATTTTTCTTATGGTGTCTTTGATTCTAGTACTCCATTGGAAACATCATTGAGATTCTTGTCCCCAATCAAAAACATATCACATCCCATATCACCATCAGCTGCCTTGAGTTTTTGCTGGGACTTCACCCACAATTACACATTCCATGCCTCAAGTTTCCAACACTGGAGCACAAGGTTGTCATTACACCTGAGGTATGACATTTATCATGCTGCAGTCCTTTTTGCTCAAAATTGTGAAGAATATATCCTGCACTGTCAATGTCCAGCATGATTGTGCATCATCGGGAGCGGTCTGTGACAAGGTGTGGAATGTGCGAGCAACAGGAACACTCTGAGATCACAAAGAAGAAGTTGATGATTGACCATGCATTGACTAACATGTACCTCCTCAATGTCTATGCATTGCATAATTACTGGCAGATAGCCACTGCAATTCCTGGGGAGGTGCAGGCTCAGAGAAATATATCTCGCCCACTTGATCATCAAGTGCTCCGACTCCAAGCTGCAAAGCTTGTCTCCAATAAAAGGCAGTGGAACCTGCTGACATCATGATCCCAGAAGGTGGGGGCACACTGCATTGTATGAGAAATCATGAAGGACTGCCTTTATGCATGTTTGTTGTCACCAAACTTAACTGCATATGTTCTTGATCTGGAAAACAATGTCTTCATGAGCAAGTAACAAGATTTCATCCACAGACAAACTAATCTTCTCTGTAGAGCTATGCAAAGAAGAACCTCACCACATTCAAGATTTCAGTGGAGGCCATTGAGGATTCCGAGATGTTGGACTACATCAGCACAATGATGAAGGACATTCTGACCTCACAATAATCCAACATGAAGCAGAAGGTGCCCCTCAGAGATTTGATTTGAGGATCTCAACCACATTAACCACATGCCCAGATTGCCGCCAACATTTGCAACAAGGCACACACATCTGCCCTTGCAAGGTCACTGGCACCAGGAGGTTCCCATGAGGTCACACTAGCACATTGGGGCTGCTTTGCCTTTCTGGTGAGTCTTCTTTTCTAGAAATCTGATCCTCCTGTGATTAAATTTGTAGTAACTTTGCAGTGTGCATCCATGATGACCTTTGAAGTCATTGATGAGTGCAAGGAGGCCCAGGCAGCTTGCAAAAAGGTGGCACCAAACAGGAGGCAAGAATCAACTACAGAAGCAGGTGAGAATGCAGAGAATGATGATCAAATCAACTTGGAGGCTGCTACTGGAGAAAGTGCCAAGACCCCTGCAAGGATGTGGGCATCAAGTGATTACTGGGAATTTCTGGTTCTTCTCCTCCATGACATCTGAAAGGCTGCTCACACTGCAGAGGCAACACCCCAAGCTTGTGAAAAGCACGTTCAGGTGTAGGACTTTCCATTATTTTACTGTATTCCTGAGGCTGATTCTATATCAATCCTCCACATGTTTTGCACTGAATGTCTGCAAAATGATTTGTGAAAGTTCCCTGCCACAGTAGTGCAAGTGAATGCTCCCATATGACAAAGTGTCAGTTGAATGGCAGAAGGCCATACATACTAAGCTTATGAGGTAGTAGAGTACCCTACACATGCTATTGTGTCCCTTGCCATGCAATACTGTACCTATCCTATGGTTCATACAAGGTGGTTTTTGAGTTTTTCACTGTGCAAAAATTAGCAGACCCTGGCAAGGTGGAATTGGTGCTCACTGTTGTTGCCATTAGCCAATCATACAGGACAGGATGGCAGAAGGTTATTTATGACATTGAAACCAGGTCCACACATGGACTATTGGTTGGAACAGTCAGCCAAGGTAATCCGATGATGACAACTCATACAACCTAACCTCAGATGGACCCTCAGGTAATTGTTGTTCAAGCCACCAGCTTGCACCATATGTGGAGTGGTCTAGACATGAACACATGGGAAGTGTCATTCTTGTTGACTAGGTATTGTCCATTGTAAGCTGCTGGGGACTGCCAGTATTAAGGCTATGGTTTATGTTATTCACTAAACCTATATCATTTGACGAAAAGTTACTCCTGAGCCACATGTGGACTGGTCCTGTACCTTGAACCCCAGCCAAAAGTCACAAGAGGCTGGTGGTGGCTGGTAGAGCCTAGTAGTAGTCCAAAAATGTAAATAGTGGTTGGTCGATGCCTTGCATACTTTCGATCATGCTGAAGCATAACAAATCCAAACGACGTACGCTAACACACAACTGAAACATATTTGACATTGTTTCATCTCATTTGACTCTGATGCACTTGAAGCAAAGCTAACAAAGCATGTGAAGCTGATTGCTCTACATGCTGTGTTAGCTTTATCTCCTCTTGTTCCAATCTGCTTATACTTTCTCTCAATGGGCAAGGAGTATCATTGCAACTGTAAGAAGATATGCAAAGGTGTCCTCACCCCAGTCACCTGAGCCACTTTCCACTGGCATGAGAAGTATCATGCGCTGAAGGTACATCTGTTCCACCCTCCTTGCGAGCGCTCTGACAAACTGCTGGTATCATACCAACTGTCACATCCTGAAACTTTCCCAACCCATCCAGCACACTTCTGGCCCCTTATGATCAAACCCCGAACCCCAAGCCCCAGACTTTACCTTGAAAGAATTTCTCCTTCATCTCATATCCCGAATCCCATATTTGCTGTCCTGGACTTTGACATTCCCATCCCGGACTTTCATACTCCTATCTTGGCTATCTCTTGACATATGTTCCTTTCCTTTGACATTGTCACATCCCAAAACTTTCCTAACTCATCTGGCCCAATTCCAGCCCCCTATGATTAAATCCCAAATCCCGAGCCTCGGACTTTACCTTAGAAGATGTCTCTTTCATTGGACATTCCAAACCCCATATTTCCCGTCCCGGACTTTTGCATTCCCATCCCGGACTTTCGTATTCCTATCTCGGCTACCTCTTGACATATGTCACTTTCCTTTGACATTTCTTGACACCTACAGTTCCTATCGATAATTCCCTTCCCCCTTGCTTCACAATTATTGCGCCATTGCCCTCAGTCATTATTCCACCATTCTGACACCATTCTGATTCATTCCTTACTTTCTTCCGGAAACCCGAAACTCTGATTTGTCCAACATACTTTAACACCTTTATATCTTCCAGACTCTTCAGTATATAAACCTGCTTGTACTCTCCGATATTTCCTTAGTTTGAATATCAATTAAATCCCGTTCTCTCCTGCTCTGCTTCACTCTGAAACCCCTTCAGTCCTTAAGTTGACCTTAGGATTGTCTTCCGACCCTCTGCTCTGAAATCAAGGAACAGAACTCATACAAGGGCGCAGCACATAAGCTGAAGCCAAAGTTCCTTACCCCTCCCACCCCCCTCAGGGATTCCCGACCAACCCCGCCATTCCATGCGCTCCGGACTATCCAGGAATTCTGGGATTGAACCCGGACTTGACAGACATCCCTTGACATCTACAGTTCCTATCAATAATTCCTTTCCCCCTGCTTCACAATTATTGTGACATTGTTCTCAGTTATTATTCCATCATTCTAATGCCATTCCAATTCATCCTCTTACTTTACTCTGGAAACCCGAAACACCGATTCGTCCAAGACACTTTAACAGTTTCATATCTTCCAGACTCTTCAGTATGTAAACCCAACTTTACTCTGTAATATTTCCTTAGTTCAAATATCGACTAAATCCTGTTCTATCCTACAAAGTCTCTGCTCCACTCTGAAACCTCTCTCAGTCCTTAAGTTGATCTTAGGATTGTCTTCCGAACTTCTGCCTTGAAATCAAGGGACAGAACTCATACAGGGGCACAGCACATAAACTAAAGTCAAAGTCCCTTGCCCCTCCAACCCCCTTCGCCTTTCCATGTGTTCCAGACTCTCCAGGAAACCCAGACGACGAACAGTAAAAAATGGTGTGTCATGACTCATTCTTACTAGTTCCCTACATATCATATCTCATTGCCTTGCACCTCCAGGCCGTCCCATCTCTTGTTTATTGCTGCACACACTCCAATTCCATAACCCCTGCATATTACTAGTACCCGCCTGCCAGTGCTTCATTATTGTCCCTCACATCATCCTTTGCATCCTCCCATTGCTGTCACAGATTCTGTCATGTAGTATGTACACACCACCCCATCATCCATCATCCATCTATACATCATCCTTCACATTTGTGACCCTGTTGTATTACTACTATCATGTATCCTATTGTGTATACAATCTATGCGGTCACCTGTCATGCAATCCAGTCATTTTAGGGTGTATCTAGCAGCCTCTATAAGCCTCTCTGAGCGACTAATGAGCATTCTAGGGATATAGAGGCTTGTAGAGCCCATGGATTTCATGTCGAATCTGCTCGACTTGGTGCAAGGCATGTAGAGAAATTGGTTGTAATTTAGTGGCTGTTAGAGGTAAATTTACTACGGCTCGACTCCACTACTACCCACTACCAGCCACCACCAGACTCTTGCGACTTTTGGCCCCCCACACAACTGACCGTGTAATGCTGATGTAATGGCCGGAAAAGGCAGTTTTAATTTTATCTATTCGAGGATGGTGCATTGGAAATACCGTTCATTTCATGACCGGCATTACGGCACACCTTCCTAATGTGTCGAAATTTAGTAGAAAATATGATAATATTTTATTCTGGAGGCTACGGAAAGGCATCCATTACCCCAGGACCCAGGTAGGGGGAAATGTTTCGATCTCGGTGACAGGTGCAGGTGTCCAATCATAAACCTAGCGAAGCCTGATATTCAATTTTGGTGACAGTTTCGCTTGCTTCTCGGGCGCGTCCCGCTGAGATTCTTTCAATGTTCAGACCGCTGATATTAATATCAGGCGCTGCCACATATCAGGCGCTGCCACATATCAGGCGCTGCCACACCTTGTCACACAACCGTGGCGCGAACATCCTAAGTCAACAGTAAGTACACGCACCACTTCCGCTTGAAGCACCAGGTCAACTATCCCACAACAGCGTATCATGTGTTACGAGGGAATATTCTCAACGGAGAGAAATGACATCGTCACAACTACGTATGTATTACGCCCGGACATACAGAGGAACTGCTTCGCTGATAAGGGTCACCCCCGATAGATAAGTATACACCAGGACAGTGGTTAGCGCTTCTCCTGCATACTATCTCAGAACGGCCAACCTTCCTGTGCGTGATGCTTATCAGCCACCTAACCGACCTGGATTCCTGGCGGTTCACCACATCAGCTGTCCTGTGTGCATCAATCTGGCACATCGTTCGGCCATTTATGTCTAGCCGCTATCCATGAGCTCCACACTTGCTCACTTTCTTCTCTACTACTATCACTGTCCCGCAATTAGATCATGGCAATTGTTGCGTCGGTCCCTCATGAGGGGTTCTCCTTGTCGTCAAGGCCGAGGAACGACTCATTTGTACGCCACTGTTCTGTCTCTGATACGCATTCATCTCGTCATTCTGACCTGGATTGGTAGCTTTCATCCGGCAGAGGAGGCTCAGGAAACATCCGACGTTCGTGTATATCTCTGGACTCCAACCCATCTCCCGACCCCGACCTCATCTCTATTCGCAATCGAGAGGTCCCACCAAACCCCGATAAAGTACGTTCAACATATACAAGAGGTTGGCTGTTCGCTTAGACACACCGTTATATCGGATAGTTCGTTTCAAGTGGACGAGGCGGCTCTGGAAACATCCGACCGCCATCACCCGACTTAGAGACCTTTCCACTGACTGCCGCGATTCTCAGTCAACATGTGGCGGCGCAAGCTCAGTATGAACAGCAAATACGAAAGAAACATGCAGAGTCCCATGTAGTAGTCAGCAGTCCTCTACTCCGCATTTGGCTTGTAATTTAGAGTTCGTAGCGCTCTTCAGGTCGGGGGGGTTCTGGCAACATTTCGAACCGGCGACGTGTTCCTTTAAAGCGTCCCAAATCTAACAAGGGCTTCCTTCCGAAGGGTCGCGTCAAAGCCATCCTGCACGGAGACGGCGCCAGCGCCAATGTACAAGTTGATAATAGGAATGAGCCCGTGGGTGTCGACAGAAGGTGTGTTGCTGATGCTTCCATTATTCATGCTGTTCGTAAATGCTTTCAATATCTCAATGCACCGTACAAACAGAGAGCGTTCTTCTACTCTCATGTCAAGTTCCGGTACCGAATCTCAGCACGCAGAAAGTAGTCGGAGTAGCATCGCGAGATCCAGTGGTTCGGGCTTAGTACCCGACCAGAACCCGTGGTCTTCTAGTGACGTTGCTGGTCCGACCAAGAAAAAGCGCAGTTTCCTGACGCGCTGGAGTAAGCCGCCCAGTCCTCAGCAACTGAGCGTCCCCATGGAATCTCTCAATATCGTTGTTGGGGACGGGCATTCCGCTGAACTTAACAGCCATCAGTCGCAAGACCTGCCGTCCATGCAGAACGACGACCCGAAGGAATCTCCTCTCTCTCCTTGCTCCCCACGCACTTCCTCCCCAGTCATTTCAACCTCTTTTTCCGGGTCTCATAGCGTTCGTTCAAGTCGACATAGTGCCCTGTCTTTGCCGATCGTTCCAAGGGATCAAGAGTATGTTTCTTTTTTAGAATTCTAAGATCCCATCGGCTATATTCTATTTTCTTCATATACCACTGGTTTTTTCTTTTCATTTTGTTGGACTTCGTCCATAGGACTCGAAGACTCTTCTCTGAGTGCAGAATCTCGTTGTGTTATTAGCGATATCTTTCTCTCTCGGTGCTCCGTCTCTTTGCGATACGTTTGTTATCTATGACGCCCGGAATCCGTGTCTCCACAAGATCTAGTGTCGTTTTTTCTTTAACTTGAATTGGCTGTATTACTAACGTATCGCTACCTTCCGTCGTGGAAATGCCTCCCAGTCATGCTACAGCCCATGGAAAGAATGATCCGCCGGGCGCCATTGCACTCGTGAAACATTCAGTTGTCGGTAGATTGCAGTGAGGCTGTGAGAGCAGTTCTATCTCACCCTCAGGCCTCAGGCCCAACAGTTGATTGTCGGAAAGTGCCTGCTCCTCTAAAGAGCACCCTTCTCCCGCTGCAAGCATCCGTCATCGCAACCTTGATACCGCCTTCCATTCCAAGAATAGTCCCGGATCAAGCAGTGAATCTGCCTTATCTGATACTAAGTCCCTGAGACGTCTATCCCGTTTTCGGAAGCACCAGTTATCGGACGGTAGAAACCATTAACTTGTTGTATGAGATGGATGAACCACGTGAATTGACCTAGTTCTATTGTACCTTCGGTACTCTGTAATCGTAAACGAGGCTGGGACAAACCCTTCCGACGATGGATGGCAGGAGCAATGGGGAAGTACCTCGGAACACTGGGCGAGTCTGGAGGATTCACTGCAGAAACGACTTTTTACCACGAGAAAATTCGGACACCGTAGACAGTGTAATCCAACCTTACATAACTGGATTCATCTTACGTGCCGCTCTGTTACGTATCGAAGCACAAGTAAGGTAACAGAGCTTTGTCTTTGTCCGAGCTGAGGTAAGGTGGTGCAGCCTCTCTTTTTTCTCTGCGCCACTTCCTCTGATCGTGGCCTACGGCGTTCAGAGCTGAGCTTTGCTCCGATTTTTTTCCTTTCCTTCACCCCTGATCCAATCATCACCCACATTCATTTCACGACTCAACTGGCACTGTGAACTTAAGGCTGGAAGAGGATATGACATATCAGTAACCACCGCCTGATGAGTTCCATCACAGACAAAATCAGGGTCATGGACGAAGACAGGGTAAAGAACAAGGCAAGTCCCAATACCTGAACCTCTGGAAGCTGCATTCTGACAACCACCCCTCCCTCCCCATACTCACTATAGAAAAGCTGAGGATTCGCTGTAGAAGTACTCAGTGTAATGTATAGAAATCACTAAGGTGTATACTACTGAACTGCAAGTCTCGTCGATATGTGATTAGGTAAGCAGCTAACCAACTGCAAACCAGGTGAAAATCTCCTATTCCAACACTCCCCCTCAAGTGGTATGGAGTTTGAAACAACTAAATGTCGAAGAAATAAAAGAATACTGATCATAAAATTCAAATAAATGATTGTATTTCTTTGTCCATAAATAATAATGTTGTCCAAGTATCTGACTTGAGCCATGAGCGCCTCGTCCCGCGCGGTTTCCCGATTTGGTAATTCGTGGTGTGTTCACATATTCTGGCTACGGGGGTACATGGTCTTCGTGTGGGACTCTTGTTGACCCTTTTGATTGGGTCCTGGTTGGCCTGGGATGCTCCCCTGGCATCCTCGGTGCATATCCAATACATCTAATGCCTTTGATTTTTTCAGCAGTGTTCTGATGCAACCATATTTGGTGGGTGTGGGTTCCTGCATATGCATGTGCTCGACAGGTTGTCAGATTGCGTTTTGAGTTGTCCTCAACGGCATGGTGGGTTGGTGGGTTCAATGGGTTGCTTTGGATGTTTTGTGGGTGGTGCACAATTTCTGTGGCCACTCGTCCTTTGACTATTTTGCCCCCCTGGAGTAGTGCACTTGCAGCTTTGGTGGCTGGGGCTCATGTACCATTCATCTTCTGGCTATGCCACTCTGACAGAATCTAGAAGAGGGCAGGAGTTGCCCAAAGCTCAGCCACTGTCTAGATGGATGGAAATGACTTGTTTATTTACCTAGAAGAGGGCAGGAGTTGCCCAAAGCTACAGTACATTAGCTAGGAATAAAAACTAAGTAGATATGAACTCACCTCAGCCACTGTCTAGATGGATGGGGACAACTGAGGTGCTGATAGACTAAAGAGAAATATATATACTATGGGCGGAGGTATACTCATATTATGTTACCTGGAATGAACCTGAGGGAAGAATATAAAGTGTAGTAATAAATGCAGTAAATGGAAAGTTAAAAAGCTAAGTGAACATAAGGGTTGTGTGGTCATAGTTCCGGTGCTTCTGCTTTTGGAAGGAGTACAAGAATTTCGGAAGCGGTCTCGGAACATAGTGGTTCCAAGGTGATTCTGGCTGGAAACATTTGAACTTATGTTGATGTGGTTCCGAGGCCGGAACCATCTGGTACTTAGGGTTGCATACTGACACACTCCCCCTTGAGCAGGATGCTTGTGGGTCTGCCTGATGTGCTGGGCTTGACACATGTACCTGGGTCCCCAGCAATCCTGCCCGGGACTTGAGCTTGGCCACTCGTCACACTGCTGGGCCATTCTGCTCATGCACAGCATTCTTTGCCATGTGCAATTGCACCATGCCATTGGCTAGCACATGTGCTGTTTATGCACTTCTGGGCATCTTCCCACACATCTGTGGTGTTGCTGTGCACTCTTGTGCTGCCACTTGCCAGCTGATTCTCTTGCTCCCCCTCAAGCGACATACTTGGGGGTGTGGTGGTGGTGTCCACTGGGCTACTTGCTGGAGCTGCAAGGCTTACACTGTCAGCAGTTTGGTCCATGGTGCCCTCACCCAGTTTCTTTGCTGTGGCTACCTTCCCATCAGCTTTCCCTTTCAGCCTTTTACCCTTTTTGCCCTCTCTTTTAACTTCTCTGTCAATGTCTCAACCTGCATACCATCAAACAATCAGATAGAATGGGCAGAACAGAATAAGTTTTGTTTTTGTTTTTTGTAACAAAGGTAGTATTGAGAAAAAAATCATTTGAACTGGAATCTACAACAGTGGGGAAATCAGGAATGTCATGGGACAGGATAGTAACAGGTGGAGTCAAAGCATTAGGATTGGAAAGAGCAGACACATTGAGTTTCATCTCCTTTGGTGCATGGCCAGAGTCAACACAACCCCCATCCCATGTGGAGGCTTGGGAGTTGGGGACAATTGACAGGCAGGGTAGCATCCAGCAGAGCAGAGGTGGTAGCAGCACGGGCTTTGGCTGCCTTGGAGGTGGACTTGCAGCAGTCCTTGGCCATGTGGCCAGAGGCACCACAGAACATGCAGAGCTTCAGGTTAAAGTGGCGCTTTCACTTCTCAGAGCTTAGCTTACTATTTTTGCCAAGCTTCTGGGAGAGGTCACTCTGGGAGGGATGAGGAGGTGAGGCTTTTGCCTTGGAGTTGGAATTATTGGCAGAAGTGGAGTTGGCAGGGTTGGGCACAAACTTGGCAGAGGACAAAGTGTGAGTTTTGAAAGGAGGTGGATTGGCGAGTTTCACTTGATGCTTGATCTTGGACTTGCATTCCCAGTAACACATGTTGATGCTTTGTGAAAGTGTGCAGAGTTCAGTGAGCATGGCAGGTTTTCCCACACAGGAGATTTTGTCTCTGATGCAGTCCAGCAGTACACTATAGAGATGATGATGGAGAGTGCCTTCTCCATACCCGTGGACTTGCGATGCAATACAGTTGAATTCCATGATGTACTTATCAATGAGTTGTCCATCTTTCATGGAAAGGTTGTCTAGCTGATGTTCTGCATTGGCGATGGGGTCATGAGGACTGAAGTTGGTCTGGAGTTCAAGTAGGAATTCACAGTAGTTGTCCATTCATAGTGGACAACAGTCTGGATCTCCATGTGTAGGAGGTTAGGCTTGAAATTTTTGAGGGCCATGCCCTTGAGGTAAGATTGGGCAAAGGTGACTTTGGTGCAGTTAGTCTGGAATGCACAAGGATGGTCCTAGAAGTTGAGCTTGCACTGCACAATGAAGGTGTGGAGCTTGTGGGTGTCAGTGCCATTGAATGTGTCTGGTTTCCAGACTTTGGTGTGTGGGGATGATTCAGAGGTGAGATTGCAAGGCCACAGATAGCACCAGTGAGTGCCATCATGGGGTTGGGAGGTAGGGGTGTGCATTCATC
>MU127464.1:24080-41150 GCA_014904945.1 Gyrodon lividus
GAATACAACAGGGGTTTATGTACTATGGGGACAAGTAAACACAGGTGACATCAGAGTACTGGAGTTGTGTGGAATGTGAGTCAGAAGTGTTGGAAGATGTCAGGAAGTGTCAAGGGAAGTTGGAATGAGTCAAAGGGAATCAGAATGGGAGTATCAGAAGGTGGAGATATTATGCATGCCAAACATCTGTCAAAAGTGTGGAGCATGAGGAACAAGGCACAGGTGTCAAGTCTGGGTTGAATCCTGGAATTCCTGGAGGGTCTGGAGCATGGGGAAAGGCAAAATGGGTTGGAGGGGCAAGGGACTTTGGCTTCAGATTATGTGCTGTGCCCTTGTACAAGTTCTGAGGTTTCCAGAGTGAAGCAGAGACTTCAGAGGATAGAACAGGATTTAGTCAATATTTGAACTAAGGAAATATTACAGAGCAAAGGCAGGTTTATATACTGAAGAGTCCAGAAGATATAAAACTGTTAAAGTATCTTGGATGAATCAGGGCTTTGGGTTTCTGAAGTATAGTAAAGGGATGAATTGGAATGGCATCAGAATGATGAAATAATAACTGAGGACAATGGTACAATAATTGTGGAGCAGGGGGAAGTGGAATTATTGATAGGCACTGTAAATGTCAAGGGATGTCAAAGGAAAGGAACATATAAAGAGATAGCTGAGATAGGAGTATGAAAGTCCAGGATGGGAAATACTGTCACATCCCGAAACTCTCCTAACCCATCCGGCCCAATCCCGGCCCAATTCCGGATACTGTCACATCCCGAAACTTCCCTAACCCATCCGGCCCAATTCCAAACCCCTATGATCAAATCCCGAATCCCGGGCCTCAGACTTTACCTTAGATAATTTCTCTTTCATCGGACATTCTGAACCCTGTACTTCCCATCCTGGACTTTCACATTCCCGTCCTGGGCTTTCCGCATTCCCGTCCCGGGCTTTCCGCATTCCCGTCCCGGGCTTTCCGCATTCCCGTCCTGGACTTCCGTATTCCCATCCCAGACTTTTGTATTCCTATCTCAGTTATCTCTTGACATATGTCACTTTCCTTTGACACTTCTTGACATTTACAGTTCCTAGCGATAATTCCCTTTCCTCTTGCCTTGCAATTATTGCACCATTGCCTTCAGTCATTATTCTCCCATTCTGACGCCATTCCGACTCATTCCTTATTTTCTTCTGGAAACCCGAAACTCCGAGTCATCTGACATACTTTAACATCTTTATATCTTCTGGACTCTTCAGTATTTAAACCCGCATGTACTCTCTGATATTTCCTTAGTTCAAATATCAACTAAATCCCATTCTTTCCTGATCCACTCTGAATCTCCTCAGTCCTTAAGTTGATCTTAGGATTGATCTCCGACCCTCCACTCCGAAATCAAGGAACAGAACTTGTACAGGGGCACAGCACATAAGCTGAAGCCAAAGTTCCTTACAACTCCGACCCCCCTCAGGAATTCCTGCCAATCTCCGCCTTCTCCGCACTCCAGACTATCCAGGAATTCCGGGAATGAACCCGGACTTGACAAATATGGGATTCAGGATATCAAGTGAAGGGGAAAATCTTCCAAGGTAGAGTCCGGGGCTCTGGGTTTGGGGTTTGATCATAAGGGGCCAGAAGTGTGTTGGATGGGTAGGGAAAGTTTCAGGATGTGACAATACTCTGAGATGTCTGGCATCTCAGGGTCCTCTATTTTATTGACATTCTCAATTCCACCCTATTGTAGCAAGTTGACAACAGACTGTATGTTGCCTGCAACTGTTGAGTTGCTAACATCCATTGTGCATGCTGCCAGAATGGGTGTTTGGACAGTTGGAATTCCTTTGACAACCTCCAGATTATGAAGATGGTCTTTGAATTGGGTGAAATAGGGTGTGCCAAAGTTAATTAGATCTGATAACATTTTCCAGGAGTTGAAGCAGTCCCTCCATGTAAGCCCAGAGCTGTTGGGATGGTCAGGGTGGAGACTCAGTAGATCCTCCCATCCCTTTCGTGGTGCTACACTTGATGGCTCTGCATTCAGATTGAGTGGTGACTTCTCCCATAGTTCACTTGAGCACCAAAGATTCTCCTTCGTGATGCTGTGTGCAAGGCGGAAACACAGCCCTGATGTAAGGTACTTCAACAACTCTGCTAAGTTTTCAGCAGTGTGATTGACCAACTTGAGGTCCACATCAAAATTGTTGTATGCATATGCTGCAAGAAGACTTTGACCCAGGGACTGGATTGTACAATGGGATTCAGCTGACAACAAGTGGATGATGGCATTGATTGCCTCAACAAAAATGGAGATGCCCATACAAGCCAATGTTTCAATAACCTTTTGAGGGGTGTGGGTGGATTGAAGGAAGATCCCAACAATACTCTGCAAGTAGTGTTACTGCAGTTAAGCTCAGCCCGGTCAGGCCAGGCTAATATCACCTCTTCACTCGGTCATGCTAAACCTCTTTTGGTGAGTTACACCACCCTACTTGGTTTGACTCTGCTAACTACTGACCGCCAGCTATAGCTGAACCCCAGTGAACTTCCGACATCACCATGTATAAGGAGGTGTAAGCAGATCTCTTTTTCCTTTTTGTCATGTTGTCAGATAAGAAATGATCTGTGCACATATGAAAGTGCATGTTGTATGTAGTATGCTAGCATAAACTTGATGCCAAACCCTTGTCCAACTCTCTCTATGGCAGGAATTTCTCAACATCTCAATAACAAAATGCACAGAATGTTCCTTGGCTCTAACAAAACCACTGACTCAGAAAACAAAAAATGGACATGTGTCTGCCTGAAATATGGCTCTGGTCAACCTCATGAAGTCCCCCGTTCTACATGGACATGGAATTTGGAGCAGGTAGCAACAGAAGAAGAGAGAAATCACATTTGTGCAGCTTGACTACTTAGAAAGAATGTTGGCCTCCTTTGTCATGCTAACACAACTGCCAACCAGCACAAAGCTGGGCCTTCCAACTCTGGGTCACTGCAACCTAGCCATCCCACCTGGATCTGTTGCAAAGAAGCACTTCATGCACTTGCAAAATGTGGAAGGGGGAGCATGGATACTCCTCTATTGCCCAGCCATCACAAAAAAGTCAAAATTATGAACTCTTGGTCCTCTCAACCCTCAAGCCCACTTCCTGCACATGCCCCAAGCTCTTCACACACTGCACAAAGTCATACACCTCCTCCAGAACACCCCACCCACCTCCAGAACACCCCACCCACCTCCAGAACACCCCACCCACCTCCAGAACACACCCTGAGTCCTCCACCTCATCCACCTCATCCACCACCTCCAGAACAAACTCCACCACATCCAGAACACACTCCACCACCTCCAGAACGTACACCAACCTGCCTGCCTACACCTCCACCTCTACCTTTGCCTTCACCCCCTCCAAACCTGCCAAACCCTCCTGATCATGATGAAATCCTGTTCCTGTGGAGGCAACACTCATACATTGACATTAATGAGCTTGTGGAGACCTCTGTCCCACATAAACTCAGAGAAACAATGGAATATATTGTTTGATTGAGGAATGCATCATTGGAGGATGCTGTTTCCAAGCTTGATGAGGCAGCCTTGCAACGAATCCAGAATCCCCCTCAAACAACCCTCCAGATCAATGCTTCAGAGATTTGCCACAGTATCAGCACATACTTAGCACTCAAGCACTCTGCTCAGAATGCATATGAGCATGTCCATCATTCTAACCATGTCAACTATCCTGACTGCGCCAACATGCTCAGTTTCTCTAAGGTCAAATGTACTATTGCTGAATACACAGGATTTGAGAAAATTCAAAATGACATGTGCCCAAATACTTGCCTGGCATACACTGGCCCATATGAGCACCTGCAATTGTGTCTGAAATGCAACACATCCCATTGGAACCAAGAGAAACTTTGAGCTTTAAATGGGCACACCAAGGTTGCTGCACACAGATTTATGACCATCACATTGGCCTCACAACTCCAGGCATGGTTCCATCACACCCACAGTGCAAGAGATATGTGACACCTCTACCATTGCACCCAAGATATTCTTCAACACCTCAGAGATACTGGTGAGATTCCTGTCATTGATGGTGTTGTGATGGGTTGGAATCTTTTGGGGGCAGTTGTTGATGGTGATATCAAACCTGATGACATCATCATCATGCTTTCCCTCAATGGCACACAGCTGTATCAAAGTAAGGAGTCAGATTTCTGGATCTATGTCTGAGTCCTTCTTAACATGTCCCCTGACAAACACTACAAGAAAATCAATGTCATACCCGGAGGCTTCATTCCAGGGCCCAACAAACCTAAATGTGGACTCATTCCTCTTTCCTGGTCTGCACTTCAGAGAGAGGGTCTTACTGTGTGGGATGCTAACTGTAATGCCATTTTCAGGTGAGTCATTACAGCATTCTTTATGTACTTGATCACTCACAAAATCCATTAGGTCAGATATCTATGTACTTTATGAGACAGCTGATGGGCCTAGACTTGTCTATTGGAATGGTATGGTCAGGCACTGTGGTAAGAATGGCTGCCAGATATATTGCAGAGTCAGGGGTAGAAGAAAAACAAAACAAAATCATTACTTGGCAGTGCTCCTCAAACTGAGGGATCACGCATGTTTTGGGAGCAATCACCCAGATATCAGTCTTTACGCTCCCATCCAGTGGTGCTGAGGAGTATGCCAACAATCTGCATCATCTAGTAGCCTCTCCAAATGCTTGCCAATATGACCTTATCAAAACAGATACTGGTCTCACAAAGCCCCCACTTGTTCTTGGTCTCCAGCCATCACATTCCCTTGGCATTCCCTTTTCTGTTACTACTGACATTATGAATCTCATTGCTAACCTCGCTGATCTAATGCTTTTTTTCTGGTGAGCTACCATCAGATGTGATCACATGGATGACAAGGACATAGAACTGGGCAATTTTTTTTCAAGACACCGACCTGTGGGACAAACATGGCGAGTTGGTTGCACTTGCAGGACACCATCTTCCAGGCTCTTTCAACCATAAGCCACACAACATTGCTGAGAAGATCAACACCCAGTACAAAATTTGGGAATACCAGCTGTACATGCACAGTATTGCTCCTGCCCTTCTCTACAATATTTTTCCACATAAATACTGGCAAAACCTCTGCAAGCTCATCAGAGGCATACAGCTCATGTGTCAGCACCACATAACTTCTCAGCAAGTCCAAGAAGCATACCTGCTCCTCTATTGCTGGGACAGAAGTTTGAGGAGCTCTACTACCAAACAAGGGAAGATCATCTTCATTTCGTCCATCCATGCATTCACCAGATTCTCCATCTCCCTGATGAGACACTCTGCAAAGGGCCACCTATCTGCTATGCCCAGTGGATGCTGGAGCAAACAATGGGAAACCTTGGACAATAAATTCAACAGCCCTCTAATCCCTACAACAACCTTTTGCAAGAGGGAGTGTGCTGATGTCAAATTAATGCATTACTTGCCTTAATTTCAGAACTTGCTGGCCCACTGAAACTCCCATCTGAATCAGCATCAGCGGAGGGCCTTGGTGATGGCTATGCACTGCTGTCACATCCCAAAACTTTTCTAACCCACCCAGCCCAATTCTGGCCTCCTATGATCAAATCCCGAATCTCAAGCCTCAGACTTTACCTGAGAAGATTTCTCTTTCATTGGACATTCCGAACCCCATAATTCCCATCCCAGACTTTCATATTCCTATCTCGGCTATCTCTCGACATATGTCACTTTCCTTTGACATTTCTTGACATCTACAGTTCCTATCAATAATTCCCTTTCCCCTTGCTTCGCAATTATTGCGCCATTGCCCTCAGTCATTATTCCACCATTCTGACGCCATTCCGATTCATTCCTTACTTTCTTCTGCAAACCCGAAACTCCAATTCGTCTGACATACTTTAACATCTTTATATAAATCCACTTGGACTCTCTGATATTTCCTTAGTTTGAATATCAACTAAATCCCATTCTCTCCTGCTCTGCTTCAGTCTGAAAACCCCTTCAGTCCTTAAGTTGACCTTAGGATTGTCTTCTGACCCTCTTCCCTGAAATTAAGGAACAGAACTTGTACAGGGGCACAGCACATAAGCTGAAGCCAAAGTTTCTTGCCCCTCTGACCCCCCTCAGAGATTCCCAACCAACCCCGCCGTTCCGCAAACTCCGGACTATCTGGGAATTCCAGGATTGAACCCAGACTTGACAACTGCTGTGCATGCGACAAAAGTGGCCATCCAATCCAACTGGTCCAGATGCAGCTGCAATCAACACCTTTCTCAGACTAGCACAGAACCTTGAGCACCCCATTCAAAAATGGGCATGCATGCAACTGCCTAATGGCCAAATTGCCCAGTATGCATGGCAAGAGACACTCATTCCCCCAGATAAGCTGCAGGTGTCACACAAATAGTTAACTGCCAGTGTTCTCAAGTTGCTTTTCAACACTTCAATCACATTTAGTGAAGTCCAGTACTTTGCACACCTGTCCATGCCTGCATCACAACTTGGCCCAAACTGACAGGAATGGATTGCCATTTCCATGATCCAACCCTATTCTGCACCTAACCATGAACTTCTTGTGCTGTCATCACAAGTTCTCGCTTCATGCAAGTTACTGGAGGAACTTGTGGTCATAAATGTTAAGGACATCTGTAGTGTCGTTGGGATGGTACCCCACTCCCCCACTCTGCCTTCCAGATTGTCAGAGGATTGTTTTTTAGTTGAGAAACCAGGTTTAGATATTTCAAACTTAGGAGTCCCTTACCCTGGATACGAGGACTATGATGTGAATGGGAGCAATGAGGACTTAGAGTAGACTACTTGGCTCTTATATTTACTGTAGTATTCATGCCTTGCAATAATGTAAGAGAGCTCTGGCTATTGCATTAACCCAATGCCTGAGTCAGGCAGTCAACAGCTCAGTGGACTTCCAAAGTTATACAATCCCCTTTCCTCTTGATCTTTCCCAGCAACAACAATCAGAAATTCAACAATATCAACAACATGAATGATACTGTCACTTCTAATGGCATGACTGGATTATTAAACAACAATACCCCTTGCTTTCAGTTTTCTAATGATTTTGTGGCATCAAATATCCATTTCCCAAATCCCAGAGGATTGTCATTTACCAGCATGGATCCTTTGAAGCCATCATCAAAACACGGACTTCAACAGGCTCAGGCTAGTACATTTCAGCCAGTAATAAATCACATTTATATTCTATGCAGCCTGCATGATGCTCACTCCATTTTCAGGGTGCATATATGCAGGGTTCCGGCAGCTATGGGTCAATGAACTTGCAGCTGGTGGACCACTGCCAGAGTTGCCAACTGCTTGAAGCACAGGTCCACAAACCTCAGACAGAGTGTGATGTGATTCAGTAAGAAAGATGCAGCATGTGTTTACTCGTTGTTGTCACTTAACGCTGTTATGGCCTTAATGTACCAAAACCTTCTCATTCAAGTTGAGACAAAGTCAGCATCAATGAAAGAAAACACCATGACAGGTCCCACTGCCCTTACCCATCCAAAGGTTCACTGGTGGAAATGGTCACAACTCGACAAATTTGTGAATTCAGCTGAAGGTAGTGGCCAACTTGGGACTATCTTATCTTGAGACTGGAGATGGAGAACCGGTCAGTTATGAAAGTGTAAAGGCAATTTGACAGACTCTCTGTGGGGTTTGGACTGAACTTGCCAATCAGGGTAAGGCCCCCAAGATATGGGGCAGGCTTAGTGCTTCAGCATCAGAGCTTTTCAACTTGTTGATGGAAATGGCACATCCACTTTTCAAATTTGCCAAGGACAACTGGAAATTGAAGATGCTTGCAACACAGTCATACCCTGCCTGGTGTGCACTCAACCTCAATGAAGACTGTTGGTTGTTTGTGAAAAGTAGAAAGGGCATCAAGGTGGAAGGCAACAAGAATGCTGTCACTGTTCGAAAGCGCAAAGGTGGTAATTCACTCACTAGGACATCAGGGAAGCACTTTAAAGTCAAAGGTACATAATTAATCTACTGAACTCATTCATTCATTCTGACATGCTTGATAGGTGACAAGGAGAATTCCCCTTCTCCAGCCCAACATCCTCCAATCCTGCTGAGCAGTAAGTTCCATGGTCTGTGTCTTGTGTCCTAATATCCTATATCAGATGAGCCAGAAGATCACTATGCTGTTGAATGCAAGGAATTGCCATCTTCAAGTGATTTTTGTGCGGCACCTGACTGAGAGAAACCCAATGGTTCAACCAGTAATTTTCCATAGTGATCTATTATTTTATTAGATTTTTATTAACATTTTCGCAGAAGAGGAAGTAGTGACTGCTTCTCCACCAGCTCCTGAGTATACAGACAAAGAGTTATGACCTTCAAGCCCCTTGCCTTCTACTTTGCCATCTCCCAGCACCAACAATGTTTGCACACCAGACTTACCTTGAGAATGCGAAACAAACAAGGACCAGGCCATAAAGAAAAGAAGCTTCGCCAATCCTCTGTAAGTACTATAATCTGTGGCACTTCTATACTCACTCAGATGCCAATCACAGTTGCATGAAAGCTCTGAAAACAGCCAAATTCACAATCCCACCCACCCACCCTTGTGTACCTACAACCCAGAATGACCCATTGGCATTAACAAAGACAGTGAAGAGGTCAACGATGACAGGGAGAGTAGTGAAACAGGTAAACATTTGAGACTCAGATGGATGCTGCTAGTGGCAAAGTGTCACATCCCAAACTTCCCTAACCCACCCAGCCCAATTCCAAACCCCTATGATCAAATCCCAAATCCCAGCCCTCGGACTTTACCTTAGACGATTTCTCTTTCATCAGACATTCCAAACCCCATACTTCCTGTCCCGGACTTTCCGCATTGCTGTCCCGGACTTTCCGTATTCCTGTCCCAGACTTTTGTATTCCTATCTCGGCTATCTCTTGACATATGTCACTTTCCTTTGACACTTCTTGACATTTACAGTTCTTATCAATAATTCCCTTTCCCCCTGCTTCACAATTATTGCGCCATCATCCTCAGTTGTTATTCCATCATTCTGATGCCATTCTGATTCATCCTCTTACTATACTCCGGAAACCCCAATTTGTCTGAGAGACTTTAACAGTTTTATATCTTTCAGACTCTTCAGTATATAAACCCAACTCTACTCTGTAATATTTCTTTAGTTCAAATATTGACTAAATCCTGTTCTATCCTCCAGGGTCTCTGCTTCACTCTAAAAACCTCACTCAGTCCTTAAGTTGATCTTAGGATTGTCTTTTGAACTGCTGCCTTAAAATTAAGGGACAGAACTCATACAGGGGTGCAGCACATAAGCTGAAGCCAAAGTCCCTTGCCCCTCTGACCCCCTTCACCTTTTCCCATGCTCCAGACTCTCTGGGAATTCCAGGATTGAACCCAGACTTGATAGTATATTCAAACTCAAACCTCTACAAGTTCACTAACATCACTTCTTTACCACATGTCTAAAACTATTCAGACTTGTGCTCAAACACACAGTATGCAAAGCATCAATACAGCTCAGTCAGAGGCAGCCCGAGAAGATGCACTGCACTCCCTGATGACCTCATGTTGAGGCCCTGATGTCACCAAACAATGAGCTTTCCTGCATTGGAAAACTGCGCTCCTTAGGAGAACTCCAGACTCTCACCCAGACTATTGATAGGAGATATTGGGAACACCAGTCTGAAGTCACTTGCCAGATCAGACCCTCCAGAAACCAGTCCTCCACATCCAAAAGTACTCCCACCACCTCATCTCCAAACCCACCACATCCTCGTCATCCTCTAATGGGAAATCCTCCATGCCTATCCCAAAATCCCCATCGGACCTCTCCAGTAAACTTGCGAAGGATGGACACCTCACCTTCAAAGAACACAAATGTCACTTCAACCTCAAGCTGTGCATGTTCTGTAGGGCTGCAGGACATATGGCTAAGGATTTTCAGAAGTCTACTTCCCATGCAGCCAAAATCTCCCCTGCTCTGGAAGCCAAACCAGAGGGCTCTACCCCTGAGGCAAAAGAATAGGGTGCAGCCTTCCACACTCCACATGGGAAGGAGGCTGCATTGAATCCCACCATGCACCTACCAAGACCCATCTCAACATGAACATGTCCACTCTTTACAATCCCAAGGCCCTTATGCCACTTATATCTTTTCCTGACTTGTCCGGAATTCCTGCTTTTCCCACTTTATTAGATTGTGGTTCTACTGATTTTTTTGTTGATACTACTTTTGGTAACAACCACCATTTTCCGACATATTCCATTCCCCCTATTCCACTGAAACTTTTTAATGGTACTCCTAATTCTATGATTACCCATGCTGTTGACCTTTCCATTTGTTTCCCTTCTGGCTTTGTCACCTCTGATACATTTTATATTACTCCATTGGATTTATCTTGTTCCCTTGTCCTAGGACACAACTGGCTCACCCACTATGATCCATTGATTGACTGGGTATTGGGCAGTATTACTTTCCGAACTTCAGCTCAAGACTTGCCAATGACCCTGACGTTGCCTCCAGAGATTCTGGACCCTGTTCCCCCTATCTCACTCTGACACTCCAAACAAGCTGCCTCATGAAGCTCCTTGCATCTCATTTGTCAATGCTGCTGCCTTTGTGTTCACATGAAAACTTGATGGCTCCAAGCAGTTTAGCATCCACCTCCATCCTCAGGACTCCAAACTCCATTCCATATCCCTTGATCATGAAACCCCCGAAGAAGGTGATCTGTCCTCTGTCCCTCTGGACTATCATGACTCCCCTGATGTTTTCAGTAAGTGCAAGGCTGACACCCTCACACCCCATAGGGAATTCGATCTCAAGATTGACTTAGAGGAAGGTGATTCCCTTCCTCTTCTGTTTACCTGGTTTCCACTACAGAACTCAAGTCCCTCCAGGAATTCATAGATGAACACCTCAACTATGGCTTTATCTGCCAGTCCAAATCCACTCATGGTGCCCCTGTCCACTTTGTCCAAAGAATGGATCCCTGTGCCTCTGCATTGATTTCCAAGGCCTCAACAAAATCACAAAGAAAGACTGCTATCCCCTACCCCTAATCTCCAACCTCCTCAATTCCCATAGCCACACCAAGGTGTACACCAAAATTGACCTCTGTCATGCTTACCACCTTGTCCATATTGCCCCCAGGGATGAGTGGAACCACCTTCTGGACTTGCTATGGCTCATATGAGTGGCTGGTGATGCCCTTCAGGCTCACCAATGCCCCTGCCACCTTCCATCATTTCATCAATAGCATCTTCATGAACCTCCTCGATGTCTGCATTGTGGTCTACCTTGACAACATCCTCATTTATTCCAATGACATGGCTTCTCACAAAGAACATGTCTAGGAAGTCCTGTGATGTCTCTGAAAGCACAAGCTTTATGCCAAATCAGACAAATGTGAGTGGCACTCAGACTCTGTTGAATACCTAGGCTACCATCTCTCCCTCCAGGGATTAACTATGGCCCCAGAAAAGTCCAAGTGGTCCAGGATTGGCCCAAATCCCACAAAGTCAAGGACATTCAGTCCCTCCTTGGGTTTGCCAATTTATATTGTCACTTCATCTTCAACTACTCTGAGATCATTGTTCCCCTTACCTGACTCACTTAGAAGAACACCCCCTGGAACTTCAATGATTCTCGCTGCTCCACCTTCATACAACTCAAAGATGCCTTCACCCAAGCCCCTATCCTTACTCACTGGATTCTGGACTGTCCTATCACAGTCGAGACTGACATTTCAGACTATGTTATCACAGGAATCCTCTCCATTCATTATTCCAGATGAGGAATTCCACCCCTTTGTGTTCTACTCCCATACCCTAACAGCCACTGAACTCAACTATGACAAGCATGATAAGCAACTCCTTGCTATCCACAAAGCTTTCAAGCACTGGCATCACTACCTTGAAGGCTCCGGTACCGCTATCAACATTGTCACCAACCACAAAAATTTGGAATATCTCTCCACCTCCAAAGTCCTGACCCACAGGCAAGCCTGCTGGTTGGAACTCCTATCCCAGTTCAACCTTGTCATTCACTTCCGCCCCAGATGCTTAGGAGCTAAACCTGATTCCCTCACTAAATGCTGGGATGTTTATCCATAAGAGGGGGATAAGGACTATGCTTGTATCAATGCCCACAACCTCCATCCGGTGTTCACTCAGGAGCAGCTTGCCTTGTCCCTATGAGCCACTATCCTACTAACCCCAGTCCTCTGTGCCTCATCCCTGCTTGACATCAAAGACATTCACAAGGACATCCTATATTCCCTATCCTCCAACCCCATAACTTTCACCCAACTCACGTACTCATTGGACTTCTGATGGGCTGTCAACCCTGAAGGTTTCCTGACACTTGACAATTGCATCTTTGTTCTGGAAGCTAAGGACCTACATCTTCACATCCCCAATACAAGCATAACCACCCCTATCCAGACATTTCAGGCAAAACAGGACACTAGAGCTCATCTGTCAGGAATATACTTGGCCAGGACTTCACACCTTTGCCAAAAACTATGTCAGTTTCTGTACTTCCTGTGCCTGAGCTAAAACTCCTAGACACCACTCCTACAGAATGCTCAAGCAGCTTCCAATCCCTAAAAAGCCCTGGAACTCCATTTCCATGGACTTCATCAAGCAACTCCCCTCTTCCAGCGGGTGCACAGCAATCCTAGTAGTCATTGACCACCTTTCCAAGCAAGCCATAATTCACGTACAACAATGCCCCTAGCGCTACCACAGGAGTATCTCTGTTCTTTGCTAACAAAGGCTACCATCCCAACATCTTGGTCTACCCCAAAAGGGATTTGACCTCATCCCGCACTCATGAATATGCAGTTGACTTACAGGAACTCCACAAATTCCTGCACATGGAAATGGCCCATGCTCAAAAACACTACCAAGGACCCGCAGATTCCCAGCAACTTCCCACACTGGACCTCCAGATCGGAGACCAAGTGTTTGTCAAGGCAAAGTACTTCCACTCCACTTGCCCTTCCAAGAAACTCTCAGAGGAGATCCTTGGCCCCTATCCCATCATCACTCAAGTCAGACCCCTATCCTTCACCCTCTGACTTCCAGACTTCACGTGCGCTGTCCACACCATTTTCCATGTTTCCCAGTTGGAACCCACAATTCTAAACATATTCCCAAATTGGGTCCAACCCCCACCTCCCCCAATTGAAGTCAATGGAGAACCCGAATACAAAATCCTAGACTCCAAGATTGACTGATGACGCAGGAATTGCCAACTCTTGTACTTGGTAAAGTGGGCATACTATGAAGGGACTGACAAAGAAATAAATCCCTCAGATGATGGCAGAAAAACATTGTACAATTCATTAGACAAGAAGCTACACTATTGCTACATGAGGAGGCTGAAAGGATACTCTAAATGACTTCCTCCCCATCCCCATCCTCCTCACCCTCACCCTCCTCCTCATCCCCATCCTCTTCACCTTCACCCTGATCTTCCTCCTCCTGCTGGAGATGGGCAAGTTCCTTGTTGGATTGGGAGTGAGTAGAAATAATAGGTGATGAAACTAAACAACAAGCAGTCAATGGCCATAAGGTCCCTTAGATCGATCCCCAATTTTCAAACTCTGCCATACTTCTATTATTTATTATGGACTCCTATCCAGGCAGAGTCCAGAAGACAATCCCAAGTTCAACTTAAGGATTGAGAGGGGTTTCAGAGTGAAGCAAAGACTTTGGAGGATAGAACAAGATTTAGTCAATATTTGAACTAAGGACATATTACAGAGTAAAGGCAGGTTTATATACTGAAGAGTCCAGAAGATATAAAACTGTTAAAGTATATTGGACGAATCAGGATTTCGGGTTTCCAGAGTATAGTAAGAGGATGAATCAGAATGATAATTGAGGACCATGGCACAATAATTGTGAAGCAGGGGGAAAGGGAATTATCAATAGGAACTGTAAATGTCAAGGGATGTCAAAGGAAAGGAACATATGTCAAGAGATAGCCAAGATAGGAGTACAAAAGTCCAGGACAGGAAATACAGGATTTGGAATATCAGGTGAAGGTGAAGGTGAAAATCTTCTAAGGTAAAATCTGGGGTTCAGGGTTTGATCATAAGGGGTCGGAAGTGTGTCATATGGGTAGGGAAAGTTTCGGGATGTGACAAGGTCCCTTCTCATGCTCAATGGTGCATGTATGGGGAGAGTGTACTGTTACTCAGTGGAGCCCTCCTGTCATATGAAACATTCTTGGCTCAATGGACAAGCCTATCTTTGGCATGCAATCATCCTCAACTTGTGTCATTCATCTCTCCTGGACTTGAGTTGGCAAATCATTACCATGATTGTCTTGGGCATAGCAAAGCTTACCTCTTCACAATGTGTAAGTTATCTTATTATTACAATACAATATATCTAACTTCTATCCTTCAAAAGCTGTCGACCCATGTATTTGACTATCATGGGTGGAGCAGCATTGGGAAGTAGAAGCAATCATGACTTCAAAGATGGACATCCATCAGAAGGTGAGTCAACTATCACAGATCAAGAAGCCCCACTCAAACACTGAATTGGATGTAGCTGGAAGAATACCACAAATATTCCACTCAAACTGTTGCATCACCATCACCCACCCACTCTGGACAACCCTGTGTTTTTATGACACTGGGTGAGAAGTATGGCCTTGCCAACAATTTGGGAAGAAGAACAGGTTGTTCAATCAATTAATCAAGAATACAATGCATACTCCACTTCCAATCCCAATCTTGCACATGCCAGTCCTAATTCCCTCATGTTTTGGGAGTTGGAATAAGCATGCTATCCCACAATATTTTGAATGGCCATGGACTACCTCCTGATCCAACCCTCTTCAGTCCCATACAAACAAGTGTTCTCTTTGAGCGGCCTGATGGACACTGTCACATCCCGAAACTTTCCCAACCCATCTGGCCCAATTCCGGCCTCCAATGATCAAATCCTGAATCCCGAGCCTTGGACTTTACCTTAGAATATTTCTCTTTCATCGGACATTCCAAACCCCGTATTTCCCAACCCAGACTTTTGCATTCCCGACCTGGCCTTTTGTATTCCTATCTCGGCTATCTCTTGACATATGTCACTTTCCTTTGGCACTTCTTGACATCTACAGTTCCTATCAATAATTCCCTTTCCCCTTGCTTCACAATTATTGCACCATTTCCCTCAGTCATTATTCCACCATTCTAACGCCATTCTGATTCATTCCTTACTTTCTTCTGGAAACCCGAAACTCTGATTCGTCCGACATACTTTAACACCTTTATATCTTCTGGACTCTTCAGTATATAAATTCGTTTGTACTCTCTGATATTTCCTTAGTTCAAATATCAACTAAATCCCATTCTCTCCTGCTCTGCTTCACTCTGAAAACCACTTCAGTCCTTAAGTTGACCTTAGGATTGTCTTCCAACCCTCTGCCCTGAAATTAAGGAACAGAACTTGTACAGGGGTGCAGCACATAAGCTGAGGCCAAAGTTCCTTAACCCTTCAACCCCCCTCAGGGATTCCCGACCAACCCCACCGTTCCACATGCTCCAAACTTATCTGGGAATTCTGGGATTGAACCCAGACTTGACAGACACAAAGCAACACAACTGGATTAACCCCATTTTGATGGAAGCCTTACAGATCCTCAATTCTTCTCTCAAGAGGGAACAGCCAAGTCTCAAAGGGTGGATGACACCACAGCAAGAAATGTTGCATGATCAGGATGGCAGCCAGATCCTTGCAACCGTGACACCAGGACGAGGCAATCACAGCTGAGGAGGGGGTGTCATTACCATGTCACATTGACATTTATTAGTATCATGCAGAATGCTATCTCATACAGGTCTCCATACAGCATACACTAGTCTCTTGTTCTTACTTTTTTGTCCCACAGGCTGTGTCATACATTAATCATCCCATATGACATGAAGTTTGTGCTACACAACTCCCACTCTAGTATCAGTGTTGTTATCCTGCATTAGTCAAGACACAAGGCATTGTGTCGTGAGTAAGCAGTGTTATTCACTCTTTCCTTTCATCCTGCTGTGAGCCTCATTCAGAGAACTCATTCTAAGCTCCCTCTGAGGGCACATCACATTCCTTTGTACATCACAGCATGCTAGATCCTTACTCTAGCATATACATTTCTTTGGTCCCAACTCATCTAGCACAGATTGGTTGCCCATTAGCTGACTTTAAACTGGTTGTTGTAGTTTAGTCACATTTAATAAACTGCTAATTCACCAGTACTTGACTTGTTTTGGTTATGGTTAGTCAGTAATGTGGCTATGACTCAAACCAGCTAAAACTGGCAGTTGTGGCAACACTATCTGCAAGGCATTGGATTTTCAATTCATACTTTGTGTCAGAATGCTAATGATGACTATTTTTTTCTCCTTTACAGTGCTGCAATCAGTATTGCCTCTCATCCAGCTCCAAGTAGCTTCACTAACCATGAGTAACACCTTTTTCCACCTCACTGATTTCTTTTCTTCTAATGTTGACACCAATCCAATGCTCCTGAGATTCAATCCATCAAGCTCCTCCTCACCCAGCTCCAGCCAATAGGCATCTTCATTGTCATTGTTATCCATAGTGGCTTGTCCCCCACCTTCACCCAGCTGTGTTTGTGATGTATGCACTGCAAGAAGGACATTGAGCAGCTTCCAGAGCTGCAGAGTAGGGTATGGGCAAAAACCCTTTTGTTAATAATATTGACATTATTAGCCAGTTATTAACAAGTTATCAGCTGCTAAGGAGTAGGGGGGTCCAGGAAGGTCTGGTCCTGGGGGTTAATATATGCTAATAAGTCTGAGGTGGATTCTCAGGCACCATTATCATTCTCTGTCTTTTATCCAGGTCAATGGGCCTATTGCAAAGGCAATTTTGCCTAGAGTCATCACAAACCAATCCCACAGATGTATACAAGTACTAGGTCACAATTTGTGAGAGTATCAAGCAAGTCCTTCATGACCCTGCAAATGGCTTCATGGACAATGATGTTGGCCAGATTTAC
>MU127464.1:48167-70838 GCA_014904945.1 Gyrodon lividus
AACTCCTGCCCTCTTCTAGGTAAATAAACTAGTTGTTTTCGTCCATCTAGACAGCGGCTGAGCTTTGGGCAACTCCTGCCCTCTTCTAGATTCTGTCACTTGCATTGGGATGACAGATGCTTATTGAAGGTCGACAGAAGCTCTTGTGTGTTGGACAAGAGGTCAAGCATGATCAGATGGTTGTTATATTGCTCAAGTGTCAGAAGTGATAGTAAAAACTGAGTTGCAGATGTGTTTGGGAACTGAGCACTGACTCTACCTGATTGCACTGCATGATGTTCATCTAGATAATTGTAATGGAGTGTTGGTATATATTGTTTGATTTCCCTACATCTTACCAGCTCCACTGCATGTGCCAGTGGCCAGCCACTGTGGCTGACGAAGTTTACATGCTGGAGAGGTCGAGAAATAAAGGTTGTGCTGGGATTGAATATTGTATTGTGCATGTGATTTGTTCTAAGAATAACACTACCACTCATATCCCACTAAGTCCACCATACTCGCAGACTTCTAACCATCAGCAGGTGTGTAGAGGTTTATCCTAGCATGCCACACAAACCAAATAAATACAATCATAGTTAATCTGACAATAAACCGAAACTTTGGACTCCACACCCAGCCAACTGGCACAACTTGTGGTGGCGCAAAGTTTGCATCCATTTGGTTCACTGAAATCTGGCCCCAAGCAGTCCTGGGTTTCTGCGGTCTCACACAAGGAATTTTGCTGAGAAATTGCAGAGCTGACCCTTGAGAAGCAGACTCCACTTCAAGGCCACATTGGCAACCACAGAACAGCTCAAGGAGTCTTTCATTGATTGCCTTGTGCTCCAGATGCAGGCCATTGCTCTGGGGATGTGGAATTTGGTGTTGGCTCTGCTTGATAGTCAAGATTGCTGCTGTGTCAAATCCGGGTTCAATCCTGGAATTCCCGGATAGTCCAGAGCGCGCAGAATGGCGGGGTTGGTCAGGAATTCCTGAGGGAGTTCGGAGGGGTAAGGAACTTCAGCTTCAGCTTATGTGTTGCGCCCCTGTACAAGTTCTGTTCCTTGATTTCAGAGCAGAGGGTTGGAAGACAATCCTAAGGTCAACTTAAGGACTGAAGGGATTTCAGAGTGAAGCAGAGCAGGAGAGAACAGCATTTAGTTGATATTTGAACTAAGGAAATATCAGAGAGTACAAGTGGGTTTATATACTGAAGAGTCTGGAAGATATGATGTTAAAGTATGTCAGACAAATCGGAGTTTCGGGTTTCTGGAAGAAAGTAAGGAATGAGTCGGAATGGCATCAGAATGGTGGAATAGTGACTGAGGGCAATGGCACAATAATTGTGAAGCAAGGGGAAAGGGAATTATTGATAGGAACTATAGGTGTCAAGAAATGTCAAAGGAAAGTGACATATGTCAAGAGATAGCCGAGATAGGAATATGAAAGTCCAGGACAGGAATGTGAAAGTCCGGGATGGGAAACACAGGGTTTGGAATGTCCAATGAAAGAGAAATCTTCTAAGGTAAAGTCCAAGGCTCAGGATTTGGGATTTGATCATAGGGGGCTGGAATTGGGCCGGATGGGTTGGGAAAGTTTCGGGATGTGACAGGGGGCCAGAATTGGGCCAGAATTGGGCCAGATGGGTTAGGAGAGTTTCGGGATGTGACATGCTGCCACAGTATGCCAAGTTCTGCAACACTGTCAGCGACTTCATTTGTACAGGAAGAGATGGATCTAGGGGAATTTGGTGGGGATGAGATTGGTGAAGGGACAGATGATGATGATAGCAATGTCAACGTGTTTGATAAGCGCCCCAGGAAATGGCAGCAATGTGTGGCAGACAGAAACATTGCCCTATTGAATATTAAGCTTTTGTAAATAAAAAAAGCTGCAAGCCCCTGCTGATGGGACTGGCAGAAAGCTGTGGTGGTTATCAGCATCTTGTTGCAAAGCTCGAACGAGAGATGCACAACTGCCCTCATATGTGCAAACATTGGGATTAAAGGAGATTGGCCCGACATCATACTCTGATAGGATTCCGGAAGGTCTAAATTCAATAAACATTATACATGATTATCCTAATTCACAACGTCACTTTGCCGGAGTACGTATGCCTTGTCCGTTGCTCGGGGCCAGATTTCGGTGAACCAAATGGACGCAAACTTTGCGCCACCACAAGTTGTGCCAGTTGGCTGGGTGTGTAGAGTCCAAAGTTTCGGTTTATTGTTGGATTAATTATGATTGTATTTATTTGGTTTGTGTGGCGTACTAGGATAAACCTCTACACACCCGCCGATGGTTAGGAGTCTGCCATACTCACAGACCGACTCGACCTCTCCAGCAGTGGTGGGTAGGAGCCTGCTCATAACCCTGATTCTTGCAAAAGCTGTCCTACAACCATGGCTAACCTATACCCAATCACCAACTTTACATTAGAATTAGTGCTACACCACTGCCACACTGCAACTCATTCAATGAGGACTGTTTTATAGCAGTGCTACCTTGAACATAATCTTTCCTTCACCTCAAATCCCACATACACACAAAGGCAGCAGTTGGCCCTAGGTATTAATTATCCATAAATACAGCGGACATCGCGGAAAGGGACGGATCAAACCTTGCGGTTCGATGCTGGTTGCACGAGTATGTAACGTTCGTCAGTTAAGTTGGCACGAATGTAAATCGCCACAATGAAGAAGTCATTGGCGGAGCTGGACTTCGTGATGTGATATCCTGCCTGCACGGCGGCGATGGCTTCGATGAGCATGTGCCACCAGTCAGCTTCAGTCGCATCTGGAATGACTTCACAAAGGACAAATGGGCAAATAAAGCCTGGCTATGTGACACTGGTGTCGCTGTTTGTTGTGAACTTGCACCAATTATTCGGCTCGGCTCGAGTGCAAATGAAAATAGGAAAATCCCAAGGTAGTTCTCTGGTGAATGTGAGTGTCATGTTTCACCGTCGCGTCGCGTCGCGCGTTATGAGTGTTGACTCGAGTTACAAGCACATCACGTCCATACAATCCAGATGCTGTCAAGATACCCTTCAGATGATGAAAAAACATTGGATCAGCAAAAAAGGGCAGGTCTGGCAAGAACCGTCGAAGTTCCCACGACCTTCCTAGCGCCACCAAGGAATCAAACCGCGGGTTTACTACCCAGACCATGGTCCTGACAAACTAGAAGAGTATGGTTGAGCAGACTCCGGCTAAGTATGAGGGGGGGGCTCATATGGAGTTACCTCGTCTAGCCACCCATCTGGTCGGTCGGATGTACCAACAACCAATGCTCAAACACTTGGAATATAGTCATGATAGCAAATGCACCCTCGTTTCCAACCTAACAAGCACTTGGTGCTGGGATGTGGATGTAGATTCCGAGGTTTTCAGCGCCTGAGGCGAGAATGACATTGAAGGTTAACAAGTATGTGGGGTGTAATACACGATGTAGGGCCCAAGCGCTTTACGAATGTTTCGGTAGCTTGATCTGGAATGTACCTGCGGCAAGGCAACGTCAGACAGTATAACCGGGGACAGAGAGACGCGCTGGACGCACAATGTGGCAATGATGTGATCTCTGGAGTGACAGTCCCATGCAGTCCTATACGCGCAAGAGCACCGCGGATGATGCCTGCAGGGAGGACGATATACTTTGAAAGGAAATGTCAGTTCCAGGGCGCTCATACGGGAGAGTGTGTTACGTACTAGTTTGGCACGTTTGAGTGCTTCTGCGCGACCGTCCCATGAAGATATACGGGCGATAGGTTTGAATGTGTTATCTTGTAGGACGAAGACACCCTGGGAAACGGAAGGAGGATCAACGATGGGCGGCGGAACAACGTGGAGAAAACAGGCCCGACGCGATGGTTTGTTCGCAGGTTATCTACTTGTTTGTCCCAGCAGGAGACCCACAGCTCCTTGCATACGAACTTGATCGCATCGAGGGAATCACCGAACAACGGTCTGTCACGACATAATCTAGACACAACGAGGTTGGGTCAGGAGTGCCGCACCGACGAGCGGGCCATACCTCTCCGCGAAGTTCCCGCCAACGTGCAGCCCGATAGCTTCCAGTCGCGACCGCACGGCCTCGTCTTCCTCGTCCACGCTAGCCGTACTTCGCGCGGTACTGCCGACGGTGTCCCGCTGGGTTTGCTGTGGTTTCGCAGCTGGTGGGGGAGGCAACTGCGGCACGAAGCCGGCCTCTGCCATCTCCTGCTCGATCTTTTTGGCGCGTGCTGCTGCGACGACGGACGAGGCACGGAGGGCACTGATGGCCTCGATGAGGAAGTAGTCCATTGCTGCGCCGTCTACTAGACGCACTGGAGGGTCAGCGAGGAGAGCTAACAGGGGGGCTGGGGCTGGGGAGTGGAGAGACGGACGGGAGGTCATTGGTAGGAGGACGTTTGAATATCTATAAGTCGGGCTCGGAAGGGTTATAGGTTGATGGAGACCTGCTATTAGTATTCTGGACATAGTCAAGAGCTTTGATGCGATGCAACTCGCAGTTACTCACATGATGAGTCCAGATGATCCTGAGGGGATACTTAGGCTATTAGTTGGAAATATGAGATGAGCCACCAACTAATACTGTCGATAAGATTCACGTGACGGATGTTTCATCCAGTGTCATTACTGCCAACCAAGTACTGGCACTGTAATCATTGATCTTGTTTCCTTTCGCACTCATGACCATTGTATGAGCTATAGTCGCCGCCGTGTGTGCATCCTCAAAGTCGCCCAGGAATGTCCGGAATAATGGGTTTCTTCAACTCTAAATTTCCCCCACCAATGAATCCCCGAGACCGTCCATCAGATCCACTATCCCGCCTTCGCTTCGCTCTTGAAACAATGCCTGGTTCGCGCAAGTACGTGTTCACGCCTGCAACCCGCGCAGAGATACTCTCAGAACTTTATGATGCTTTCTGGGGCCCATACGCGCATCTCTTCCTTCCTCTGTCTAATTCTAGTCTCCCCATGCACGCCACCTTAAGCCAAGTCCAAGCAGAACTTGGCTTTGCAGGTGCTGGCTCTGAAGACCCTGTAGTACCAGGACAACAGTGTGGTCACATCTTCACCAAAGGAGAGAGCTGCTTCCGCTGCAAGTAAGAACGAGCGTCTCTATCCGACGTACTTACTCATACAGCCTCTCACAGAGATTGTGCACTTGACGAAAGTTGTGTCCTGTGTGGGCGCTGTTTTCGTGCTAGCTCTCACAAGGATCACAACGTCAGCTTCTTCATTGCACAACAGTCTGGAGGCTGTTGTGACTGCGGCGACGCGGAAGCCTGGCGTCGCAACATACAGTGCCCCTACCACCCTCTCTTGCAAGAAGCCGAACAGCCCTGCAACACATCTATAGGCGCATATGATACTACGCCCAGAGCAGTACCGAGGTCAATCTCCGAAGTGGAGATTTCTCCAGTTCCCAATTACCCCTTCCGTGTTGCATTCCCCCCAGAACTCAGAGATAACATGGGTCGGACGATCGCCTACGCTCTCGACTTTCTCCTGGACACCCTTGACAGCTCCCCCGACGAACCAAGCATCCCTTCAAATGAAGCTGATCTTCGTCTCCAGCCGACCGCAGACCCCATGCAGAAAGATCAGTATTGCGTCATCGTTTGGAACGACGATAAACATTCGTTCGACGAGGTCATCCAGCTCATATGTGACACCACCAATCGCGATCGCCAAGAGGCTACTGCTATGGCTCATGCTATCGATGACCTGGGTCGTGAGATCATTGACATGAACACGAACGTCACACGTCTTCTCGAGATAGCCCAGGTCATCTCAAAGATCGAGATCGGTGTTACCGTTCGCAGGGCATACGACACGTTCAGAGAGCAGGTTGTTGTGGTCATCATCGAGTGGCTCCTTGACCTCACGCGCAGTCGACTTGGAGCCGATACGCTCATTATACGGGAGGTCATCGCCGCCGAGTTGCTATCACCAAGGCGTCGGGAAAGCAACAGTTACGGGTCTACATCGAACATTACGGACTTTTCGGGCGATATCGCCAATCCGTGTAGAATCGATTGGTTGTTTTTGTACCATACCCGACTTTGGAAGAAACCGCGTATTAGCCTAAAGGAGGTCTATGCATCGGTCCTCATACTGTCTCACCCTCACAGGATCGCTATCGGTTTGTATCCCAGTACCAAAAGCATCACAATTATTGAACGTACTCGCAGGTAGCCATTTTGCGGCTGTATATCCTCGCATTGTGGACGCCTATCTCCTAGTAGACCGAGAAGCGGAGACGTCAATCAAATACTTCGCCCTCCAGCTCTTCACCGTCCCCTCCGTCGCAAGCCATATCGTCTGGCACCACGACCTCATCACACGCCTCCTCGACATTATCATCAACTTCTTTACGAACCAGATTACAGATAAACACATCCTCGCGACCACCACCGCTGCTTCCGAGGTTGCGGAGCTTGATGTTGATAGCTTTCCATTCAAGTCGAAGCGCTTCATGCCAGTCTTTAGTGACCTTCGTTACCTCTGCCACAACGAGCCTGTACAGCAGCTCATCGCACGCAATCCTGCGTTCATTCGCAAGTTCGCAAAGGTTTGCCAACTGTTTATGTGTGTTCATCCGAACAAACGTGCGGCTACCAGTCACGTGGAGTACGAGACGGAGGGGTGGATTAGTGTGTTCAACGTGACGCTCTCTCTCTCGCGTGGCATTAAAGTTTATGGAGAAGCCTTCGCATGGGCGACTCCCTCACAGCTCATTAATGCTATCTCGATCGTCGTAAGAGAGATACTCGCGGTGTGCACACTGACAAACGAAAAACTAGACAAGGAAAAGTTCTCGGAGCCCGAGTATCATGAGGTCCTCTTCGGCGACGTCGAGTACACGATCGTGGAATTTGACGTACTGGAGGGTTGGGTTAGCTTTCATCATTCGCTTCACTGGCTCTTGGCGGAGCTATTGAAGCATGTCGACATCCTTTCAGAGGAGTCGTTGATCCAAGTGGGTGTTGCGAGTGTGCGGGATCTGTTTGTGCGAATCGCGACGGAGCTTGCTATTCTAACGATGGTCGATTTTCCTTTGCGAGGTGAGGTTTAGCCTGTCATTGTTAACATCGTGGGTTTAAAATTATTTTGTAGTACTTGCGATGGTCGCCCAGATCCGCGCTGGGCTCTGGGTTCGCAACGGGTTTCCGATACGCGGTCAATTACTTCACTACCGCGATTTTATGCTTCGCGAACTTTGCTACGACCAAGACTTGTTCGTCCTGCAGGCCTCGCTCATCATCCTCGATCCTAACACTGTTATCGTGAGCATTCTCGACCGCTTCAAACTGCTCCAATTCTTCCGCGGGGCGGTCATCCATCCCACATATGAGGGCTCGCAGCTGTCCAGCATGGTCGAAGAGCTGCTGTACGTCCTCATTACGCTTCTCACCGAGAAAGGGAGTGCGTCCAAGATTCCCCTTCCTGTTGCCGTGCGTCGCGAAATCATACATGCACTCGCCGCTGGCCCATGCTCCTACACCGACCTCGTGAAACGTGTCGCCGAACGAATGGTAGACGACATCTGCTTCGAACATGTCTTGAAAGAGGTTGCCAACTTCAGAGCGCCAGAAACGATGTCCGACACGGGGACGTACGAGCTCAAAGACGAGCTCTATGACGAAGTCAACCCATTCTTCTACCACTACGCTCGGAACAGGCGAGAGGAAGTGGAAATTGTTCTGAAAGCATGGTTGAAGAAGAAAACGGGCGTCGCCGATCCTGTGATCGTGCCCAAGCCCATCGGCATCGAGACGGGACCATTCTCTGTACTGCCGTCGCTCCTGGAGTCCGAGGCACTCCTTCAGGTTATGTTCTACGCAATTTACAACATCCTCGTCTTGACGGAAGCTGCGGGTACGACACCTCCGTCTGCGGAAGCCATTCTGGACCAGGCGTTTTATCTCGTTATGCTTGCGCTCGTGGAGCGCTCTTCTGCGTTTAGCCATCTCTCTGCTATGAAAGTCTTTGAGGATGGGAGGAATCTGATCGACATTATCTGCGCAATGGAGCACGACGAACATTTCAAACCGTACATGACGCGAGTGGGCTGGATTCTAGGCGAGATCTCTAACTTCGTCCCTGAGGAGGTGCAAGCGCATCGCAAGGTCATCGCCGTCGTGGAACCAGGCCCGGATGCCGAGACGCTGAAGAAGCGCGCAGCAAAGGCACGCCAGGAGGCGATTATGGCACAAATGAAAGCTCAACAAGCGAGTTTCGCGGACAACTTTGAGGACGCGGACGACGATGAAGAGGATGATATGGAGGAGACGCCGGGGGAGATTTTCCAGCACGGCTCCTGCATCGTGTGTCAGGAGGACTTGAACGACTCGAAAGCATGGGGCACGCTTGGGCTGGTCCAGCCTAGTCGCTTGCTCAGGAAGCACCCTGATAGTCATAGCTCGTATCTGAACGAGCTCATGGGAATGCCTTCCTCGCTCGACCGTAGTAGTCAGCCGCCGCGGACACCACCAACACCGCTATCTACCACCTTCCCACCCGTTGATGTAAATCTTGAGGAAGACGTCACTCAGTTCCCGCCCAACTTTGACGGTTTCCCAACTCACTATACTCGCTTTGGTTTGCATGCGTCTATGTGCGGCCACATGATGCACATGGAATGCTTCCAGGTCTATAACTCGTCTATTCGTCAGCGACACCGGGCACATGCTACGCGAAATCACCCTGAGAATATTCTCCGGAAAGAGTACATATGTCCACTGTGCAAGAGCCTGGGCAACATTATCCTCCCGATATCTCGGCCGCTAACGCTACCAGCTTCCAATCTCCCTTTCCCCGACTGGATCCGCGCAGCAGGGATATCCATTCTCAAGTCAAAGCCCGACACCGTGATGGATTCCCTTCAGTTCAGGAACGGGACGGGCGAGTTCGTGTTCTGGAGTGCGCAGGATTCCAACTATGCTTCACAAATCCGGCGCATGGATAATATCGAGTCGTGCAAGATGTTGGACAGTCTCATGAACGTGGCCAGGGTCGTCTCGCAGCAGACCCGCCATCTGCGAGAGCGCCCGGAGCCAGAACCAGGCGAAAGAGGCAATGGTATATACTTGCCGGAGGAGCTCATCGGATACACGATCTCTTCGATGGAGGTTGCAACCCGTGGGATGGGTTCTTTGTGTGGCAACGTTGCCGACAGCTTGACAGACACGCAAGCTCGGATGGTACGCTCGTTGCTCGGTTGTCTCACCTCGCTGGCGAAACTTGAGCTCGATGGTCGGCCAGACGGAGGAAAAGAAGCGGTGAAGCAGGCTATTATCAAGCGATTGCTGCCCGAGTGGAGCAGAACCTCTCTCACGCCGTACTCGTATCCCTTGCTCCTCCGCGATCCATTCAGTGTACTCGTCGAGACTGCCGCTGTTGCTCCAGAAATGCTCCAGCACGTTCTCATTCTGTGCTATTACGCTTGCTTGGCGCGCACCGTTATTGGGATGGTATACGTGTTGAACAAAGCGAGGTCGTATAGCTCCGTTCAGGCCATCGCGCGCAGCCATGCCAACCTCTTCGGCGACATGAGGATGTTTTTTATGTCCGTCGTGCGCCATTCTCCCATCTTCGAACACACGGCTACACTCGTGTTGGAGACGTTCGGCGAAGCGCGAATAGAAAAAATGCTTTACGCATTCACGCTTACTTTCCTTCGGCGCGCAGCCATCCTCTGCCGCGCTGTCCTTCCGAACGCCTTCTCGGCGCCCTCGTCTGGCATCCCAGAGGACAACGAGTACAAGCGACTCCTCACGCTGCTTAACATCCCCCCGCTCTCCGATCTCCCCAATCAAGACACACTCCAGAATGTCTTGTCTGGCTGGTGTGCACACTACGGGCACTCGCATGCCGCGTCTCAGCTCAATTGCGGTGTCGTCCTTGACTACCCCGCCGTGTACCGCCTGGCTCGGCTTCCTGTGGTCCTCGATAACCTGTTTAACGGGCGGGACAAGATCATGCGGTGTGCGCAGTGCAACACCGTGCCGATCGATGCGGCCATCTGTCTTGTGTGTGGTGCGACGTGTTGCATGCTCAGTCATTGCTGCATGGATAGCGATTCGAGCGGCAGAGGCGAGTGTAATATGCACACTCGAGAGTGAGTGATTCCGTTTCCCTTCCCTCGTGTGTTTTTTATTTTATTTTAATTCCTCATGGTCGTCACCCGCTCCACAGGTGCGGCGGAGCGATTGGATTGTACTTTGTCGTCAAGAGGTGCTCGTTGCTGTACTTGTACGCCAACAATGGGTCTTTCACGCAGTCCCCTTACTTGGATGTTCACGGGGAGGTTGACATCTCCATGAGGTCGGTCGTTTCGTTTTTTTCTTGCTTGTCTAGGGTGTCACTGACCGCTGCGTGTGCCAATAGGCGGGGCAGGCGACAGTATCTGCACAGCCCACGGTGGGAAGAGATACGCAAGACGTGGCTCAACCATGGTGTCCCCACGGCCGTAGCCCGCAAGCTGGAGAGCACGGTGGATAACGGGGGATGGGAAATGCTCTGAAAAGTATTTTTGCGCCGCTATCCGCGTGCAAGCGAATTGCGCATTGTAAAGTAGGAAAGCATCATTTCCGCATGTGTAGTATGTACAGTCATGGATAAATTAAGTACTGGAAGATTTCCGTCACTGGCCTAGAGACCGTACGCTCATGCCAAGCACTGTGGGGAGCATTGGTATCATTGGTTGATATTGCATAAACTGGGGGCAAGCACAACTTGTTGCAATTTTGCCACCGGAGGTAAAGGTGCTGTTCAGGTGAACTACATTGTCCAGACCGAAGCCCTGAGGTCACACATTGCGGGACATTCCCACGGAATTCCAGTACCTCCGGAGTTTAAAGACTTTGCATCAGTGTTTGACAGGTCCAGTCACCATGCATTTAGCAATCTTAAAGATAGGTTTTAATGTGATGGGAACTGCAAAGGCCAAGCTTGGAGTTTTACTTGCTTTTCGCCAGAGGCTGAACTTAAATTTTCAAATGAGTCCCATATCTCTGCCAGAACTTTGAGCCCATGTAGTGCTTTGGTACTGTAGTATACATTGACAAATAGCCACAACTCATGGGCCAGCCGATCCTTGGCTGACCTACAACTTGCATCTGTAGAGTATGAATGGGCTGACATGTAATAAAAATACTGTATGATATGAGTTGGCCAAATGTATATTTTATGCATTAGCAAACTGACCCTCATCCTATGTTTTTGCATCGCAAAAATTCAATCTGAAACTAATATAATCTAATTCTCATATTTTAGGGTCAAGGTTAGATGATAATTGTTGAGTCCTGTTGCCCCTATTTGTCTGTGCAGATCTGTATTACTAGGTACCTTTCTGTAGTATCTGTGAAGATCTGTACACCTCCACATAATGTAGTGCTTTGTTACCATAGTATATGGACAGCCAAAGTTGACAAATAGCCTTGGCTGACCTATAACTTGCACCCATGGGTAATGGATGGGCTGACATGTAATAAATTCCCATATGATATGGGTCAGCTGTCACATCCTGTACCTTTCCCCATCTGACCAACTCATTTATGGCCCCTTTGCAACAAAATTCCAAACTATTTCCTATACCATATCCCATACCCCAACAATCCCACAATCCCAGATCCCAGATCCCTCATCCCATATGCTGTATTCCCATGTCTGTACTTTTCATACTTGCTTGTCAGATTCTAGATCAATGCCAGGATTCCCAGATATCCTGGAGGTTGGGAAGAAGCACAGGAGGTCAGAAATTTTATGAAAAGGGGTTGGAGGGATAAGTGACTTTGGCTTCAGCTTATGTGCTGCACCCCTGTACAAGTTCTGTCCCTTGATTTCAAGGCAGAGGTTCAATGTCACATCCCGAAACTTTCCCAACCCATCCGACCCAATTCTGGCCCCCTATGATCAAATCCCAAATCCCAAGCTTCAGACTTTATTTTAGAAGATTTCTCCTTCATCAGATATTCCAAACCCCATATTTCCTGTCCTGGACTTTCGTATTCCTATCTCGGCTATCTCTTGACATATGTCTTTGACATTTCTTGACATTCACACTTCCTATCAATAATGCTTTCCCCCTGCTTCACAATTATAGCGCCATTGCCCTCAGTTATTACTCCATCATTCTGATGCCATTCTGATTCATCCCTTACTTTGTTCCGGAAACCTGAAACCTCAACTTGTCTGACATACTTTAACAGTTTTATATCTTCCGGACTCTTCAGTATATAAACCCACTTGTACCCTCTGATATTTCCTTAGTTTGAATATCAACTAAATCCCGTTCTATCCTGCGAAGTCTCTACTTCACTCCAAAACCTCCTTCAGTCCTTAAGTTGATCTTAGGATTGTCTTCCGACCCTCTGCCTTGAAATTGAGGAACAGAACTCATACTGGGGCACAGCACATAAGCTGAAGCTGAAGTTCCTTACCCCTCCAACCCCCCTCAGGGATTCCAAACCAACTCCACTCTTCTGCGCACTCTGGACTATCCGGGAATTCCAGGATTGAACTCGGACTTGACATTCAGAAGACAATCCTAAGGTCAACTTAAGGACTGAAGGAAAATTCAGAGCAAAGTAGAACTTTGAGAACTTACTCTTGGCTTTCTATTTGCACTGTGTGTTGTCTAGAATTTTCCCCAGCTGTGATGTGGCAGAGAAGTAAACCAGGACCCATTTCTTTGCCACTTCATCACTATAGGTTACCGCTATAGGGGAAGTTGTTGATTGTCCCACTTCAGCCACTTATCTGCCACCTTCCCTGCCATGGTTGACACCAATTCTCTTACAGCTGATATCTATGGCTTAATTATATATCTAAACAATAGATTATTATAATTATTCACTAGACAAGTAGCTATGATACTATGATGAGACAATGCAGCCGCCATCACTTTGCATCAAGACCATGCCGACTCACAAAGTCCACACCCAGCAGGTCTATCAGATGGTTGGGACTCCTGGAAAACCCACTGGATGGCCATGGTATTCCATCCATGCCATCATCATGAACCAAACTTTGAAAGTTGCATCCCCCTTGCAGTTGAACTTGGGCATCCTTTCCAAGGAGATGGCTGATATGGGTTAAAGACCCCAGGTCAATACATCTGGGGTGCCAACTAAGGGATGTATGTACATCGTGTATGTTAGTGATTTTTTGATCAGAAGGAGATGGTCCTGACTGGCATAAGGGTACATGAACAAGGTGATGGAAAGTCTCACAGAAAAGGAGCTAAAGAAGGCCAAAGCCAAAGCCAAAGAATGGAGGAAAGAAAGACCACCTCCAGAGGTACAAGCAAGGTAAGGGTTAACCACAGGAGTATCTCCATTCTTCACTAACAAAGGCTATCATCCCGATGTCTTGGTCTACCCCAAAGGGATTCGACCTCATCAGCTTCTCATTTACTTCCTCCTGCACCTCCTGCACCTCCTGCACCTCCTGCACCTCCTGCACCTCCTGCACCTTTTCCTTTTCCTTCTCCTCCCACTTCTTCTTCCCCCCATCCTTTGAACTCTTACCTTCCTTGTGATGCTTTCCCCCCTTTCTCCCACTGGAAGCCATCCCTCCCCCCCTTTCCAAAGGATCCACTCCCTTTCCCTTCAAGATTGGCTTTGGAGGATGTGACCATGGGTGGCCACTGATTTTGGGGCCGGGTTTCAAGATCAAACCAACCTTCAGCCATCCTTGGGTGATGACCTCGGCCATGGGATACATGACCATGTTGATGGCTATGACCATGGGAGGAACCCTGGCCACAGCCACATGGTGTTCCCTAACAAATCAGTGGCCGCCCATGGTCACATCCTCCAAAGCCAATCTTGAAGGGAAAGGGAGTGGACCCTTTGGAAAGGGGGGGAGGGATGGCTTCCAGTGGGAGAAAGGGGGGAAAGCATCACAAGGAAGGTAAGAGTTCAAAGGATGGGGGGAAGAAGAAGTGGGAGGAGAAGGAAAAGGAAAAGGTGCAGGAGGAGCAGGAGGAGCAGGAGGAGCAGGAGGAGCAGGAGGAAGTAAATGAGAAGCTGATGAGGTCAAATCCCTTTGGGGTAGACCAAGACATTGGGATGATAGCCTTTGTTAGTGAAGAATGGAGATACTCCTGTGGTAGCGCTAGGGGCATTATTGTACGTGAATTCTGCTAGGGATAGGAGTTCCAACCAATTGTCCTGTTGGTAATTGCAGTAGATTCTGAGGTACTGCTCAAGGGTCTGGTTCACTCATTCTGTTTGCCCATTGCCTTTGGGAAGTGAAGTGAAGTCGGATGTTGAGGGCTTTCTCGAGGGAACGGAAGAAGTGGGAGATGAACTTGGAAGCATTCCTTCCCTTCCTGCCTTGTCCTCTTGATTTTGATCTGCCTTCACCTTCAGTTAGCCCATCTGCAGACCCAGCCTTTCTCTTTCCTTTAGAGGCCTTCCTCCTTTGGGCCGCTGCCTCTTCATTGGAATCCAACTCCACAGGGTCTTGTAGGATGCCTGCCGAGTCTCTCCACTTTTGGAAGGTCAGGACATCCACCAGATGTGATCGCTGTCTCTCTCTCCAGAAGTCCAAGATAGAAATTACCTCCTTTTTCTGAAGCTTTGACGGCTCCAAAAGCTTCACCCCCTGTGGCAAATACTTGGAGGCCATGTAGTCTGATTGTTGACCCACAATATGTGTCCATGGGACAGGTAGCTCATTAATTCCCAAAGCCTTCCCTATGGGAGCAATCAGGCCTGGTGCTCACTAAGCTGGATCCACTTACTATAGTGAAAGGTGACAAAGCCCTGGATGATCTGTTTCATGATCTCCAGGCTGACATCCTTCATGTCTGTTATCCAAGCCTTTTCTCCATTGCTAACCATCGAGACTGGATTGACCTTCCCTTTCTTCATGTTCTTCTTCCGTGGCTGAACCTCGGCATCAGATTCATTGTTGGCATTGAGATCAGCTTTGGTCTCACCCCCATCTGACAATCCCAAGTTTCCAAGCTCGGTCTTGGCATACTCCATCCATCTTGATGAGCTCCACCCCACCCATTGAATCCTGCTCCATTCCCAATGTCATATCTATGGCCTGGTCAGATTTCTGAATACCTTCGGCTTGTGGATTTCAAGCTTGGTCACTTACTGAGTGGTCATGATCCAACCAGCTTTGTCTTTCCAGGCAGCCAGGATGGCTACTCTCATCCCACATCTCTTCCACACCTCCTCTGCAAACTCCCTCACATATTTCTCCCCTTTTTGTCAGGCTGTTCAATGGGTAGGATGTTAGCAGTTGGTCTCCATCCAGAGCTTCAACCCTTACCTTGCTTGTACCTCTGGAGGTGGTCTTTCTTTCCTCCATTCTTTGGCTTTGGCTTTGGCCTTCTTTAACTCCTCTTCTGTGAGACTTTCCATTACCTTGTTCACAGCCCATTGATACCAAGCTATCATCTCTCTGTCCCCAGGTTTTGACCCATTGTCTTCCTCTATTATCTTCTGAATTTCCATCCTCTTCTGTACCTTTATTACATCCCTAGCAGTGAAACTCTTTCCATACTTTACCATGGGTTTGGTAGTTCTTTTTTGGCCATGGTTGTAAAGCCAGTTCTTGTACATCTTTTCCAAAACATAAACATCAGCTGAAAATCCCACATGACATATAGGACTCACCTCCTTCCAGCCATCCCATTCCTCTATGTTCATCCTTTCCACCATATCCAACTTCTTCACTTCCTTATGCACTGCCCTATACACTCCAGGTCTGTTTCTCTTGTCCTTCCATGCTTCCAAATGAGATTTGAGGATATCAATTTCCTCCTCTGACAGCTTCTGGGAAGTCTTGGTCCCAACAGATACACTGCTAGGTCTACTAGATTGTTCACAAGGTGTGATGTCCAGTGATATTGATATTTTGTTCAAAGGGTGTGTTTCGAGAGTTGGTAGTGTCTTGTCAGTCCCTACCCAAATCCTCGATTGCTTCATCAACATCGGATGCTGTAAACATGATTGCTGACATTGCCAAACTTTGGAACCTTCTGATCAATCTTCCTTCATGCTGTAATGCCCCTTGATTCATCTTATTATAGACACCTTCCCTCCCCATTTGGCAATTTAGTTGGTGTCTGCCCTGATCACTACCCTTGTGTGGGTTCTGACATGCCTTATCTAGTAATTTACATAACATGGATGCCATCAAACTTTGATATCTGACATGCACCTCGAATGACACACAAGTTAGAGGAATGACAAGGTGATCAGTTGGCTACTGGAAGGTGTGCTGTCTGGTCAGAGAATTGTGTTGAGATCCAGTCCTCCTGTTGTCTAGCCATGCCAAAAGCAAAGTATGTTTCTGTATATACTCATAGTCTTATAGTGGAGGTTGACACCTTGGGGGTGCACTATTGTGACCTGGTGTACTGCAATTGTCCAGGAAGTCTGGATCCTCACATTCAGCTACTCGGTGCAGGTCTATTTCCTGCCAGCACTGCTTGCCCGAGCACAGTCTTCACCTTCCAGGTACTGGATGACTTCCGTTGGGACAATATGGAATATGGGACTGCAGCAATGAATTATTTCAGCAAGCTGAAGAGGATCACTTCCAATGTGTTCCCTCACTTGGTTCCGGTGAGATTCTCCACTACATATATGTACTACATGTCTCGGGCCTGATAGGGGAGTAGGATTGGTACAGAGAGCTCCTTTGGGTGGCTAGGATCTGGAGAGTTCTCAAACTTTTGAAATGGAATGGCTTTGGGCATGACCTGAGGGCCATCAGATTGGGCCAACTGGTCCTCTTTTTCCCAGCATGTCCACAGAAGGGGGTCAATTTGGATCCAGAAATAGACAAGGATATGTCTAGGCAAGCTTTGAAGCATCAATCTGGAAGGCCAACTGACAATTCCATGGTAGCTGGAAATATTCTCGGACCATCATCATGGATGGAAACTTCAAGGCCAAGATGTATGACAAGAAGCCGGATGATCAGGTATTTCTCATGCATGGCAAGGGTGACATGGTTGGTCAGGAAAGGTACCATGACTACTTGAAGGATGCAAAAGACTCTCCAGAGGTAGGACCAAGGACCAAGCTCAAAGTGCCAAAGTGCTGACTTACCAATGGCAGAGGTTGGACTGTAATAACCATCGGGTGGTGAACCAGGCCAATGCCCATAGGCATAAGTTAGAAGCCACTGGAATGGGGGGTGTGCATGGATGTTTCGTTCCACATTCCCTTATGGACTTTCAAAAAGGATGAAGGTACAGCATGCCTAAATTGGTCTGGTTGACCACCCACTTACCCCATGTCAAAGACAGGTGAACATGGACTATGCACTGAGCCATGCTCTCGGACACAACATGGCAGGGATCCAAAGGGTCCTCACATTCTATGACATTAAATGTCAATACATGAAGTGCTTCAGACAGAGGAGAGGGTATCCTCAAACTCATATCTGAGCATCCCAACCAAGATCAGCCTGATGCCAAGCATTGGCCCGTGGCATGTCCATGGCCACCGGAATGAATGCTTTGCAAGATACTCTCCTGGGTTCATTCAAGGAGCAGGTAGAGTCGAGGGAGAGATTATAGAGACTCTGTGGGCAATTTTGAATGTGATTTCGGGTTTGGCCCGGGGGATGTCAGCTCCCCATTGGCAAGAACTATTGGACTTTCAGATGAATGACTCCAATTTCCAGAAGATGATTCAAATGGGTGAGACCAGTCTGCTCTGTTGGTTGTCATGGCTGATTGCTGTTAGCTGGAAGCATTCATCAGAAACTCAAAATGGCATTGACCAGCAAGGAAGAGGCAGCAGGTGCCTTCCAAACTCTGGATGAAGAATTTCCAGAGGATAGGAAGAGGCAGTTGGTGAAGCAGGAGAGAAAGGCCATGAAGGAAAGAGAAGGAAACCCTTTGGCCATGAACCATGAAAAGCATAGAGCTTGCCATGCTATTGGGATCTCACTCCATGACTTTGAGCTGGAGGGGTTCCAGTACTTGGCTCGCTCAGGGGTTGCAAATCCAGCAATCACAGATCCTGCTAAAGTTGGAGGCCTATTCTTCTGGTCATTGGTCCACAGAAGCTCAAAGGCTGGCCCTGGCAAGAAAGAGGGATTGGCTCAGGACAGAAATCCACAGCTTTGTCTCAGATGCTGCTTCATTCATAGATAGGGTGAACACTCAAGGATCCAATGCAGCCAACCATGACAAGGAAGACTGGATTGATGACATAGGATCTGATGATGATGCCAAAGTAGCCTTTGGAAATCTTAATCCTCACCATGCCAAAGAAGCTCATCTCCCCTTCTCCATGGGTAGACAGGCTTGCAAGGACTTAGGTATAGATTGGTTTGCAGAGGAAGAACTGGAATTCAGAAAAGGTCAAGCCAATGACTGCCTGCATCATCTGAGGATGGCATTGGACAAGAAGTCAGTTCTCTTCCGGACTGAGCTTCAGCATGCCAGTGGCCAGACCCACACAACTTGGGCATGGGGCAAGATCAATGTCATAGAGCTAATTGTGAAAAGGCATGCCAATGAGCCATGATATCACTGGACACCAACAAAGACGCTCTGATCTGGTATAGGCCACTTGATCCCGAGCACCTCAAGGTCAGTACCACAGTATCTGACCCAAATGCCCAGGGAAATCGGGACTCCACCTTGGCCTGGTTCTGGACCATGGATGTGCAAAGGGATTCAGAACTGAATGATTGGATGTCTGAATGTATGTTTCAATTTTAATTTTTGGTTACTCATGGACCGAGTTAACACTTTTGGGTACTCCAGTTTCTCAGGGTCATTGGCTCAGAGCAAAGGCTCTCAAGGACCAATGGGAAGAGGAAGTAGAGCTCCTCAGAGCAGAAGGGCAATGGTCAAGTAACTTCTTCAATTACAAGGCAAGGTCATGGGGTTCCCTATTGCAGGCCTCTGAGAGGCAAGGCTGGGTGGGACATGCTTGCTATGCTGCCAGGACTCAGGCCGATTTTGAGAGACTTCAGGATCATTGTAAGGAATTGTTACAAAATTAGCAGAAGCTGGATTTGGATGTATTTGCAATGAACTGTTGGGTTATTGTGATGTATATTGTTTCCGGTTCATCATTGCAATATAAAAAACCCCAGACCGAATCCTCTTACTTGCCCATCACATTCACAATGCCACAATCATCCTACACCCCAACCCAACAAGGTTTCCAGCACATGCTGGCCTGAGATTCAAATTTATCTGACAGGCCTTACAATCCAACTCCTTCAACCCCAATCAACAAAGGAGAAATCTGCCATCAGAAGTGGTAGATGTTAATTTAGTATGCTTTTGTCCGATCTTACCCTGCTCCCAGGCCATGGCCACCCAGCTGATCTCAACTGCAGTAATGCATGGGTGGACATTAGACATCCCCCATACAGTTCAGATGATCGTTGATCATGAACATGCTGATGCCGCATTCCCCAATCGGGAGTATCAGCTGGTGACAACCAACCCAGGATTTCCGTGGCCTTGATGGTCGGACCACATGGAACAACTGGAGATCTACACACAACATCTGTGGAATGATCTCTGTGAGCTTCATGCTCAATTCATGCCTCAATATGCTGGGGTAAGTTTCTGTTCAGTCCATTCCCTGTCCCACTTGACTCATTCCCTGTTGTTTAGCTTTTTATCACTCCAGTAGGCCCTCCACCAATCTGCACCAACAGACAATGGATTGAGCTGGCATGCAGGTGGGCTGTGGAGACAAGGATGGCTTTGTCCAGAGAGCTCACCCAAGTATGTGATGAGATGTGGTTGACCATGGAAAGGATAGTGCAAATGGAGGAACATTGGTCTCTTGAGGACATCCTTGCAGAAATCCAATCATCTGACAGGGATTCTAGATACCAGTGGCCATTCATGTAGGGAATTTTGATTCTACTCTGTAGCAATGTTCATAGATACTGTCAACTTGTATAATAAGTGAGGGAGGTCCCCCTGTCTGACCCAATCACATCTGTGAACTCCCACCCCCTCATGGACATTATCTCTCATATGGTAGGCCAGGAAAACCCTGTCAGAAACCAAATGTGGCACCCCATGCTGAAGTACCTTTCCAGAAATTCCCAGTAGGGTTCCAGGCCCATACCCCAGCCTGACCCCAATGCTATCCAGTGTAGGTCAGGATCCCCCCTATAATAGCCAACATGTCCAACCACTGAGCCCTACAGTTGAGATCCTGATGGAAAGGGGTGGACCAATTGACAATGACTGACATTACTGAATATACCAAGGACCACTTGGAAAGGACAGACTTCATTTTGGTGTCTTCATTGGACTTGGCCAGTTTCAGCAGGGCCTCCCTTCCAGATGCATAGAGGTGTGGATGCATGACCAGCAGGGCTGCCAAAAGGACTGTGGTCTGCAGGGAGCTAGCTCCAAGCCATTCCCAAGGTCCAGAATTGCCATGGGAGTCTTTGAGGAGGGCTGATACCTCAGGTTGATGTCTAAATGGCTAGTTCCATCAGGACAGCTTCTGTCAAGTCCGGGTTCAATCCCGGAATTCCCAGATAAGTCCGGAGCGTGCAGAACGGCGGATGTCAGTCGGGAATCCCTGAGGGGGGTCGGAGGGGCAAGGAACTTTGGCTTCAGCTTATGTGCTGCACCCCTGTACAAGTTCTGTTCCTTAATTTCAGGGCAGAGGGTCGGAAGACAATCCTAAGGTCAACTTAAGGACTGAAGTGGGGTTCAGAGTGAAGTGGAGCAGGAGAGAACAGGATTTAGTTGATATTCAAACTAAGGAAATATCAGAGAGTACAAGCGGATTTATATACTGAAGAGTCCAGAAGATATAAAGGTGTTAAAGTATGTCAGACATGACAAAATACAGTGAACTCCGGAATTGGAACAATGAACCCTGCATTTCCGGAACATTGGAATCCACATTCCGCATGTCCAGAATGCCGGAATGCCTACCTCTGCTCCACTGCCAGGCAGAACCTCTCGGAACCTCGGAATCTTGGAATCTTGGAATCTCAGAATCCACTCGGAATTGATCCGGAATTCATGTAGATGTGCAAACCCTTATTGTATTGCATCATCCTTTACTTGTCATCATCCCCGAGCCTCCAGGGACACTCCATCACTTCCTTACATCGCTTAATTCCAAATTCCTCTTGTTCCTGTTCCTATTCCCTGATTATCATTAGCGAGCGCTTCTCTGCCCACTCTGTTATACATATATACTTAGTTTTTACTTCGGATTCCTCAGTCGTCCTTTGCCCCCTCTTTGGCAGCAGCAGAGTCCAGGAAATCACTGCCCTCTTATAGTTTTTGTCAAGACGAATCGGAGTTTTGGGTTTCCGGAACAAGGTAAGGAATGAATCAGAATGGTGCAATAATTGTGAAGCAGGGGGAAAGGGAATTATTGATAGGAACTGCAGATGTCAAGAAATGTCAAAGGAAAGTGACATATGTCAAGAGATAGCCAAGATAGGAATACTAAAGTCCGGGACAGGAAATACGGGGTTCAGAATATCTGATGAAGGAGAAATCTTCTAAGGTAAAGTCTGAGGCTTGGGATTTGGGATTTGATCATAGAGGGCCAGAATTGGGCTGGATGGGTTAGGAAAGTTTCGGGATGTGACAGCTTTGGTGTGAATGCAGCCGAAAGGTTCTTACCACCCAGCCTTGCTGGTACCAAGCCAGGGATAATTCAATCACACCTGTGATCTCTCCCTCAAACAGGGCCTGGTTGATCCTCCAAGACCTGGAGTTGCTGACACTCCTGGATAAATCTGGGAATAGCAATTCCAGGTTTTGGGAACAGTCCCACTAACCAAAGTCATCAATGAGGCATCTATGGAAATTTAACTTGGGGAGCTCACCTGGAACTCTTTCGATAGTACCCCAGGCAGATACCATGCCAGGATTACCCCAGTCTGGTCCAATAGAAGGGTTGGGTCTAAGATCTCCTCTTTCTGCTCCATAGGGAATCTGTCCTTTAAGAATTTCTCTCTTTCTGGATTTGTTCTAGTCTCCTTCAGCCCAAACATCTTGGCCATCCTTTGGATGTCAATGGGCAAGCTCCCTGAGACAATATTAGTAGATATCTATGTACTTAGAGATCACTTGCTTTGATTCTGATAAACCCTTTCCATTGAATTGACTATCCTATGGGCTTGGAAGAGAGCCGGTAAAGGAATGCATGTATCGGGTAGTGCAGGAGTTGGTTGGGCAGGGTGGCCAATGGCTTCCAGGAATCACTTGACCATGTATTCAGCAATAATATCAGACATGCAAAGTCTCCAATGAGATGGAAAGTCCATTGTAGAGGTAGATTGAATGGAATGTAGATCACTCAGCCAAGGGGGCTGCTGTCAACTTGGCAGCTGATTTGAAATTGTTCAGGCCAATGCCAATGGACTACAGCAGGATTCCTGATTCCTGCAGCTGATGGGATTCCTTGCCTTGGCTGATCCCATACCTAGGGGCCATGCCTTGACCCACCTCATATGCATAGCCTACTGTCACAACCAGTCAAATGGAATGGCTTATTTGTTGTGAAATAGAGATTGGGATATTACTTGGTGCATCTGATACTGACAGGCCGCCAATTCCTTGGGCCGCCCAAGACCTTCAGGCTGTCCATCCATTGGCCTACCCAAGACATATGGGTCACCCATACCTTGGCCCACTGGAGACCTACAAAATCACTCATCCCTTGGTTCACCCCATCCC
>MU127464.1:72709-83858 GCA_014904945.1 Gyrodon lividus
AGAGAATTCAGCAGCAGAGTGTTAGAAGTTGATTGAAAGCATGCCTAGGAGGGTTGAGGCAGTGATTAAGGCCAAGGGAGGCTATACCAAGGTCAAGTAGGGCAAGATCCATCAGAAATCCTTACTGGCAGACTATAGGCCAATTGGGGAAGCAAGTTCTCAGGCCAGGAGATAGCTGGTTAAGCTATGTATTGCATAGATCTAACTTGGGTTGTAACCAAGTAGAGTGCAGACCTTTATACTACAGATAACAGTACCTAGAGATAAGAGGGATAAACACCATTGGGCGGAAGGTCATAGAAAGCGAAAGAAGAAAGATAAGGCCAGGGACTTTGCCTGGAGTCACTGGTAGTACAACAGCCCATAAGAGGAAAGTGATCATGTGATAGTACAAGGGGTCATATGAAATGAAAGGGGCTACAACGGTTCTACCGTAACATTACCCTCTGTTTAGATTAAAAGAACACCAATCTTTTACAAATCTCTGTATCCCACACCAGGTGAACCAGTCATGTTGGCAATGGCAGAACCATTGAAGACATCATCTCCATGATCTTCATCCCAAACTCTTGGTCCCCAAGTAGGGTGTCTGGGACAGTTGGCTTGGGTATGTCCAGGAGCATTTTTGAAACACTTAGGACACTCATAGTATTGACAGTTGACATGAATATGTCCAAGTCTTTGACATTCATAACAGGAACAGTTGTAGTGGGGGTGATTGCTTAGGAGAGGAAGACGGGTTTGGGTTAGGTATATGTGGTCTTGTTCTGCCTGGTCAGTGAGCTCCAGGACGGTGTTGGCAGGGATGCTGAAGGATTCTTTGGTAGAGTCAACATCAATGGGGGTAGAAGGTGTGTCTCTAGGGCCAGGAGTTACTGAGGTGTGGGTCAAGGGGACGATGAAGAGAGTCTGAGTATGGTTTCAATGTGAGTGACAAGGAGGAGGATTGGACAAGGTTTGTTGGGGTTACTGTTACTGGAAGACCGTGAAGAGGGGGGGAAGTTGGTGCAGACAAGGATGAAGAAGAGTTGGGGTGCTCAGCACCTTCAATGTTCACAATTAGATCCATAGCTCCTAACTGGTGAAGGAGGTTGTTTGAAGCATCTTCTTGTTCTCGCTGAATATCTTTGAGCATGACAGAGATGAGTTGTAGGTTGGTCAAGCGGGAGTGATGATGCATGTGGGGTAGGAGAGTGGAGATTCAATAATTCTGGAGGACTGCTCGATTGGAGCTGTCAAGGGGGGAATCCAAGTCAAGGGAACGAAGGATGTAAGCATTGTGACAAAATTTTTGGAAGAATTTTCTGTAGAAGGCAGCAGTTACACTTGCTATAGGGAGTTGTTGTCTAGTAGAGAAAGGAAGGGGGCAAGGAATGAATTGTGCACGAGAGGAGGTGAATTGGCAAGGCATATTCTCGAGGAGAAGTCTTTTGTCTTTTGCTTCTGAGATGAGAGCAGATGAGATGGGGAAAATCTCAAGGATGAAACAGTTTATATTTGTGAAGTTTTGAAGTGGAGTTTCGGAAATTGGATTCTGGTTCCCCGAGTTTTTAGAAGAAGGATAACCCTTCCAAGACACGAGGTATTGGCAGTGATTAGGGGAGCCTCAATGGGAAAGGATCTCCTCCACTTCATATTCTTCTTCTGACCCAATAAGGTCAGGAGGTGGTCTGGAATAATTCAGGCCATGTTCTGAGGTTTCCCAATAGGACAATAAGAGAGATGCATGGAAGACATCATGGATTTTCCACGTAAACAGGATCTTTAGTCAGTAGGAGATAGGGGATAGACCCTGAAGGATCTTGAAGGGGCCTTCTCGCTTAGGGGTGAGTTTTCAGGATGGATATCCAAATTTGAGATGACGAGCTTCTAGCCAAACCTTATCTCCAACATTCCAGGGTTTGAACTTTGAAGAGACATGTTCCTTCATTACTCATTGTGCAATCTCATGTGCCACTAGGGCTTCTTCTTGGGCATCAGTGAGGGAGGTAAGGCATTCTTCAATTGAAGGTAGAGGGGACTTCTGTGAAAGGGAAGGGTAGGAGTGAGGTTCCTATCTGAGGATCAAGGAAAATGGGGATTTCTTTGTGATGGAATGTTCTAGGGAATTGTGGGCAAATTCTGCAATGGGAAGGAGTTGTGCCCATTTGTTGGGTTTTCCATTATAGAATATCCAAAGGTATGTTTTGACCTCTTGGTTGACTGGTTCTGTCTCTCCATCAGACTGAGGGTGATAAGCGGAGGAAAGGGAAACATCATAGTTGAAGAGTCGTCTGAGTTCTTTGGCGAAGGCAGAGGCAAATCGGGGACCACAGTCAGAGATTAATTTGTTGTGTAGTCCAAATCTAGTGAAGACATTCCTCAGAAAAAGATCCTTTACACCAGCCACATCAATCATTTTGTGACAAGGAGATAGAATTACCCCCTTAGTAAGCCCATGGTTGACCACAACCATTAAAGAATCAAAGCCATTGGAAATAGGTAGATTGGTTACGAGATCAACAGAGACCTATTGAAAGGGGTGGAGCATTCAGTCCTTCTCCCTTATTTTTCCACACATACTCTTGCCCATATGACCCAATCCTATTGATTTTGGTCTCATCTGACCATATAACTCTCTTTCAATCCTCCACAGTCCAATGCTGGTACTTGAGAGCAATGTCATATCCTGTGTCATGCAAGTCAACTCTGGACTAAGTCCACCTTCCATCTTATACCAAGTCCACCTTCCACCTTATACCAAGTCCACATTTCTGCAACTCTGCACCTCTGCATCTCCATTCCCATATTCCCACTTCTCTGCTTCTCCACTTATCTTTAACTCTTTTGTTTCTGTGCCTTGCTCCTTGTGCTTCACACTTTAGACAGATGTTTGATGTGCATAATATCTCCACCTTCTGATACCTCCTATTCTGACTTGTTCCAACTTCCTTTGACACTTCCTAACATCTTCCAACACTTCTGACTCACATTCCACACAACTCTGATACTCCAGTATCACCCATGTTTACTTGTCCCTGTGGTATATAAACCCTTTTGTATTCTGCAGTTCAAATATCAACTTTGATTACTCCTCTAATCTGTGCAACTAAGTTCCCACTTGGCCACTCAAAGCTACTCTTCTTGCTGTTGCTCTGACCCTCTGACCTTCCCTCCTACCTTTATCTTGACTCCACTCTGCCACTGTTCCACTAAATACTGGACTGAACTTGGGCAAGGGCACAACACATAAGTTGAAGCCAAAGTCTGCTCTGCTTCCCTGGCAACTGCGGACAGCCCAGAGGAGACAGTATCTTAACAAGAAAAGGCTAACCTCCTTACCTTCTTTTCTTGTGACCACTAGAAAGTAGAGGGTTCTTCTTCTTTACCACAGCCTTTCATGAGGCTTCCTTGAGGGTATATCTCACAGTCTGGGGGCTGACAGGAGCATCAATGATAGAATTGATGTATTGAGTAGCATGAACAGCATCTTTGGCCTTGCCAGTAATGATTTTCTGAACAATAGCCCTCTTGTTGGTAGGGGTAAGCTGTGAAGGATGGCCACCATGAAGCCTAGTCTTCTCTGGCTGGAGTTCCTGAAGAAAATGGCATACTGTAGACTTCCCTAGGCCAGTATGGGAAGCAATTTTCCTAGAGGAAAGACCAAGAGAGGATAGAGTAATGATGTTTTTTTTTGACAAGTAGAGATGGACTTCATGGTGATGGTGGGAAAATAAACCTGTAATAGTGGGGTTTATATATGCTGTCTGACAGTCAGTTATAGAAAGGTGACATAATAGATGTATGTAATTATATTACAGCATGCTAGGGTCTAATATATGTGACCAAAACTTAAAGCTAAAAAACTGTCTGAATGAGTCATCATTTTGAAATGGCTGCCATTTCATTAAACCTTATCCAAAAACCTTGATCCTTAAACCAATAGAAAGTAGGTGCTGTATTTCATACACTTATAGTTCAAGGTTAGGGTTAGGTGGTATCAGAAAATATTGTGTTTAGTGAAAAGTGTTCAAACATCTGGACAGTTTTTTGAGCCACTGTACACAATTTATTTGCTACAGCACCAACAATAATGGAACCTGCATGTCACCTTTGTTGTTGACATTAAAACTGGCATTGTTCTAGAGATGCAAGTTAAGAGGGACACAGGACCACATTGGAGAATAGCAAAAGAACAAGGAACAAGGGATACAAAGATCATATGGTCATGGTAAAGAAACAAGACACATCTCAAAGGTAGTCCTTTTGCTGCCAGGTCTTGGGTTGGTGGATGGCCTGGCTGTAAAATCCACCAAAAGCAAATCTCATTTGCAGGGGCCACACAATCAGCAGAAATGTCACCAGGATTGTGGTTATATTTGAACAGTAAGTCAATAATTCCACTGTGGAACTCACATGACTGGAGTGCATAGAGAAGGAATATGGTGTCATTGTGCAGTTGTGAAACCTTTTTCCATCTTCCTGTGACCGAGTTGTTCCTCATTGGCATTGGCAAGGAACCCTTAGTGTTGGAAGAGATGAAAGTTGTGGGTAGGTCACTTGAGTTTCATTGGAACATGTCATAGCTTTTTGGGAGCCTCAGGATGTGTGCTGTGGGATGATGACTCAAAGATTTGTACAAGAGGGCAGGAGTTGCCCAAAACTACAGTACATTAGCAGAATAAAACTAAGTAAATATGAACTCACCTCAGTCACTGTCCAGATGGATGAAAATAACTGAGGTGTCAATAAACCAAAGAAAGATATATATACTATGGGTGGAGGTATACTTGTATTCTGTTACCTGGTATGAATCTGAGGGAAGAATGTCAAGTGTAGTGATAGACACAGACAATGGAAAGTTCAAAGGTCAAGTGAACATAAGGGTCATGTAGCCAGGAATGACTCGAAATAGTTAGGCCCGCTGAGCCTGTAGAGGATCAAGGCAGCACTAGTATTGAAGATAAAGGCCAGAAATAGCGAGAATGACATTGCACTTAGTGTAGACGAGGAGTGTGGCAGGCTACGCAAGCATAGCAAACCCGACACACTCATTGGAAAGATCGAAAGCAGTATAAACGCTACTGAGGAAACCAGTGCCGATAACCCAAAATGCTTGATGCATATTGTAGTCGGCACACAAGTCATCACAGCACGAGAGCAGATCGGAGACTCACGAACGGTCCCTGCAACGACGACGCCAACGCACTGACCTCGGATACCGAAGTATCCCATGTTGAAGGCCGTGACGGGGAAAGATGTGCCACCGAAGGTGAAGCTGACGCTGGGGACAGCATTGCAAGGGACTAGTACGAGGGTGTTCATTAATGATCGGAGAGGGTATGGGTAGGCTGACAACATACAGGAGTAGAAGCCCTGGCTGAGAGGGAAAGGAATAGCGCCAATGGCTGCGTAAAGGGCCGCAACATCCGAGGGAGGACCGTGGATGAGGGCGGTGCCCGTGTCAATGATGCCCGCAACATTGGTCAGCACGTTTTGTCCGTTGCCCACTATGGTGTCAATATTAACTTGCCAGTAACCCTGAATATGCCATATCAACCACCGTTGGGGCAACTTTAGGTTCGATGACTTACTGGTTGGGCGACCGGAGTCCAGGTGAAGTCACCAGTGTACATGTCTGGGTTGGTACCACCAATGTATAGCTCGGGCCTGGGGGCTGCGAAACTGAACGCAAACACGGGCTCATCTGTCTGACCCTCAGTGACGAGAGTCTGGAAGAAAGGGCTCTGATTGTATCGAGACATAACTTGAAAAGCCATCCCCACCAAACCATCCCCGAGAAAATGGAAACCCTGAGAATAGTGCACTGCCGCACCCAGGGTTTGACGAGTAGCCTGCTCAAAAACGTCAGAACCAGATGACGTCGTAACGGCTATTACTGTACCGTGAGTCCGGCCATCGTGACATTGTCGATGTACTGGCCGCCGAAAGCAGAGTCACCGTTCATGAACTCAGCGTTGAATGGCTCGCTCAAATCAACGGAAGTCAAAGACGCTTCGGGATCATAGAGGGCGTGGCCATCGCAGCTGTCATCACAGTCGATACCTGGCAAAATAAGGTCGCTGTAAAAAGTTCAGTGAGAGGTTCACATCCGATGAGAAATACGTACCTCGAACCGGTATCTAGCAAAGCTGTTGAAGTGAGTGAGTTGCACTCGCTGCAAGGACAGCGCGAGCGTACTGGCAAAGTTTCTGGGGGGTGTACCGACGGAAATAATGCCGAACCAGCGGTCGGAGAGGGAAGTCATGGGTAATGCGCCGAAATGGCGCTTCAGAGCGCCTTTCACAGCAAACGGATGCGAGGCGCCGGTGTTTTTCTCAAAGTTATCAAAGCCACGAAGAATTTTACTGGTATTCAAGTCAAATAAATTGTGGAGCTCAAGCAGATGGGTACAAACGCCGTGGTTAAAGCAATATGGGAGTTGAGCGCTTCAAATTTAACGTTCTTGTCAGCATGGACCAGCGATGAAAGCTGGAAGAGTGGGATCGTTGTGCCTCTGTGTTTGGCAGGCTGAGGAACCCCAGCAACGAAGAAAGGTAGGGTAGTGATGATCGTTGCGACAGCGAAACGCATAGTAAACAGGAGGGTTTTCACAAAGGAAGACAACTGAGACTTTAGTATGGCAGCCTGCTTTGCACTACGGCCGTGATGCACTGGTGGCCAAGCTGCCACGAAGGATCGGTCGTCCCCGGGAAGATCCCATGATGCGCCGTTCCGAAAAGCTCCCTGATAATCCTTTGATAAATACGTGGACGTATGGAATGGCACAACATGAGCGCGATTACCTCGCTCCTTGCCTATGTGCTCCCGATCAATCTGTAGATCGTTTGCCAGGTGGACGGTGTAAACACTGCCAAATCCGATGTCATTATTTGTACTACTAGATCGCTTAGGCAAGTTGGTCACGTGCCTTTTTACACACTCATCTTCCGTCGACTCCGTCTGCTCAATGCCTCACCGGAATTTGATGCAAATGGTACCATTTTACTCCGATGAATGCAGAGAATTCATTCCATGTTGACCGGTTGGAAAAGAAAGAACATGTTCTTCAAAAATCAATGTTTCAGCCCTTGGGATTTCGTGGTTATCATATTTTCAACAATTCATTTTTGGTCACTCAGTCATTGCGGAGTTGATTTCCTGACTTTGTCGGGGTCCCTCTCTAGTTTTTATTTATTTTTGGTGAGCCGTTGAGAAAATATGGTTAAGTGGAGGTGGGATATTTTTATGGGTAAAAAATCATGTGGCGAACTGGGCTGGAAAAAACAATAAGTAATATAGGACAAATATAGAACAGAGCCCATGTAGGGCTTCAGTACTGTAGTATATGGACAGCTGAGGTTGACAAATAGCCACAGCTCGCAAGCCAGCTGATTGTTGGCCAAGCTACAACTTGCACCCTGTCACATCCCATGCCTTTTCTCCATATGTCCAAGTTATTTCCAACCCTTCACGATCAAATCCTGAACTATTCCCTGTCCCATATCCTGTTCCCCAAAAATCCTACAATCCCACACCCTGAATACCACACCCCAGATCCTGGATTCCTGTGTCCAGACTTTTCATAGTCCTGTCTCATTCCTGTCTTTTCACTTACTGTTCCTTTCCACATGGTCCTCATTCCTCTTTGCAATCATTGTGCCATGGTCATTAGTGACAAAAAATATAAGATGGCAGTGATGGCTGGACTACTAGGGATTTGCTAGGAGTAGAGCCCATGTAGAGCTTTGGCACCATGGTATACAGACAGCCAAGGTTGACAAATAGCCATGGCTCACGGGCCAGCCAATTGTTGGCCGACCTACAAGTTGCACTTGTAGGGCACAGATGGGCCAAGATGTAATAAAAATCCATGTGATATGAGTTGGCTGAGGGGTTATTTTAGTAAGGGTATTTTGAGTGATGGGTGGGTCAATATGCAGTGGTTTTGTGTGATATGAGTGGGCCGAGGGATGAGTGACCCCATAGGTCTTGGGTGGGCTGAGGAATGGGCAACCCATAGGTATTAGATGGGCTGAGGGGTGGAACCATTCGTGGTTTTGTGTGATATGAGTGGGCCGAGGGATGAGTGACCCCATAGGTCTTGGGTGGGCTGAGGAATGGGCAACCCATAGGTATTAGATGGGCTGAGGGATCTTTCAATAGGTATTTTGTCAATGATGGGTGGAACCATTGAATGGTGGTCAGGGTGTACCATGGGGATGGTGTGGGCCAAGGGATGAGTGACCCATAGGTGTTGGATGGGCTGAGGAATGTGTGACCCGTAGGTCTCAGGTGGGCTGAGGGGTGCATGACCCATAGGTCTCAGGTGGGCCAAGAGATGCATGACCCATAGGGCTTGGGCAGGCTGAGGGATGGGTGAACAGATCTTGGGTGGGCCAAGAGAAGGATAACCCGTAGGTCTTGGGTGGGCCCATTGAGTCAATGGGTTTGGCTGCATTCATATGTGTGTGAAGACTTTCAGCATTAGGCTGGCTGCGGTCACCACCATTGGTACCTTCAGGATAGCCTTACCCATTGTTGTACTTCAATTCAATCAAGATCAATTTTGATTTGCAAAATTGTACACCTATAAGAAACTCATGGCATTTATAGCAATATAATTACAGTGTTTAGATATATACAAGTGGGGGGAAATTATATCAAACCTCTATATCTGCATCCATTTCAACTGTGTCTGATTCATCTGATGTTGTCAGGAGGCCTGGGGGAGGAACTGACACATGGGGAGCTGAAAGGCCATCCAACTCACCCTCATTTGTCTCCATGCTGTCTAGATTGAGTGGGGATGGCACTGCCCTGGTGCCCTCCAAGGATGGGCCACAAAATTGGAGGCCGAGATTTGGGGAATGTTCCAGTTTGGCCTGAATGACAGCAGGAGGAAGGGAGCCAGAAGCTTCCAGGTTGAGCATTGACACGTGATGCAAAACCAATACTGTCCTTTGGAGAGGACCTGGTTTTGATCCGACCAAGCCTTGCTCTTGAACCCTTTCCCAAAGGGCTGTCAAGTCTGGGTTCAATCCTGGAATTCCTGGAGAGTCCAGAGCATGGGGAAGCCATGAGTAGTTGGGAATCCCTGAGGGGGGGTCAGAGGGGCAAGGGACTTTAGCTTCAGCTTATGTGCTGCACCTCTGTACAAGTTCTGTCCCTTAGTTTAGAGGCAGAGGTTTAGAAGACAATCCTAAGTTCAACTTAAGGACTGAGAGAGGTTTCAGAGTGAAGCAAAGACTTTGGAGGATAGAACAGGATTTAGTCAATATTCAAACTAAGAAAATATCACAGAGTACAGGTGGGTTTATATACTGAAGAGTCTGGAAGATATAAAACTGTTAAAGTATATTAGATGAATCAGGGTTTCAGGTTTCCAGAGTATAGTAAGGGGAAATCAAAGTGGCATCAGAATGATGGAATGATAACTGAGGACAATAGTGCAATAATTGTGAAGCAGGGGAAAGGGAATTATCAATAGGAACTGTAAGTGTCAAGGGATGTCAAAGGAAAGGAACATATGTCAAGAGATAGCCAAGATAGGAGTATGAAAGTCTGGGACAGCAATGTGAAAGTCCAGCATGGGAAATATAGGATTCGGGATATCAGGTTAATGTAAAGTCCAGGGTTTGGGGTTTGATCATAAGAGGCCAGAACTGTGTCATATGGGTAGGGAAAGTTTCTGGATGTGACATCTATTTGTTGTCCTGATGAGGAATTCTGCCCCATTGTGTTTTACTCCTGCACCCTGACAGCCCCAGAACTCAACTACAACACCCATGATAAGGAACTCCTAGCTATCCACAAAGCTTTCCAGCACTGGTGTCACTACCTCAAAGGTTCTGATACCCCTATTGATGTTGTCACCAATCACAACTTGGAATATTTCTCTACCTCCAAAATCCTGACCCGCAGGCAAGCCTGCTGGTGGGAATTCCTATCCCAGTTCAACCTTGTCATTCGCTTCCACCCCAGACACTTAGGAGCTAAACCTGCTTCCCTCACTTGACGCTGGGACATATACCCAAAAGAGGGGGATAAGGACTATGCTTGCATCAATCCCCACTACCTCCGCACAGTGTTCACTCAGGAGCAGCTCGCCTTGTCCCTATGAGCCACTATCCTACTAGCCCCAGTGCTCTATGCCTCATCCCTGCTTGACATTGAAGACATTCACAAGGACATCCTAGATTCCCTGTCCTCCAACCCCATAGCTTCTGCCCGACTCACAGGCTCATCAGACTCCTGATGGGTTGTCAACCCTGAAGGTTTCCTGACACTCGACAATCACATCTTCATCCTGGAAGCTAAGGATCTATGTCTTCACATCCTCCGATACAAGCATGACCACTCCCTATCTGGACATTTCGGGCAAAACAGGACACTAGAGCTCATCTGTTGGGAATATACTTGGCCAGGACTCTGCACCTTCATCAAAGACTACATCAGTTCTTGCACTTCCTGTGCCCGAGCTAAAACTCCTAGACACTGCCCCTACGGGGTGCTTGGGCAGCCCTGAAAAACCCTGGAACTCCATTTCCATGGACTTCATCAAGCAACTTCCTTCTTCTGGTGGGTGCACCACAATCCTAGTAGTCATTGACTACCTTTCCAAGCAGGCCATATTTATTCCCACTCACAACACTATCACCTCACGAAACTATTCCTTCTTCATGTGTTTTCCAAGCATGGAGTTCCCTCTGACTTCCAGACTCCATGCGCGCCGTCCACCCCATCTTCCACGTTTCCCAGTTGGAACCCACAACTCTGAACGTAATCCAAAACCAGGTCCAACCCCCACCTCCCCCAGTCAAAGTTGATGGAGAACTTGAATACAAAATCTCCAAAATCCTAGACTCCAAGATCAACTGACCACGCAGGAATTGCCAACTCCTGTATCTTATAAAGTGGGTGGGCTACGAAGGGACTGATGAAGAAACATCCTGGATCCTTGTGACCGAACTTGCTCACACATCAAAACTTGTCTTGGACTTCCACTCTGCATATCCCACAAAGTCTGGACCTCTTAATTCCCTTAGATGATGGCAGAGAACGTGTTGTACAATTCATCAAACAAAAAAGACTACTCTACTATACATGAGGAGGCTGAAGAAACATTCTACACTACTTCTTCCCCATCCCCATCCCCATCCCCATCCCC
>MU127464.1:84032-113661 GCA_014904945.1 Gyrodon lividus
TTTTATCCAACACCCTCCAGACTCCACAACCCAGGACCCCTGAGCCTCGAGGATGGCCAACAGGCTGTCCGTGAGCACCTATTGAATCCACAACAGCTGGGCCTCATAGGACACTGCCAGGGCCCCGAGCACATCCCACTTGTCCTCCTCCTGGTCTGCCTCCTCCTCGCTCTCCTCCCAGTACTCCGGGCCCTTCTGCCTCCTCTGCCTTCCTCTTCCTCTTATCCTCCTCAGCCCTCTTTTGTGCTTCCTCCTCAATCTTCCACCTTGCCTCCTCACACTTTGCCACCTCCCGCTGGGCCTTCTGCTCCTTGGCCTCCTGAATTCTCTGGGCAGACTTGTGCACACATTCTTCCTCCCCCTGTTGGAGACAGGAAAATTTGTCATTGGATTGGGAGTGGGTAGACTTGGTGAGTGATGGAACCAAACAACTGGCAGTCAAACAGTTGTAAAGGTCCCTTGGATTGATCCCCAATTTTCAAACTCCACTGTACTTCTATTACCCATTATTGTCACATCCCAAAACTTTCCTAACCCATCCGGCCCAATTCCAGCCTCCTATGATCAAATCCCAAATCCCGAGCCTCGGACTTTACCTTAGAAGATTTCTCTGTCATCGGACATTCTGAACCCCATATTGCCCGTCCTGGACTTTTGTATTCCTATCTCGGCTATCTCTTGACATATGTCACATCCCAAAACATCCCTAACCAATCCGGCCCAATTCCGAACCCCTATGACCAAATCCCAAATCCCGGCCCTCATACTTTACCTTAGACAATTTCTCTTTCATCGGACATTCCGAACCCCGCACTTCCCGTCCCGGACTTTCGTATCCCTATCTCAGTTATCGCTTGACATATGTCACTCTCCTTTGACACTTCTTGACATTTACAGTTCCTATCAATCATTCCCTTCCCCCTTGCTTCGCAATTACAATTATTGCACCATTGCCTTCAGTCATCATTCTACCATTCTGATGCCATTCCGATTCATTCCTTCCTTTCCTCCGGAAACCCGAAACTCTGATTCGTCCGATAGTACTTTAACATCTTTATATCTTCCGGACTCTTCAGTATATAAACCTGTGTGTACTCTCTGATATTTCCTTAGTTTGAATATCCACTAAATCCTGTTCCTTCCTGATCCTCTCCCTTCCAATTCTCTAAGTCCTTAAGTTGACCTTAGGACCAGCCTCCGACCCTCTGCTCTTAAATTAAGGAATCGAACTTGTACAGGGGCGCAGTACATAAGCTGAAGCCGCAGTTCCTTACCCCTCCGACCCCCTTCAGGAATTCCTGCAAAACCCAGCCTTCTCCGCACCTCTGGACATTCTGGGAATTCCGGGAACAAACCCGGATCTAACAGTATATTCGAACTCAAACCTCTACGAGTTCACTAACATCATATCTTATCCGCATGTCTAGAACTATCCAGACTCATGCCCAAACACGCAGTATGCAAAGCATCAATGCAGCTCCTTGAGGTGGAGTGGTGCTCACAACATATTCTTATTCTCAAAGGAAAGACAGGTGTAGAGGTTTTGGCAGCATTCACTTGTCAGTTTGAACGCTATGTCAAAGGTGTCTACCCCTTCAAAACACCAATTCAAGAATGTCAGAGCCTGCTATTATATTGGCACCACCTGATGCTGAATAATGATAGTACTATTCTTGCTGTAAGCACACTCTCCTTGCAAACTGATTCATTCATACCCACATAATTATGCAGTGTGTTGCTGAGAAACTTTTCTCAATCAAGCTGAATTCCATGCCTGAGGAGCACACAATGTCAGTATTCACCAAGATGAATTCAGCATCATGCAACCAACAGCAAGTGCGAGCCCTTGATGACATGACCCAGATCCGACAATGGCATATGTATGATCCTGCTGTAAGCCCTGAATTCCACATGGCTATGTTAGCTGCTCACAAGTTCTATAGCAACAGTCAATGTGCGAGCATCCTACTTTGTCCTTCTATGACCTGGAATCAATGCTCATGCCCACATCAAATCACTCATCAACACCTACTATCAGCCACCAAAGCTGGGGGAGTTGCCTTGGTGTAGAAGATGATGAGGGAATTGAAGAACTTGGTGAGGATAATGCAGTGACATGGCTTGATGAAGAGGTTGGGAGAGATCACGCACACGAAATGTCCTTTGAGATAGAGCAAGAGATTGATCTCAATGCTGCAGTTGTGCTGGGGCCTCTGGCAGAGGCACAGAAGCCATTGGTGAAAGACAAGACTGATATTATAGATGTGTATCCTGCACCCAACTGAAGCAGAGCAGGATGCTGCCTGGGATTGGTAGTAGTATGGTAGATGGTGAAGATTTTGGCGCTTTTTGGGTCACATGACTGTTAATAAACCTGTTAATAACTGGCTGTTAATAAACTCCCAATTACCCAGGTGTTTTTAACAGGGTTAATATCATGCTGGAGTTTTTGCCCATACCCTATTGAATAGGTCCCAAAATTGAGGGTCTTTGAGTATGCTCTGGGCTGACTGCAATGACCCAGTACTTGAATGCTTCAATTTCCTATCACTGCAGCATCAGACTTGACTTGCAAAAACAGGAAGTTCTGAATACCTTGAAGATTTCATCAGTGGCAGTCTTTGCAGTAGGATTTATGGCTGGTATTCTGAGCAGGTTTCCCTCAACCTCAGTTTTCTCTCCAAGGATATTGAGTGGGGTAATGATGATCATGATCCCACTTGCATTGAAGAGCATTGGAATCCAGAATGTCATGGTTTTTCTGGATCCAGTGGGAGAAACAGTGATGACATCTTTCTTCTTGAGTTGAGCATGACCTGATTGGATCTGCCAGTCACAAGGTGTGATGTGAAACTTTTGTAGCACAGCTTGCTTCATCTCAGAAGCAGAAGGAACTGCATACTGAAGAAGCTTCATCAATCTCATGATGAGTGCTGAGAACTCAAGATGGTAATCAGGTAGGAAGGTGGATGTAAATAGTTTATTCTATATTTCAGAGGGTATACCAATTAGCTGACTGAGATGACAGGAGACTCGTAAGGTTTTACAGTGGAACAAACAGCGCCAAATTTCGCACCACTACAAGTTTCGCCAGTCAGCTTGGTGTGTTAGAGTCCAGTGAATGTTCAGTAATATGTCAGAAAATGAGAATCTTGCTTAGCTCTGGTAATGCGCATTATAGTAGTCACTCCTGGCTACAAATCGGTCCCTGGGTCATGTGATTTACTTCAGGGTCTGTGGAGATATGCCAATTATAAAACAGTAACACCATTGCAATGGTTTATGTACTCTATGATGAATTAGGGTATTTGGGAAATATCAATACTTGGTATAGCCTCCCTTGGCCTTAATCACTGCCTCAACCCTCCTAAGCATGCTTTCAATCAACTTCTAACACTCTGCTGCTGAAATCCTCTCCCACTCCATCTGAACTCTCTCTTATGATTCCTCTATTCCTTCAGGAGGGTGTTCATACTCTGCAAGCTTTCTCTTGAGGAAACCCCAGGCATGTTCTATGGGGTTAAGGTCTGGAGACTGTGCAGGCCATACCATGGACTGAAAATCCTGCTCCTCTAGCCACTCCTTGACCTTCTTGCATGTGTGCTTGGGGTTATTGTCCTGCTGAAGAATGATATCAGGAGGATTTAGACCATAATACCTCAGGGAATCATGAAGTTCATCCTTCAAAATGTGAAGGTAAAGGTCTCCATCCATCCTACCATTAATCTTGGCAGCATATCCATATCCAACTCCCTGCCAAGTCATATAGCCCCACATCATCAAAGAACCTCCTCCAAACTTCACTGTTCCCTCTGCTAGCCTATCATCAAGCCCCTCTCCTGGCTTTTTCCACACCCATTTGTGTCCACCTGACCCTAGGCAATTGATTTTTAGTCTCATCAGACCATACTACCTTCTTTCAATCCTCCACAGTCCAGTCCTTGTGAGCATAGGCATGGTCCAACTTGCGTGTTTGGCAGAGAGAAGGGGGTGTTTTTGCTTGACTAAAGCCTTTAAACCAGTCTTTTTCAAGGCCTGGTGGACAATATTAGGGTGGAGGGGTTGATTAATGATATTGGTAAGGGTTTTGGTGATCTGGACAGCATTCTCTGCCTTGCAAGTAGAGATGAGGTGGATGGCATGATGGACATTAGCAGGGGAAAGCTTGGATGGACAACCTCCAGTGGACTTCTGCAGCTCTGAGCACTCCCTGGCATGAAGCCTAGAGATGGTGAGATATGAAAACCAGTGGATGTGGCAATAGAATGAGCAGAATGAGCAGAGTCAAGCATAGTAATGATGGTATTCTTTTGGGTAGCAGAGAGGGATCACATGATGATTGTGGTTGAAAGGAAAGAGGCATGTGAACTTTTCAAACTCAGACATAGTATTTATATGTGTATATTTGTTTGTAGCACCAAAAAACTGCAGCTATCCCTTCATTTCATTGAAATTCCACCTCTTAAGCTAAGAGTACATAAACTATTGCAATGGTATCACTGTTTTATAATTGGCATATCTCCACAGCCCCTCAGGCAAACCACATGACCCAGGGACCAATTTGTAGCCAGGAGTGACTACTACAATGCATGTCACCAGAGCTAAGCGATATCCTCACGCCCTTTTGTGATATGCCTTGCACATTGCATTTAGGCCAAACATTGCAACAGTTTATGGAGTCACTGTATATGCAACACTGGAGAAATGTGAATTCCACATTGCCTCCATTGAATACCTCAAATATCTCCTCTCCCCTGGTGGCCTGACAATGTCTCCCAACAAAGTCAAAGTTGTTTCCAACTGGCCAGAATCCTAGAAAGTCAAGGACATTCAGTCCTTCCTTGGTTTTGCCAACTTCTACCACCACTTCATCTTCAACTACTCCAACATCATTCTTCTGCTCCCCCACCTGGCTCTGAAGAAGTCCTGTCCATGCTTCTCGAGAATGCTTCATAGAAAGTCAATCTAGTTACTAGATGGATTTCTCTTCCTTTGGCACTGATGCTTTCCCTTTTGATGGCTTCCCCTTCAGGAGGGAGCAGACAGTAAGGGACACAGTAAACATATTGACTTTTTCCGAATCATTTGTTGGTGACAACTGGGAAGGCATGGTGGGCAGAGGTAGCAGTCACCTGTAACCATACTGAGTTCGGGGTCCTGGACTCCTGGTATGGCAGTTTCCGAGAAGCCGATTTTTGAGATCATGTTTTCCGCACAGTTTTGCAAACCGCTGTAACAACTCATTTGTGATTTTCTCCACATTGAAATATATAAAGATTGATTTACTCTTATAATCAAATTTTGATATGTTTCTTGCATGCTTTCCCATATCTCCGTAGGAGAAAACTCGTACATACATACTGTATATAGAATAATAGCACGAAGTTGTGAGTCAGAGAGCAAAGTGAAATAGTTGCCCTAAGAATTCGTCCACCCCTACAACACATCATCCACCAACAGCCTTATGTTCTCCCATCGGGTTGGTATCCACCATTTCTTTGCACCATTAGATAAGGGCACCCTTGAGTCTTGATATTGTGCGCTCCATACCAAGCACGTCAATAGTTTCTGGAATACTGGGACCAGTCTGAGGCGGGGGTGAGCATGTGAACAACTGAGCAGGGAGGCAAAGAGAAAAAAACGGGGCCCACCTTCATTCCAGACAACGCGTGTCGAAGCGCGGTCATGAAGACCTTTTGTTTGAGCCCTGTTGCATCGCACGCGCTGTGAACTATGACCCCAAGATCGGAGATGCCGCTCGCGTCCGGCTGGACCGCCAGGTGGTGGACTGCCACATCCAGTGCGCGACCTGTGTGGAAGCGTGAGTGGAGAAGGGGCGGAGACGACAAATCGGACTAACGGTAATCCTCGGTTGATATCGACAGACGCATAAGCTGAGCTTCGGGGGTTGCATAATCAGGATCAATGTAGAAATATGGGGCTAGCACGGGAACGTCGTTGATGTTGGTTATCCGTCCCTACACGTTGGACAAACATCAGCGAGCAGACAAGGCGCTCGGGCGGGCTCACCTGCAAGACATGGATCACCTTGGCGATATATTCTGGCGTTGTGTATTGGCTACAGATTCGGATCAATGGGTATTAGGATGGGCAGGCTGTCACGTCCCCTCCGACTAACCTCGATGGGAAAGAAGCTCTGACAAGATGGTGCACCCTATGTGCATGGAACGACGTCCCCTGATCACTTTTCCAGCTTCGCATGAGATGGTGTTTGTTCAGGTATTCAAGCTTGACCGGGTCAAGGATGTGTCGGCGGTGTGTTAGGGACGCCAGATCAAACTTTCCAGGAAAAGCCTGCTCAGTTAAGCAGAAGGAAAACCGCTTCAGCACGCACCTGTTCGGTGAGTTCTGGCAGTGTCATGACGGTCGTGCTATCGGGTGCGTAGGTGGCTGCAATTGACTCGGGGAAGGACGACCGCGGCGATTGCCCCCAGCCCGCCAACGCCAACCAGTTTATCATGGCTTCAGGCTCCCACCCTCGTCTCTAGGGTTTGGGATGAATGCTACAAGCGACAAGAAGGTACGGTGGCATACCATGAATGCGAGAACGGCAACGTCGCCTTTACGTTTCGACATCTTGGAGCCATCGGGGTTCAATAGAATGGGAAGATGGGCAAATTGAGGTGGTTTGAGCGAAAGACAAGAGTAGAGGTCGAGATGGAGCGGCAGTGACGGCAGCCATTCCTAAGATATCATGTATGTGTTAGATACACCGAATGTCCATTGAGAAGACAACACGATCTTACCTCTCCACGAACGACATGAGTGATGCCCATTTCATGGTCATCTACGACGGAAGCGAGGTGATACGTGGGGAAGAGGTCGGACTTGAGAAGGACGGGGTCCGTAGGCAATGAAGCGTGAGCGTCCCGCAAAGAGCCAAAGACGATATCGTGCGTGGGGACGCGCTCCGGTAGATTCTCGTCCTGTGTAAGTTGGTACGGTTTGTGCTACGCGATGGACACGGAGACAAGGACGCACGTTGAGCCTGACGATTGATTTCTCCCCTGCACGCACGCGTCTTGCAACCTCTTCTTCGGTGAGATGAAGACAAGCCTTGTCGTAAGTAGCATTAGATCCTGTGCGGGCCAATCTCTCCCTCGTGGATGCTAGTTTATCGGGGGAACAAAAACAGTGGTATGCATGACCTGACTGTGGGTAAAGGTTTGGGACAACGAAAAAGCTTCGTTGCTCGGGGAATACGTACCTCGATGAGTCTGCGCGTATATAAATGATATAGGTCCAATCGCTCCGACTGCTGGAAAGTGAGTAGAGCAAGAGGTAACAGAAGGGAGATCGCCGACCTGGTAATACGGTCCATGTGGACCATCCAACCCAGGACCTGGTAAAATGTCTATCAGATCGACATTTGACAGAGTACTGAATTCGGGTGCCCACCAAAGTCATAGGAGAGACCAGCCCATGTTAAGGCAGAACGAATGCCATCCACAGCCCCTGGGACATACCGGGTCTACGCAAACAAGGAATGAGCTTGAGTTCAAGCCGGAAACCAGAGAATACGGCGCACGGCATCTGTGTCTTCAATTCTGAGTATCCATTTTCCGCCGTGCTTCTTTGCGAAGAGGTGGTTGTACAAAGCTGTTCTAAGACCACCCAAGTGCAGAGCGCCGGTGGGAGAGGGAGCGAATCGCAGCAATACCATGTTGTCACTGTGACCTCCTGGATCGTCGATATTCCAGTGGATTGGGTTGTTTAGAGGTTTGGGACCGTCCTAGCCCAGGTCATCCACGATTTAGAATATGGGTAGTGGTGGTTGTAGCCAAGTTATAGCTCAACTAACATTGTGCTACTTAGCCTATACTAGTAAGTAGTAGGCCCGCTAAGCGAAGAACATGACCGTTTCTGGCAGGTTTCCAGGCTTATTGACGTTTTTATGTAACGGAGGAAGGTACAATTGGCGACAATTCACAAGCTTAGCCAGACAGAAAAACAGCAAGGTTAGTGCGTTGAGCAAGTACTAATCTTACAAGTCCAGCCTGAGATCAGCCATATGTCGGATCTGACCGTTCTGGTTTCCCCCACACCACTATATCCGCGACAACACTCGTTGGCTTTCAATTTCGCCCGTCGAAGTCAGAATGACCTCACCACTACGAGTCGTCCGGTCATGGTCACCTTGGAAAGGATGGACCCCGACGAAGTGCCATCCTCTCCTGTTCAAGTTCATGCGCTGAACACAGCCCTTCTTTCTCCCCCAAAGAACACCTTCAAGGCTACCAGATCTCCACCTCAGGTTCCGCAGCCTCGGCCGTCGTCAGCTCCCCCGCTCCTTACTCCATCAGTGACTAGTACCTCAGACTCCGAACCGCTCACTCCTCCAAGAGCCAACTTTTCCAGGAGAGTCTTCTCTTCATTCGCTCCTACAAACAAGGGCGAACTCTCTCGGCCTCCTCCCCCGCTCTGTGAGTACTTGTCATCCCTCACCACAAGTCTGGCCAGTCTAATGCAACTTAGTTCGTCCAACTACCTTTTGGAGGAAGAACAAGCGGTCAGGTGTAACAGGCGCCTCATACTCCCCCTCGTCACATCTTATACGTCGATCTACCTTCATCGCCGCAGGGTTATCCTTAGACAGGCCGGCAGCAGACCTCTCCGCCCTTTGTGTAGAGTCGCGAGTGGCACTAATCGTTCTCGGTCCGAACTACAGTGTCCAGTAACACCTTCGCTGCGTCAAGACACAATGGTATACATCATCAGATCGCCTACGAACACCACCACCCTTTTCACCGCCGCACCGACATCCACTACCGCGGGCGTTATCACCCATTACAATATTAATTATGCTCTCCAGGCAATTCCACTGGTTGCTACTGTGACTTCATACGATTTTTGGTGGCCATATTCTGTCTTAGGAGACACCACCACCACCACCACCACTCTCTTGCTCGCGTCTACACCGGACGCCGACGCGGGGCTAACCTCCAGTACTCAGGATGTTGCTTTATCATCCAACAACCCGACGGCATCCGTGATTCAAATCACCGCGTTACCCCCAGCAACTACATTGCCCCAACGCGTTTCGCCGAAACTCCCATATCATCACCAGCTAAACGTTATCTATCTTGTACCCGTATTCGCTGTACTCGGCATAATTCTCGGCGTCCTCGCCGTAATTGCGTGGCTTAAATGGCGAGAAAACCAACAGCGCATGCGTCGCGCTTCCGCGTTTCAGTCTGGTCCTCCATACATCCCACCTGAAAATGAAAATCACGCTGAGAATCGCCTACTTGTCTGGGGCTCCCAAAGCATGGAGCAGGTGTCACTCTTTGCTACTGGTACACCCAGTAAAGTCACCATCCATGGTTCACGATACACATCCAAGCGGAGTCTTCTATGGCCTTCGCTGGGTAGAACACAGCAGTCACTTTTTCCTCAGCCAGGTTACACCGAGACGATCATTCCCTCGACCGACGGCGAGAGGTTCACGGTCGTTGCACAGGAAGATCCGTTCCTTACGGCACCTCGAAGGGCCACCCTACAGTCTGCTCGATCAACGAGCAATGCCAATATCTCTCTACCCAAGATAGCTACCCCCTTACCCCTATCGCCTCTCACTTCTGGGGACCTTTCGGATTACCCTCACGAAAGTGAAGCTCATATACAGAGACCGGTCCGGCGCAGCATGTTCGATCTTTTGAAACTTGGGAGTCCTTATCATCCTGTGCAGTCTGAACGTAAGGAGTATGTTGCTGTTGACGTTGACGATGTCGATGACCCTCTCGGCACGACGCCGACGTATAACGTCCGTCGGGCCAGTAGCTTGAGGCAGACAAGGACCACCTTTTATTCTGATGGGCAGAGCAGTGGTGTCTCGAGAGGACGCCACTCACCAGAAGGTAGCTTGCACACTAGGGAGACGATGGATTTGTTTAAAGTGCCCGGTACGCAAGACGAGAATCAAAGCCTCGTTGACGTGAAACCGTCCGTGCCTAATGGGACACTTCGTTCTTTCAAAAAAGCTCTCCAGTTTTCTCCCAAAGAAGGTGGGAGAACTCGGCGGGCCCGCGATGTGACTCCGTTCCCCTCGGAATACCAGGAATCGTCGAAAGAAGGAACAGGGAAGTATGACGGTTCTAATGGACGGCGTGACTACAAGGAAGTAGACGTGCAACAACCCCCAGACATCTACACCAAAGCTCCTGAGCGCCATCACTCCCGGCACCAAGGCCAAAAGCTTCTGTCCAATGATCCTTTCACGCGCTCCTCAGCTCCGCACGTACACGCATCAGTCCTACCCCGCAGTCCCCCGTTCTTGATGTCTCCACCGCTCGCAAGCGCTCTCTTCTTCACCTCTCCGCTGTCGTCCAGCACATCTTTGGGTCGCGGGAGCAGCCATGCTGCTATCGTCGCTTCTCCGAAACTGCGAACGTTTGTCAGTTCCCCCGAGTTTTCTCTGTTCCCTCTGCCGTCCAAGAAAACAAAGACGCCGACAAACAAACTACGGACGAGCTGGCCAGCGCCAGCGCTGCCTTACCCATCGTACCCTGATGCACCTAGTCACCGTATAGCAAAGTTGCAAGATGCATCGACATCTACTGACCGCAAAGAATCTGACCTTACACCTGGACCTCTCAGGCCAAAGGGCCGTTCTACTAGTGCAACTAGCCGAGAGACAGCGAATGGCATGTGGTCGCTTGGATCGCTCTCGCCGACGGCGCTAGCCATTGCCTTGGTATCCTCGTCAAGCTTGGAGGTGCTGGACAGAGTGGATGAAATCGTGGCTCGGGGCTATAGCGAGAAGCGGACGAGGGGTAAGGACGAGTTCGGAGGTGGTTGTAGCTGAATATCTCTGAGCTCGAATTTTGTGATCTGTGCTAGTGGTTATCTGACGTTTGCTTTGGTTTGTGCGCTCCTGCATACTGCTGTTAGTCGGACTCGGACTCACTTGGACTTTGGAGTTACATGTAGATATCTCCAGGCTGAGCGGCTGCCGCCAGCACCCTTTATCTGCGTGGCAGCCCCTTACAGTATCATAGGAAATGTGTACGTATGACTTCCTCATCACGTATGCCTCCTCCTTGAATCCTCTCGTCCGAGCTTTGCATAAGTAAGCTAGAAATTATTATGGTATTGGACCCGCTGCACTCATAAGTATCAGCGTGCATGTCGTTGTAGGTCATCGACATCTTGAAAAAAAAAAACGTTCTGACGAGTTCCAAGCACATGGTTTAACTACAAATTGATTGACCTTATGATACCCTCTCAGCTGCATCACCTTTAATTCTCGACGATCTCCGTTGCAGCGAGCCCGATCGCTTCTGCGAACGCCTTGAACACGGAACCATCAGGTTCCTCAACAAGTGCTATTTCAGTCGCTTGATGTCCCTCTCGATCCGAGATGCTGCTTTTTTGGATTTGAACCTTGTGCTGGAATGAAGTCGCAAGTCGCAAGCCACTCTTGTGGTCAATCTGAGCACTGAGTAAGGAGGCTTCGAAGATGACCATAAAAATACGTGACATGAACGTGGTTCTCATCATTCACACAGTTAGGCAGCTCGATGTCGCACATCAGAAAGGTGTTTTGCTCACATAGTGCATCGACTGGCATCGAGACTCTGACCTGTTCGTCCAGGGGTCCGTTGCAGACCAGGCGAACACCCAGACGAGTGATTCCACGTCGTGGCGATGTGCCAATCACCTGCTATTGGCTCTACAGCTGGTTGTCACAACTGACATCATGGTGATGGATGCCGGCTTTCCGAAGCTCCCAGTGAGCTAGACGGGGTGACTTTCAGAATCAAACGTAGCATGACCTACACAAGACGCATTGACGCCATGCGTCGGACAATTCGGCTTGCTGGAACTGCCAGTGCAGCACCGCTACTAAGCTCAGTTGAGTCAGTTCGCAATAAAAATAAAAACCGAACACAGGTGAGACTGATAGCACGTGTGTGACACTACCCACGCCCCACCCTCTAAGGAAGACTGTTGACAATATGCTGTGACCGTTCGGCACATTCCCGGACTCGACAGAAGAACAGATCACAACCCGATACACGCCAAAACGCTCTTGGCGGGTCGCAACCCCAGACAGAGCTAGCACAGGGGGTCCCAGAGAGTTACTTGAGGATCCGAATGAACGACAGGCACTGTTGAGGGTTAGACAGAACAGTCACAACTTACAGTAATAAGATATCAAGATACAAGCGGCCCTGGGGTCGAAAAGTCTGCCTTTTGCGAAGAAGCTGGATGATTACAGAGCAACGCTTTGGTCAACCAACAACGACAGTGAACCCATTCGCTGTCAGTGCTTGCACGCTGTAATTCGCCAAGGTTATTCACGCAGACTAAGATGGGTGGTAGGCTGGTGTGCCAATCTGCTGAGCACTTGCACATCGAATGTAAGTATGTACTGCGGACACTGAGGCAACACTCCATTACTTAGCTAAGATAACCTTCTTATTTTGGAGTGTGCGGTTGGTACGGTCAACAAGACTTCCACAGCAGTAGGAGAGTCACAAGTCAAATAAAGCTACTGCCGACGTCGAAATGCAGCGCTCTAAGCGCTTCCCTTCTCTCAACACACTCTACAAGGGTCTGTGGGGTGTCCCGCTCACTGTAAGTTTCCTGTGTCTAATTTCGCAGTGCATCACGCTATAAAAGATCGACAATGTCACTGATTCCCCGCCCTGCCATGCTTTCATTATGCCAGGGTGTCCTGCGTTTTTCTTCTTCCCGCGCTTTAAAGCGTACACTCAGATCAACACGATGATGTGGGATTTACGAGGCAATTCCACTGCTCAAGATCGGCCCATGTCACCGAATCCCAGCTTTCGTGTGCCCACGTGCGTTCACCAAAGCCCCGCATCCGAAAAATGTGTGCTAACGACGGCAAATCAGGCCGGGCATTTTTCCACAGATAAGGTGAGCGCGTACTCGTACTTGGTTCCTAATTGCATTATAATCCTATCTATGTAGGCAAGCACCGTCCGCTTACCCAATGCCCTTCGTTCCCATTGGTCTTCCCTCCGCCCCCCCGCCAAGGATGCCGACACCAAAGTGAATACTTCCTCTGCTTCTATGTGATCAAGCGTTTGACTCAGTCCTGTGTCATATAGTCCCCAGTAAGTCGGCCATATTTCGGCTCACTTGTGGGCGTCTTTTTTCATTTCTGTTTGGCTCTTTCATTCCCAGCCCATCCTATAACACTTTCCCGCGGTCTTTTGCTCCTTCCTTTATCCCAGGGACATCACCTCCTCGTAATCCTCCCGGGCCACCCCCGATGCCACCCCCACATCCCCCTCAGACTAGCGCTCCTTCTCAACAGCAGTCAAACGGTCACCATCACTCGCACAGGCGTACACATCATCACTCACATTCAGCTTCCACAGTACATACTCGTCACGTTCACTATGCGGAAGATAGGTCTCAACCTAGACAAACGAGCGCTCAGGGTTCGCATGTCTTCCCGATAGTTCCGGCTCCCCCAGCACTCCACAGAGCTATGAGCTCGCAGCACCTGAATGCAGGTGTTTCTCAGACTCAGGCGAGGCAGCCAAATCGCGGACATCGCCAACGTGTACATTCGACAGGGAATGCACCCGCACCTAGAATAATCAACATAGCGCCAACCCAATCCCATCAGCAGGTCCGCGTCCATGCTAGTGGGCATTGTGAGTATTCGAAATGTACAGGGCGGAAGAAGGCGTTATGTGTGAGTCAATATTACTGTCGTATCGACGGACTCAGATAAATCATTTGCGATGATACGTAGATCGGGATAAATTACACTGGTCAAAGACGCGAGCTACGTGGCTGTATCAATGACATCAAGAACGTCAAGAGGTTCCTTACGAGTGAGTCCCTCTGCTGTCCCGCACACGGCATCGCATCGATCGGTCCATGGTCTCAGGTCAATGGGGCTTCAAAGATGGGGATATCGTTATGTTAAGGGATGAAACGAGCAATCCGCGACAGATGCCTACCAGGAAAAATATGACTGACGCCATGAAATGGCTTGTGAAGGACGCCCGGCCCCATGATTCATTATTCTTTCATTGTGAGACGACATCAAATCAGTCTTTGTTTTCTGGACGCAACTGACTCGGTGGCCTGATCAGATTCAGGGCATGGAGGACAGATACCCGATAAAAATGGTGACGAGATTGATGGACTTGATGAGGGTGCGTTGATTTATTTGATGAGCGCTGTTTTTGTTCAAAGGGAGATTGTAGTGGTATACCCCGTGGATTACAAGACAGCAGGTGTCATCGTGGATGACGTGAGTCAGGACGTTCCCAGAATTACTCAACTAGGCTGACAGCCGAGGCGTAGGAAATGCATCGTATCATGGTTTGCAAGAATCTGCCCCACTGATGTGGTCCACTTTGGCTAACCTCCCGCTGTAAAGGTGAAGTCACTTCCACCAGGATGCCGTCTAACAGTAAGCTCTCAGCTGCTTGTGAGATAGCTGCTATTGATCGTATCGATGTAGGCTATCTTCGATGTAAGAAATTGCTTAGTCTCCAGTTGACGGGATCGATAACCTTTGACAGTCATGCCACTCAGGAACTGCACTAGGTACGTCTTTTACTCTTGCAGACCCCACAAGTTCATAGCCTTGGTCGCCCAGATTTGCCGTATATTGTGCGTTGAGGAGCATGATTTTTGTTTGACGTCTGACATATCCATATCCCCTGTTTGATAGTACCACTCCAATGGGCGATTGAAAGGCAATCATATTTCTGACTGTGCACGAGCAGAGAAGGCGACACGCGCAGATGTTGTGTCATTCGCGGCATGCAGAGATGATCAGACGAGTGCTGACACTGTTCAGAGCGGGGTAGCTGTCGGCGCGATGAGCTATGTGAGCGGTTCTCTGTTGACACCGCTCGAATGCAGCTGACCTCTCTTGCTGCCAGGCATTTGTGACCTCGCTATGTAAGTTGAGAGGGGGTATAAAAGACAGGTATTCATCATACATCGTAGCCCGGAAGCCGATGCAGAGTTATCAGGAGTTGTTGCGATCTCTCCGCGATATTCTACGACAGAACTACCAGCAGAAAGCACAGCTGTCTAGCTCACACCATATTGTGCGTCCCGCCACCGTGCCTGCCATGGTGAATCGCTGACAGTGCGATTTTTCAAAGGATACGAACCTTCGATTTATCTTGTGAGCGCTGAGCGTGTACTGTGAACGAACTATGTATTCTTAACCACCTAGCGCGCTCCTTTCTTGTTTATCATGGCCGCTCCTTATTTATGATCTGAGTATATTGTATGAATCACTGTTGTAGTTGTTCCGCTTGAATAAGAAATACAGGGCTGTGTATTACATGTGAGCTTCGCGATGCCTTGTATTTGGTTGCTGTGATGATGGTCCCGTGCTCTGATTTACGACGCGTTTGTTTACGTGTTGTTTATACGTACACCCACAAGGACAAACAAGTTCGAGTTCATGGAAGTAGACGAAACCGAGTGAAGTCTCTGTTTCTCTTCCCCGCGCCGTCGCAGACAACGATCCCAGGGAATCACAAGTGCTTGCCATCGTCGACCTCGCTGTCGTTTCTATTGCAAGCCTTGTCATTACAGGCCGTAAGTAATTCGCTTCGTCGCTCAAGGTCAGTCATAGAGATCACGTCTTCCTCGCGTTCATGTACTGATGGAGAAGACAGAGATTCCGTTTTTTTCATTTACTGACTACAAGGCATTAACGAGTTTATTCAGCTCACGATTCTTTTCGACCCACGACACGTCAACGTGCTCAACGCTTGCGATCTAACCAAGTTCATTCGACTCTCAAGACCCACACGCACTAAACATAACGACTCCTAGATCTAACGACTGCACATATCTCTCGCGCTTTCATCTATCTCATTTCTGTTTTTCATCAGCTTTGCGGTCTTCGACGACCTTGTTTTGATAACGAATCGACGATCGGACACGGTCTCACGATTTACTTTTGCACATAACGACTTTTTCGTTTTTAAATTGACTAATGCCTTTGCAATTACTTTCACGACCTACGACGGATACTTTTCGTGCACGCTCCCCATCCCTATTTGCTACCCCAGCTACTAAACCGCAGGTCCCCACCATCCGTCTAACAGCCGCTACGCCTTCAGAAGCAAACGCCCCGCGTCACGTCACTAGCGTCGCACCATGGACAACTGAAACTGCCCCCGTCATCATCGCACCGAAGTCAACCGCTGGCGGTGTACCTTCACGAAAGCGCCTCGTTCCCAAGAAGTCCAAGCTTGGCCTGCTTGGGTCCTCCTCGGCGAGAGAGCGCAACCAAGACTTTTCTGATGTCGTTCGACGCGTGGGAGGGGGCTCTGCCAACGGTGGGAGCGGTGGCTTCGAGATATATGTCGATCCTGCAAACGACCCTGATATTGGGGAAATTCTGATGGTGAAGAAGAAGAAGTCGAGAGTTGCGCTCGACGGGATGCAGTGGGGGACATTGGGTGAAGTGACGAATATCTCGTCTGTTACGAGGCCCAAGGAGAAGGGAGGGAAGAAGGAGAAGGAGAATTTGTTGAAGGTTAAGGTGGATGAGAACCAGAAGTGGTGGAGTATTGGACGTGGAAGGAAGGACTCGAAGGAAAAAGAGAAAGACAAGGAGCGGGCTAAATGTGAGTCGATATGCAGAGACTCGAATGCTCGATATTAATGGATTTTCTAGCCCCCGAACCGCTTGAGAAACCCACCGATTTGCGGACACGATTTAATTCTCTTGATTCGGGAATTCTTCTCAGCAGCCCGGTTTACACAGAGCACCCCAAGGCCCCTGTGGAGTACCTTTGTGTCCCAACCCCTCCGTCAGCAACTCTTGCGCCGCCTGGGGCTGGCGCGCTGGGCGGTGGTAAAGGTTCCGTTGCGATCAGGGCTATGCGTTCCGTTCGTTCTCTCGCTCGCATCGGCAGCTGGGCTCAACTCAAGAACACCCCCAATCCCGATAACGTTGACGTTCCCGCGAAAGATAAGGACCCCGAGGCGAAGAAAAAGAAGAAAAAGAAGGAAAAAGACAAGGACAAGGAAGAGATGCGTTACTCAGGAAGTAGTTTCGAAGCGGGCGCGTTGACTGCCAGCCCCGCAAGGTCCAAGACCGACAGCAAGTCTCTTGGGAAGAAGAAGGCGAGCATTCTAGGGTTGGGTTTACCCTCCACGATGCGGCTGCCTTCATCTCGCAGTGGATCCACGGCTTCTTCAGTCGTGGCTGCGAATACTGTGAGCAACCGCCTTTCAGTCGATTCCGCTAACATATTGGGCGGTGGGATTCTTGCGCGTGGGCGATCGGGCTCCACAATGTCAACAGCGTCGTCGCTTCGTCCGATGTCAACTTCGTCTTGCACCTCGGGCGCATCGTCGGGCAGCTCAGTGGCAGCATCCGTGCGGTGGGACGAAGCGGGATTGGAGACCGTCAAAGAAATCCGGCGGATGGATAAGGAGAGCAGGAGGAAGGAGGGACAGAGGGACAAGAGTAAGAAGTCTAAGATGAGGAAGGACTCCAGCAGGAAGACATCAGATAGTCGGAAAAGGACACCACTGGCGGCGGTATTCCCGGGCACCCTGTCGGAGCGTGAGGAAGAGGAGATGACATCCCAGCATGTGGCGCCGATTGTCACCATTGAGGAGGCGACCGTGGACGGACATTGGATGGGGGATGAAGAATCAGCGGCGCCAATGGAAACCCCTGTGAAGCGCGCTCGCGCTCGCCCGATGTCGGAACAACTTCTCGGCCGGAGTCGACCCAAGGCGATGTATGAGGGCGATGATGGTAAGATCCCATGTATTGTGATAACTGTGGTAACTCACTCCACCAACTAGACAATGGTGTCATGTCACTCTTGGATGCAGCGACCAACGATCTGGCTCAACTCATCAACAGACTGGATCTTGAGGCAACGCCGGGTAGCCCAGACATGACGCCGATGAGTCAGCGTTCCCCGTTCTCACTCGAACGGCCCAACGGCGCCCCCCCTTCGAAGAATCGCTTGACTTTGGAAAGCCCAGTCAAGGGTTTGCGTGCGAACACCGTATCAGTGACCTCCCTCAGACCCTATGCGCGGTCGTGCGCAAAGAGCACTGGTGTGCAGCTCGGACAGAACATCGCGCCATGGTCAATGCTAAACGCAGGCATTTCACCTTCAAAGCCTTCACCCAGCACCATCAGGATCCGTGCCGATGACAATGTATCAACAGTTCGTTTGACACATAAGCCCACCACGAGTCCTGCACCTGCTGCGGACCCCCCGCCCGTTTTCAAAGCCCTTCGCCCAGCCACGGGCCGGCTCCCTGTGTCAGGGAAGACTGCCGGTGCTTCCCTCGGCATCTCTCCGTTTACCATCGGCGTGAAAGACCGTGACCGTTCTCCCTCCTCGCTAACGTTTGGTTCAGCCCATTCCAAGTCTGATTCCCATGGGAGTTTCTCTACCTCACCTGTGTTCAAAAAGGCTCACGGTCATTCTCGCAAGCGGTCATCTCTTGTTCCAATCGAGCGCCTTCGACCTGTCGCGCATCCCGATCATGATAAGGGTATTGATAGCCCCAGCCTACCCATCCCTCCCGAGGCTCGTCGTAGTCTCGGCCTGGCTGGCACGATGGGTGGCTCAATTGGCAGCAATATGGAACAAGAGTACGACGCAAGTGATCCGGACTCTGACATCCCCGATGAATTGCAGGTCATTCTGTCGAACTCTGATCAGGAACTCGATGACACAATGTCACTAGACCCCATGACAATGCATCCATGTCTTCCATCGCCTGGGTTCCCACCGAAGGTGTCATTGCCGTTGCTGGACAGCCCATCATCAGAGGGCTCTGTGGCCCAGGCTCCGGTCTTCCGTGCTACAGTTATCGATGAAGACGACCACCATGCAGATGCCGAGGAGACGGGCACGTTATCTGAGGACGATACCAAGAAATCGTTTGACTTCACAGGAGAACTTCAGAAGCTGAACGAATCTGGTGGATCCGACCGTCGCAGCTTCATCGAGCAGCTTGAGACCGCGTTCCGTACACCAGCCAAGATCGACCTTCGGTACGACTTTGGTGACTTTCTATCTGCCGACGTCCCGGCGGTTCCGAAGCTTCCGACATTGCAGGATGAGCTGTCCAGAGTGGAAGGGAACTCTTTTAGCCTTCCACTTGACTATGAGTCTCGGGAACTTTCACCGACGGGCTTCCCAATCGATGTCAATGCGGAGCCTTCTTTGCTGCCTGGCACTGACAGTTTCGCCACGACGGCACCAGATGATGAGCTATTGCACATGGTTGCTCCTCGGGTCTTGAGGAACGCCACTTCGGTGGGTTCGCGCCCCTCGAATGGAGAGTTGAACCGAGACTTCAAGTTTGGTGGAAAGCCTTCGCCATCAGCAGTTGATAAGGAGACCGTGCCAAAGGCCTCGCTCACGCTCTCGGACATCATTCCTCCCTCGGAGATTGCCAGATCGCTCTCCACGGGATCCTTGGCTGGTGATGAGAGCGCGCTCCTCAAGTCCATCTTCGCCAAGGCTGTAGAGATTCCCTCCCCATCCGCGCGTCGTCTCGATTCCGACTCGGGCTCCAAGCGCAGGGCACATGATATTGCACGGAGCTCCTTGGTCATGGGTCATCAGCGCAACTCCTCGGCACTGAGCTTCGCCGGTTTTGACTCATTCGCAGAGGTCAGGAGAGGTTTCGAATTCTCTGACAATCGCCCAGGATTTTACCCACCTTCTGGAGCGTCCTGCGACAGACAACATGGGAGACATGAGTCCGTCTTTAGCATTGCTTCAGTTTCTTCATATGGTCATATCCTCCACGGTGGCTCTGCGGACCCTTTCGACTATGGATCTATGCCTCCCTTGCCAAGCTTGTGTGAAAGACCATCCTCCGACGAGTTCATGTTCTCTATGTCGACCTCCGTGGACGACACGTTCTCTTTCATCCACAGACAACCACGCCGGAGACGTGTTGACAGCGACGCATCCAGCTTCTACTTCCGTGACTCTGCCCATTCGCACGTTCATCCCTACAATCGCAGTCACCGCCGCCACGAGTCCAGTGTTTCCGTCGCATCTTTGGGACCACCAATCAGTTTCTACAACCGGAGTTTTGCTCATCACCGCCGTGGCGACTCCAGCACCAGCATGAGCAGTCTTGCACAGTCTTATGCCAATTGTGGTGCCAACGGTGGACGAGCTGCTTGGGCCAAACACCGCCCTAACCTTTCTGTTGATTCAATGCTTAGCGATTTCTCAGGAGCGTATCTAGCTCGACCAGGTTTAGGAGACAAGATGCTTGACTCTGCTTTGGACCGTGGGATGCCGCTCACGGCCATCTCTGCCTCGCCTCCGGAGAGTCTCGCTGGCAGCATACGAAGCGATCGAATGCACGAGTATGAAAACCCGACGTCTTACGACTCAATTATGGACAGTCAGTATGGACTTTACAAGAGCGCCCCTGAGGATTCGATCTTCGAAAAGACGGGCTACAGGACGTCAGTGTCCTCGTCGGATTCGTCCTTCTTTGAGCAGAACTTGGGTGATGCTGCGGACATCAACAATCCTCCTCGTTATCGCCCTATTTCCAGTCTCAGCATTGCTAGCGTACACAGCCCACCCAGTGAAAATGACACAATGATAAGTGTAAGTACCTCTTATTGTTCAACGGGTCATAACTGACGGATTGGCAGATGCTGGGAGGTGGCCACGTGAGGCGCCAGTCAGTCGGGTCGATGATTGAAGGATCACCTTGTCTCCGCGTGGAGAGACGAAAGAATATCCTTGGAGATCCTCCCGCAACGGTCTTCAGTCGCATCAAGAATCCCCGTCCCGATGACCACGAGTCACCTGAAAAGTCACGCATAATCGAGACCAAACCTTCCATTGCTTCTACACTCAACTCCTTCAAGTTCGGTGATGAGCGGATGATTCGCGCGAAGCATGGACTTCTCGAACGTCAAAGTCTGGAAAATACAGTGCTCATTGCTGAGGGCGAGGAGGACCTTTCAGGATCGTGTATGTATTTTGTGAACACATTTGCGGCTATAGAGCTAATTTTTCCTCACAGTCCGCATGCCCGTCTTCACCCGGCCCTCACGTACAACTCGCTCTCGTTCCAGCACATGCACTTCGAGCTCTGGCGCAGAGACACCGCCGCTCTCTATTTCCGATGGATACTCATCGTTCTCGGACGGATCCCAGTCAAGTATCGATTTGTCCCAAGTCAATCTCATGCTGTCAAATGTCACGCACCCGCTCTCCAACGCTGCCTTTGACCGCGTGCGCCCTCGTGCACGTGGCCACGGTCATCGCCGACGTATATCTCAAGCTCGCGCATCTCGAACCTCAATATACGAAACCATTGAGGAAGAGTTGACGTCGTCGTTGTCGCCCGTGAGCTCTCCGGGACACTCTGTACCTGGATCTGCTACGAAGACGATCAAGATTCCTCAGCCTACGACCAAAAAAATGGCACCCCCTCAGGTCTTTGTCGTTGATCCAGAGACATCATCTGTGAACTCGCTGTCGATGTGGGATGATGAGAGTGGCATTACAGCGCTCAGGAAGTATTATGCTCTCAGGGATGAAGCACAGGATGCGGTGACAGAGAGCAAACGTGTCTGGCTTGATACTCCTTTCTCGATCTTCGCTGTCCAATGTGAGTCTAAGAATCCCTCGAATGATTGCCGCTACTAAGATCATTTCTCGCCAGCGTTTGACCCTCCACAACATCCATCTGGAATGCAAGCCCTCTTGGAGCACTCGCTGCAAAACTATGGTCCGCTTCCGTCAGAACTGCGGCCTCGTCGTATGCGATCGAGAGTCAACAGCCGTCCCTCCCCGTATCCTCGCACGATGAAGACGTCTTTCACTGCGTCGCCGGCTACAGAACACTTACGAGCGGCGGTTGCTTCTTGCGTTGCAATCTCTGTTGACAATTCAGCTCCGCGCCAGCCTGTGTCGTCCCATACACTTCAACAGGTCACCGTCGATCCGAATGTGACATCAACATTCCCGAATCCTGGCAAGAAACATATGGACGGGAAGACATTAATCGTTTCACCTGACAAGCCTGAGCGCGTTTTTGGACTGCCACCCCGCCCTCGGGTTGCGTCCACTGCCCGCCGCGCCGCTCTCGGTTGGGCGAAGAGGAGCACCGGACGAAGTGGATTCGAGAACAAGGAGAACAACACGAGCTTCGGCAACCCGAGCGTTGCTATGGGTCCAGGCAATGCTATCCCAGGGGTCATCATGACGTGCGTATTATCTATGGAATATCCTTATCATCATCTAAATCACCACGGCAGGCCATCTGATACTCTACGGCTCAACCGTCCGCGTCCACGCGGGCGCCCGACACCCGCCTCAGGGAGGCCAATCCGTGCTTGAACGCTGTGCCCACGCCACGTTCACATCGTATCATATGGTTCGACACCGGCCGATCACATCCTCTGTACCCCCACTTTCCGCACCTATGTTATGATTATTGACCCCCATGCTGTATCATTTGTCCAATGTCACATAAAGAGAAGTGTCTCTGTCAAACACTTGTATAGTGATTGTTCGAAGATGTAGGGTCACGAGTTACATACATCTTCGCAATGGGATGATCTTGCAGTGCTGACAAATTGGTCGTCGTGAAATCTGAATCTCAGGGAGTCAACCGCTACTCGAGTTCCTGAATTCCGAAGTTGAATTTGGGAACCGTATGTAGATAGTACGTAGATCACAGAATCTAGCACATGGTACCCCCTTCTAGCATAACCGAGTGGCTCGCTAGAGTAGCACCATGGTGGGCTCTTTCAGCAACCGAAGCATTGTCGTACGCTGTCGAAACAGGGAGATGGATGAGGCAGTCCTGCTGTTGCGAAGGACAAATACAAATATAGCCTCGAGCACCCTGGCGAGTCAGCCTTAGATTGCCTTGGGATGATCACCCTAGTATACTTCGGGCTTGCCACGTCTGATTTGAATGGGAAGCCTGAGCACTGGCAGGACTGACCGCGCCCCCCGGGCCCACAGCGGTAGTAGCTAGATGCTGGGATAGCCTGGAACTCTACCAGTGCTGCGTGGGTGTGTCCGGAGTTGCCTCAGGATGGAGTATCGTTCGTCGAGCTGTGCTCACGGCCGGGGGAGGTATACTAGTACTCGTAGTTTGTGGCGGCAGTGGTGCACGCAGAGGTGCAGGGTGATGCCAGTGGGAGGAGGACGTGTGGGGCGTTGTGCCGCGAAGATCGTGAGCCTGAGAGGTTGTATTGTGTTGAGCGGGTCGCTGGGGTATCGTGTTGGAACCTGAGGGACCTGGTAGCGACTGTTGAGGCGGAAAATGTGAGGCAGATCCTGTTGGCTGGCCGCGTTGGATTTCCCGTTGGAATTCTGGATGATGATGAGGGGGGTACCAGCTCGGGGCTGCCGGTGGTTCTCGAGGAACGGCTTGTTGGAATCCAAGTGGGTGAGAGGGAGATATGGATATGTCGCTCACGCTGCGTTGTCGGGGTCCGCTTAGAAATGTGTGACGAGATAACGATGGCAGAGAAACGTGGTGCTGGCAGTGAGGAGCTGGTTGAGAAGCTCCGGATGGATAAAAAGGCATCGTGTTACTGCTATCTCTCTTGGGCGGTTTCCGCAATTTCCGCACGGACGCTGGAGGGTCGTGCAATCCAACTGAGGCTGTGGTCGGATTGGGTGGAGAGTGGTTTGCGAACAGAGCTGGGTGGGGCATGGGGAACGAGACGGCTCTCGGCGGCTGGATGTCGGAGCCCTGCCAGTGAGGGGTTTCGCTGAATGATGTTGGAAAGAGAGGGTCTGAATTAGATGGAACAGTACCAGGGCCATTGATAGCACTTTCTGGAGTGGCGGTCAATGAGGGCGACAGGGTGGGAGACGTTGTGAGTGGCGGAGGCGGGTGAGGGTTTCGGTGGCGAGCCGCGGGCTGCTGCCTGCTGTAAGTAGGAGAAGGAGGACTGTATGATGTCCAATACAGTTCTGCTGCAGTTTCGTGAATCGTCGTTGGAGCAGGGACAGGCGAAGAAACCGTGACGGTCGGAGTATTGCGAGGTCGCTCAGTGCTTAAGGGGGTGCAGCTAGGGAATATTTGAGTACGTTGATGTGACGACGACGAATCCTCGGAATGCAGTGATTGTACAGATGATCTCTGGGACCTTGGATCGAGAAGAGCATAAGTGGGCGCTCTGCAAAGAGGCACTGGTGAGTGATCATGTCCGCCGGTCTGGGATGTCTGGGAGTCGTCTTCGAAATCTGGAGGCGGAGGCGTATTATCCACTACAGAATAAGAGGGGACTTCCTCCTGGGGTGGATCTAGGACCAATGAACACTGGAGGTCATGTGTCGAGAAAGTCTGCGGGTAGAGGTTGGGATGCTCTGGGACAGATTGGAGTTTAATAGATGGGTGGCGGGGCCCACTCACACGGGTCAATAATCTCCGACACGGTGTTGTGCGTCCCGGTGCATTGCCTGTCGGATACGATGAAGGGCGCTCCAGTGAAGATGATGGCGAAGGTTGGATGGAAGACGAGGGATCCTCGCCTCGTAATTGCGATAACCCTTCGGCAAAGCCATCTGCGAAAGGGGAAAGCACAACAATGAATTCGTCTTGTTCCTGATAATCCCCTGGCTGAAGCGAGACGGGCGAAAGCACAACAATGTCCGTCGCGCCAGAGCGGTAACCATCACTGTGCCTGTCCGAATGGGGTTGTGGGTGGGTGTTGGGCGGTGGACTAGGCACTGGTTCGTCCCTAGTTTCCGGTGCCACTTGCGAGGCACTGGGCGGTTTAGGTATTGAGTTGGCATATAGTCGCTGGGAAATCGTCCCACCCGTGTCAAGCGACGATGAGAGATATGACTGGGGTGTTGAGAGGGCCGGCATCGCAAAGTAAGAGACCTCTTGAACGCGTGGCTGCCGTTCGATAGCGTACCGAAGGCATTGTCGTGGTGTCTGCGGGACATATGAAGAATGACCTTGTGGGACACGAGCCGGAGACGCGGTAGATGCTTGATTGATCGACGGAGACGACAAGGAGGCTACAGAGGTCCCCCCCATATTGGAGTCCGCACTGGAAAGTCTCCGTCTGTGGGGATATGGAATTGACGACCTGCATCAAGGTCATGGTATTGGCCTGCTGCCAGGGAAAAACCGCCAATCGTGCTTACCGCTGAGTATACATGGTGGGAGTTGAGGAGGGTCCTCTGGTGCGCCCAGCATCACGGTGTAGCTTATTGTCATGTTGGGAGAGGCCTGGCCCATGAGCGTACCTTGTTGACCTGACCCATCACTGTGCCAGTATTGAGGAACTTTATTCGCGAACTTGTGCATTTGCGAGTAATCTCTTGGCATGGCACCAAAGAGACACGGGCAGGCACGCACCGCCTTCGTCATTACATAAACGCTAGACATTGGTCGAATCGAGTTCATTGCGGTATCGCTATCCGGACACAGGCGCAAATCCAGACCTGCCATTATTGACGCAACAAACCAAGATTGAGTCGGCAGACTTGAACGAAGTGCGAGAACTCCCAGGGGACGTGGGGTTGGTTGGATACCAATTATATACCTCCGAGTCTGCATTGGGCACAACGCCTGCCGCCCAATAGTAGAGCTAGGCTGATCTTTCGGTTAGGTTACCTTAATCAGAACGACGACTTAATCAGCCGCGCCGTTCTCCTGAGTCCTGGCCTGTTCATAATTGTCGGGTGCTGTCGCGGATATATGCATGTGTGAACGATGAAGGGGGAAGGCGGAAGAGGCTCCGGTCATACTGGCGGAATGAATGAGAGAAATACATCCCGTTTGGGCCCCAGTATTTGTGAACGTCATATTCGTTTTCTCTCATCATGATGATGTTGGCGGTCAATAGCCTGTAAACCATCCCAAGAGCAAGTCAACGATCCTTTGACTCAGAACGGAGCGAGGAAGTAGATAAAAACGCTGCACTGATCAACTTGTCTCAAACACAGCGTTTCGTATCATTCACTGAAGACAACAATACTTTGGGGCACCGAACGTCCGCTAATGTCAAGACCTAATTCGACCCATTCCCATTACCTTGCCCATTCGAAAATTTGTGCTCCTTGTACAAGGTGGCGCTGTCCAGCACAGTTCCGTTAGCACTCGAGACAAACTCGTGTGTTAGATGGGTCCGATTGTGGAACGTGAGACGCGACCAGCCGTATGCACTTTGGATCATCAGGTAGTAATGTGAGCCACAATGGTCGTTATAGGATATCATGTAAACTTACGTGTCGAAGGACACGTCGACGTAGGAGGGCGGCGCTGTAAGAGTATCAAGCCCGTCATAGTGACCTCCGGCGCCGTTGACAATGTTCCATGGGTATTGGGGATTGTTGAGACCTGCTGGATCGACCGTATCTGAAGGTACAGCGTAAGTGGGTTTGCAAGAAGGAAGGGGTGACTGGCCGTACGTACAGTTTGACATCGGCTTGTTACGTTCGTAAGCCTGCCATTATCGTGTGAGATCCCGCCCTATAGGAACGACCAATTTGGCTAACCCACATGGATATGACCCTGCATGTAGAGGTCAACGCCATACTTCACCATCAACGGCTCAAAGGCTTTTTGGCACGCCAGGCAGGCATTAGACGCTTTGGTGGCGATATACCAGGGGCGGTGGAGTCCCACGATAACCCACGGGGTCTTTTTGCGATCGACACTAGCAAGGTCGTTTTCCAACCAGTCGAATTGCTCATTTGGATACCCGAAAGGACCACTGTTAGCACCTGCATCGGTACCACCGTATTCATCGGGGGATTGTAGGCCCACCGGAAGGTCAGTCTCGGTGTCGACGGCAATGAAGTGGGCAAGGCCGTAATCGAAGGAATACCAGAAATTGCCGTTTCCTCCAGATTCATCGGAGGGCATGCGGAAGTGATTGACTGAGCGCAGCAAGTGATCAGGAAGACTGTAAATCGGAATAACACTGCTCAACTCACTGTATCCAGTGAAATTGGTCTGTCCTGGAATGCAAATCGATGTTGTGTAGGTGATGTTGTGCACTGAATCAGTCGTCCCACTGACCATGTCCTGCATCAATACAGCGACCGTGTAGTCTCACAATACAGACTTACCCATTATCACAATTCGCCTGTTCAGTCGCACAATCAACAAACTTGCAGGAAGGCCTAACACAAGACTTGCCTCGTGGTTTCCAACCCCAACCATATACGCCTTCGAGCTCGTGAGGGGAGTCATCTGGTCATAGTATTGCTCCAGAAGGCTGTTGTAACCTTCCACAACGCTCGTCACGTTGGGAATGAGGCTATCGTTGCCGAAATATCCCTGCCAGCTTTCTTTGATAAAGTAGTCGGCGTATGCGATATCGCCAAAGTGAGCAACGAATTCATAGGTGCTGTCGCAGGGTGAGTCATAGAGAGAGCACAATCGAATACGATGGACATACTCCTTATTCTCCAAGAGACTCTGGATGGTGTTAAGGTCATTCGGGCCTAGTGGATTCGCAGCGCCACCAAATGGCCCGACGGCGGTGCTGAGACCATCCGCGCCCATCAAGCCAAGATCTACGACGACGGCAATGGTGAACGGAGTGTCGTCACCGGCAGCACGCGCGGTTGTGAAGGTGTCAGTTGGTCGGTAGGCACACCCAGCACAATTCCTACACGACAGCCGAGGGTGAGATGACTCTGACTCCGATGCGGTAGCGCATTGTACTCAACTGGTAGGAGGTGCGATACCAGTACTTAGTATCGGGCTTGAGTCCGGTGATCTTCACATGGTTGTCGTACACCCTTGAGGTTGGGTATGTGGTGGAGCTGCCAGTTGCTACGTTTGTGAGAGAGTAAGGAGTCTCTCCGTACCAAACTTGAGGAGTGTCGAGTTGTGCGTGGGTGCTCCAGCTGACGGTCATGCCATTCGGACCCGCAAAAGCAAGATGCTGCTGGAGGGGTTCATAGGGGTTGCATGGGACTGTACCGGGTACATGCACTCCCTTCGACTCTGTAAGGCAGGACAACGAAGACGGGTCGCTGGGGTTCTGCGCATTAACGAGAAGCGCGGCGCTTGCTACCAAAAAGACCGGTAACATGACGTGCAGAGGTTCTACTGCAAGTTGCAGGGAAAGCAGCGCTGGTACTATTAAGCCAGCCAGTGGACGAACGTGCGTTGCTCCCAAGGCACTGGAAAGGTGTGTGTCAACGGATGTTATATCATTGTAGGCCTGGTGGGTCACGGGGTGCACCTGGTCGACCTGGACCTCAAGCTTCAAGCTTCAAGGTTAAGCAGGAACACGTCTGGGAGTCATCGCATTGTCTAGATGTGGGAACATGGGGACGAACCTGGCCAATGGAAATGTTGGTTACTATGGCGTGACAGATGCACAAACATTCCGCCGTGCCACATGTTTTTCCTCATCTCAGGCTGTAGCATGCCGCCGCGTTTTGTTGGGCATCGCCGGATTTCGTCGCATTGTGCCCGTCTCGTCATTGACATCGCCATTGGCATGCTGTGTGGTGGAATGGGATGGGTCAGTCTCTTCTTGAGGGGAGAAACCCACAGCGTATGACCCATGGGGCTGTGGAGCGCTTTAAGGACATGCATCTTGTTAGCCCCGGTTGCTAGGAGCACAATGTTCCAAATGATCAATCTGGGGAATGCATTCGACTGTGCGGGTAACTTTGTTTCGGAACGCCTTACTAAATTACTGATCATTGGACCACCAGGACTACCATTACTCCAAGTTGTGATTATGTGGTTAAGTCATTCAATGTCAATTGTGTGTATGTTCAGCTGGTATTTATGGGTGAAAGTTTAGATGGCAGAAATGTACAACGTACGAGTGGGAAGATACGTCGGAATGCGGTGATGTACTATGATTAACGCAGAAGGTGTGATGAGACGAAGCGCAGCGATGTGTGCGGCGGCGTGCGACAGATGAGGAAAAACGACAACGGAAGATTTGTTCCCTATGCTCAACTTACACCGAGCTCATAAGCGCGATTCAAAACGTGTCACCAAGGGCATCGCACCGTGCCATACGAAGTATTGTCAACATACTTACAGGACTTACAGCGCAGCAAGTAAGCCTCAATCATACTTGTATGGAATGCGGGACGTCCGTGCTCAAAATAACCATCAACTCCGACCGAGTGCATACTCCAAATGGAAATAGTGTTCGGCGGACCTCGATCACCATAGTTGTTGATGTCATATGGCCAATTGTCAATGTCATGTAGGTCATTGTACATGTAGTTTTTCTGAATTCCATATGATTCGTCGACTGGTTCACTATGGTGCAACCTCTGGTCGTAACGATGGGCTACCACTAAGGGGATGATGTTCAACTTCCCATGTTCCACCTTAGATCGATATTAATGGTCATGGTACAGGTTCTTCAGCACCCTGTTCTGTATGTTGTACCCCCATGATGGATACTGTTAAGATGTTGCCCTCAACTTGCTCCAGGACATAAGATGGAACTCACACCTATAATGACCATGCTCTGCAAACTCATGTTCACATTATTTCACCAACAGGATTGATTCTTGATGAGCATCTGAGTGTCAGTGCCAGAACAACCAAGGTTTTATATGACACTCCAAGACATCAAAACGGTAATACAAGGCATTCTAAGTATGAGTTGCAGATTACCACTATGCAGTTCCTGAGCTCT
>MU127464.1:115914-185335 GCA_014904945.1 Gyrodon lividus
CAATGGACTTGAGGGTCAGGCAGGCCAGAAAAGGTAAATTACTTACAGCTAGACTGTGCGCTGCTCACTGACTGATGGATGGCCTGTGGATCAGGTAATGCTAATGGGAGAGTTAGTATGAGGTTGTGAAACTTGAATTGTACAGATACAAACCTTGCACTTGAGGAGTCGTTGCAGGCTTGTGCTTGTAGTGGGTATAACAGCCAGCACAAACGTATCTCCCAGGCTTACTGGGGTCCATGGGCGCAATGTAGAAGCAAGGGTCACCTTGGTGCATGACAACATCACAAGCTGGCTGCTGGCAAAGCCTGTCTTCCTTGGCAAAGGTGTCTTCACTGAACTCTGTAACAAGATGGGAACCAGACATGATGAGGGGTTGGTTGTTCACAAAAAGCATGGTATGATGTTGAATCCGCTTAAATGGTCCCAATTGTGCTGGTTGATAGATTGAGGGATGCATGACTTTTTTTTTGGGGGGGTGCTTACCGGTCCTTCCATGAAACGTACTTTGAAACAAAGTGGTCTGAAGAGCATAGAGGGATGAGCCATGAGGCAGATGATAAGGTAGAAGCAGAGGGCTGCAACACAATTGTTGACACTGGAATCTGGAAGCATAGAGTAGAGTTGAAGAACAGATGCCTGTGATAGTGGATCACAGCAGGAATGTAGACGCTGAAACCTAGGTGAGTCACACTGAGCAGCAAGGAAAGAATACATTTCCATGACTTCTTCGGCTAGGTTTGGCTAACTCGTGTCAAGGGCATGGCCCACAGTTGGCAACTGCTTCCTTTGACATGACATGTGCGGCAACAAATCACGGTGAGTTTCATTTGTGGATAGTTATAAGAACTCACTTTGTTTCCTCAACATACCGCTTGAATGAATGCACTGCAACAAATTGCAGCCTTGACTTGGTGAGTTTCATCTGTGGATAGTTTTGAGAACTCACTTTATTTCCTTAACATACCACTTGGACAACATTTCCACCGCGGGATTGAACAATGTGTCGCACTTCAACATTCTGAACCAGAGTAACCAGCCCAGATCTTCCTCCAAGTCTGGCAGTCTCACTCTCATTTCCACCCAGAATCCAGATAAAGAGCTCGGACCACAGCCAACCCAGCTGAGCATCAGGCAATGCCAAACCAGTGGAAAACCACCCGTGAGTCTGACCCACTGCCAATAACCTACTGTGTCCAGGCTGCTGCTTACAATTTGAAACACTTTAGCTCCATTGGAACTCATTGAACCACATATCAGAAGGCTGTGGAGAGCACGCCTAAATGATAGGCAAATTATCACAGCATTGCAGAAACATTTTGATACTAACCAGTATGGAATTGGGTGAGTGAACATTTGTCTTTCGATACTTAAACTGCTAAATGGTTCTTTTCCAGACAAACAAAGTCCATTGAGGTTTGGGAACAGTTGGGGCTGTTCTGAACTTGCCAGCAAGGCCATACCCCCGAGACTATTTGTGGGGCAATGGTTGAGCTGCGCGAAACGTATCCCAATGCAGGGATGCGTGAAATGATCAGCCTCCTGTTCCATGAACACAACCTGGCGGTTTCCCGGTGAGTCACAACTTACACATCCTACCTAACCCTTGAAATTTACAAAGGGATTTCATAGCCATGTGATAGAAACATACTTCATCACATACGAGGCCCACCTGATCAGGCAGCGGAGGGCCAGGCACCTTCAACGCCGTCGGTTTTGGGCTGCAGGTGTGAATGACATTTGGGCCGTCAATCAGCATGATAAGTGGCTCCATTTCGGCTTGGCGCTCCACACAGGAATAGAACCTTTTTCGGGGCGCATTTTATGGATGAAGGTTTGGCATTCTAACTGTAATCCACAGCTCATACTGTCGTATTATTTGGAAATTGTTTCAAACTTTGGGTGTGAGTACAAGCCCTGGGCTGACATCATCATTGTTGAGTGCTGATGCGGCAAACTTTGTCAGATATTCCTATGGTCACCCAGAGTGACCCTGGGACAGAAAACTTTGGGATTGCAAACACACAAACTATGCTGCATCAAATGTATGACCCTTCATTGACCGGTTTTGTGCAGCATCGCTGGATGTGAACCAAGAAAAACATCACACCAGAGATAGCGTGGTCCCAACTCCGCAGGCGCTTTGCCTCAGGTTTCGAGTCTCTACTTAACGAAGGTGTTGACTCTGGCTGGTATGATCCCGATAACACCTTGCAACTGTAAGTCATGTATAGCAGTGTAAAACATGACTGATACCATTTTGATAGGATGCTTTTTCATTGGCTCTTCATTCCCTGGCTCCAGAATGAGCTGGACCAATACCGAGATCGTGTCAACAATACCCGAAAATGTCGGGACAGAAACAAGGTAGGCGGAAAACAAGACGCACTACTGCTGAACTAACGTGCTCCCCAGGTGTTGCCTCATGGGATTCCAGAACTGATACATACCTGTGCCGAGGATTACGGTGCTCTTGATTTCAAGGTATATCTATTTGTTCTATCATATGTCCGACAATGAAGACATTGTCGACAGATCATGGTCTCATGCGAGGCAATCGAGCACATTCACCAATTATATATTAAGCCAGATCATATTGTATTCGACCTCTTATCTGCCCCTCTCCGCACCTTCATTGAGGAGTGTTACGCTCAACTCGGTTCTCCTGTCGTACACCGCAGATCAATCTGGACTATCCACCTGCAACTCCTCGAGCTTTTGCAGCAGCGCGCAGAAATTGCTCCCATCTCAATGGTTATCGATACTAATGCCGTTGAAGAAATTCCCCTCATGGGTGGGCTTGCCGATCTTCCGGAGAATGACTACTACATGGGCGGTGTTGGCAATGAACAAGGCCTTCGTAAGTGATCCAAGTCACTTTTAAACCATGCTAACATTGTTCAGAGGAGGGACACGTAGATGCTCTTGAAGCATTGGAATGTGATGAACCGCAGGTTGACAATGACGACGACGAGGTGATTGATGCTGGGCCGTCACTTTGGGTGGATCGTTTTTCTGATGCTGACTCAGAAGACGAGATGATTTGAAAACTACATGTACAATGACCTACACGACGTCGACAATTGGCCATACGACATCAACGACTGCGGTGATCGAGGTCCGCCAAATGCTATTTCCATTTGGAGTATGCACTCGGTCGAAGTTGATGGTTATTTTGAGCACGGACGTCCCGCATTCCATATACTTGTGACGTGCATTGGGTTTTGGCGACAAATGTGATCATGCCTATTTTCAGAAGCCGGACAACTTAGGTGAAAAGCTCGCTAGATCTCCGGATAACCACATAGGCAAGGAAAGTCAAGCAACTTGCGCGCGCACGTTCCGCCATTCCATACGTCCACGTACCGATACACGCAGCAGGGATCCAGGTGGAACAGCACATAAGAGCGGGAACACCCGTTGCAACTTGCCCACCCATCACAGGGTATAAATGCAGGTATACTAAAGGTGTCCTTTTTTGTAGAAAACATCCCTGTTTGCTATGCGATTCACTTTCGCAACGGTCATCACTGCCTGGCCTGTCTTCATCGCTGCGTCTCCTCAGGGTGTCAAACAGGGGGGAACAGCAATCCCACTAGCACTCTACAAAAATTCATCGCTGATTAATGCTGACAAGAGCGTCAACTCTGAAGCGCTCAAGTCCCATGTTGCTTCAACCACGGCGTGAGTAACCATTGATTGATGTTCAAATGCTGCTCTGCGTTGACTTGGATATCCAGTAAGATTCTTCGTGGCCTCGATAATTTTGAGAGGAACACCGGCGTCCCACATTCGTCTGCTGTGAAAGACGCTCGGAAGCGCGGATCTGGCGGAGAGCCCTTAAATGACCTCCCCGACAACCCATATCTCTGGTTCGGCACTATTTCCATTGGGACACCTCCCAAAACCTACACCGGTACGCTTGCGCTGACCTTGCAGGGAATGTTGAACTCACTCTTTCTAACAGTTTTGTTTGATACCGGCTCAAGGCACGTATTTCTCATTTGGTGCACGTACGATATAAACCTCTCGCTGAAATTTATTACAGCGATCTTGTTTTGCCTGGTGCCGACTGTGACGACAGTTGCAATGGCCACGAACGCTATGAGTCTTTGACTTCCGTTGACCTGGGTGAGCCCTTCATCATTCGGTATGTGAACGGTGAGAGTGCTTTCGGCCGCCAGTGCGCCGACAATGTCACGATTGCCGGACTCACGGTACATGTAATAGTCGTTACAACGTCATCGGTTCTGATGCTTTTGAGTAGGCTAATGGTCAAACCCTGGGTGCGGCATCCCACTACTCTCATGGTCTTCAAATCAAGCAGTTCGCCGCGGATGGTTTCATGGGAATGGCTTTCCAAGCTCTCTCACATTACAATCAGAGCCCTGTCTTCGTGACTCTTATCACTCAGGGTCAGACAGACGATCCCGTATTTGCATTCAATCTCGCAGACCGCGACGCCGAGCTATACATCGGTGGTACTAACCCAGATATGTACATCGGCGACTTCAGCTGGGCTCACGTCATCCAACATGTAAGCCATCGAATCTCAAATTTCCCCAACAGTGGTTGATGCGGCGTCTCCAGGGTTATTGGGAAGTTATCATGGACAACGTACTGGGAAACGGACAGATCGTGCTGACCAATATTATTGCGATCATTGATACTGGCAGCTCCCTCATCCACGGTAACCCCTCGACCGTGGCGAAGCTTTACGAAGCCATTGGCGGTGCTCACCAGCCTAATTACCTTGGCGCCTACACCTGTATGTTGCCAGCATACTTTATCTCCGATCCTACATTAACACTCTCGTAGTCCCTTGTGATGCCGTCCCCATCGTCAGCTTGACCTTCGGTGGCACATCCTTTCCCATCCCCCCTGAGACCTTCAACATTGGAACCTCTGCCGATGACCCATCTCGTTGCATGGGTGGCATCGTCGCAGGCGACTTCCGTGAGTCTCTGATCTGCTCTCGTGCTGTGACGACTTGTGTGCTGATGACAATGAATATCCAGCATCTTGGGTTGTCGGCAGCGTTTTCCTCCGTCACGTTTACACTGCATTCGATATGCGGAGTGCGCGTGTAGGGTTTGCTACGCTTGCATAGCCTGCCACATTCTTCGTCTACGCTAAGTTCAATTTCATGTGATTCTCGCTATTTCCAGCCTTTGTACTATCTTTGACAATGGTGCTGCCTTTATACTTTGCAAGCTCAAGCCTCGGCCTCAGCATGCTGAGCTTCACCTGGGCTACATTGGTTTCACTCCTGACAGGAAATCTAGTTGATGCCTGTGGGCACATCTGTTAAAGTCCAGATTCAATGCTGGGTCAGGGGAGTAAGGTGGAAAGGTGTCAGTGGCTGGGAATTCCATGAAGGGTAGAGGGGTCTGGGACTTTGGCTTTAGCTGATGTGCTGCACCCTTGTATGAGTCCTGCTTCTTAATTTTGAGACAGAGATTCAAAAATTACTCCCAAGTTCAATTTAATAACTTTAAGTAGGGAAGTTGGAGTGAAGTCAGGGCTTTGAGAACAGAACAGGTTTTGGTTGAGACTTGAACTAAGGAAATAAATATCAAAGTACAAATGGGTTTATACACTGAGGATTCTGGAGGAGATAAATGTGTTAAAGTATCAGGTGTATCAGCACAAGTACAGTGGCTCAAAAAACTGTCTGGATGTTTGGACACTTTTCACTAAACACAATATTCTCTGATACCACCTAATCCTAACCTGAAGCTATAAGTGTATGAAATACAGTACCTACTAATGGCTTTCTATTGGTTCAAGGATCAAGGGTTTTGGATAAGGTTCAATGAATTGGCAGCCATTTCAAAATGATGGCTCATTCAGACAGTTTTTTGACTTTAAGTTTTGGGTATATATTAGACCTTAGCATGCTGAAATATAATTACATACATCTGGTAACTGTTCTGTTAGTTATGTCACCTTTATGTAACTGAGTGTCAGACAGCATATATAAACCCCACTATTCCATGTTTATTTTCCCACCATCACCATGAAGTCCATCTCTACTTTTCAAAAGAACAACATCATTACTCTATCTTGTTCTTTCCTCTAGGAAAATTGCTTCCCAAACTGGCCTAGGGAAGTCTACAGTATACCAGTTTCTTCAGGAACTCCAGCCAGAGAAGACTAGGCTTCATGGTGGCCATCCTTCAAAGCTTACCTCTATCAACCAAAGGGCTATTGTTTAGAAAATCATTACTGGCAAGGCAAAAAATGCTGTTCATGCCACTCAATACATCAATTCTATTATTGGTGCTCCTGTCTGCCCCCAGAGTGTGAGAAATACCCTCAAGGAAGCCTCATTAAAGGCTGTGGTAAAGAAGAAGAAACCCATACTTTCTAGAGGTCACAAGAAAAGATGATTAGCCTTTGTTCTCAAGTACCAGCATTGGACTGTGGAGAATTGGGAGAGAGTTATATGGTCAGATGGGCAAGAGTACATGTGGAAAAAGAAGGGAGAAGGACTGAATGCTAGAGAGGTCAAAGGTACAGTCGAGTTTAGAGGAGGTTCACTGATGATATGGGGCTGCATAAGGTGGAATGGAGTGGGGGTTTTGAGTGAGGTGGAGGGGAGAATGGATGCTGAACAGTATGTGGCCATTTTGGAGCAGGGGTTGCTGCAAAGATGGAGGAATCTGGAATTCCAGAATGTAACATTATATTTCTGACACAAACTATAAGAGGGCAGTGATTGCTTGGACTACAGGGGATTAGCTAGGAGTAGTAAATAGGTACAAGGAACCTTGCCTCAGCCACTGCCAAAGAGGGGCAAAGAACAACCGAGGAACCCAAAGTGAAAACTAAGTATATATATGTAGTGGAGTGGGCAGAGAAGCACTGCTAGTGATAATCAGGGAATAGGAACAGGAACAAGAGGAGTTGGAATTAAGCAATATTAGAGAGTGATGGAGCATCCCTGGAGGCTTGGGAATAATGACAAGAAAAGGATGATGGAATGTGATAAGAGTCTGTGCAAGTTCTGGATTGATTCCAAGTGGTTCCACCTGGCAGCAGAGCAGAGATAGGAACTCCAGCATTCCAGACATGCAGAGGTAGGAAATCCAACATTTTGGAAATGCAGAGTTGGTGTTCCAGTTCCAGAGTTCACTGTATTTTGTCAATTTCAACAATATAATGATCCCAAGCACACCTCTAGGAGAACCCAAAGGTGGTTTAAAGAATAGGAGATCAATCTTCTGGATTGGCCTGCACAGTCTCCAGATCTTAACCCCATTGAACATACTTGGAATCACCTGAAGAGATGCCTCTCAGCTTATGAGAGTGCCACTACAGGAGTTCATCAATTATAGGAAAGAGTAGTGGAGCAGTGGGGGAAAACTGACAAGGAACAGTGTCAAAATTGATAGAAAGCATGCCTAGAAGGATTGAAGCAGTTATCAAGGCCAAAGGAGGTCCTACCAAGTACTAGATACCCAGATTTATATCAAGTCAAAAAACTCTCTAAATGAGTCATCATTTTGAAATAGCTGCCATTTCATTCAACCTTATCCAAAAACCTTGATTTTTGAACCAATGGAAAGCCAATAGTAGGTACTATATTTCATACACTTATTATTCCAGGTTAGGGTTGGGTGGTATCAGAGAATATTGTGTTTACTGAAAAGTGTCCAAACATCCAGACAGCTTTTTGAGCCACTGTATACTACAGTGGCAAGTAAACATGGGGGACACTAGAGTACTGGAGTTATGCAGAATGTGAGTCAGAAGGATGGGAATGTGTGTTAAGATACTGTCTCCTCTGGGCTATCTGGAGTTGTCAGGGGAGTGGAGCAGACTTTGGCTTCAACTTATGTGTTTGTCACATCCCAAAACTTTCCCTACCCATATGACACACTTCCGACCCCTTATGATCAAATCCCAAACCCTGGACTTGACAGTATATTCGAACTCAAACCTCTACAAGTTTGCTAACATCACTTCTTTACCAAATGTCCACAACTATTCAGACTTGTGCTCAAACATGCAGCTCAGTTGGAGGCAGTCCGAGAAGATGCACTGCACTTCCTGATGACTTCACATTGCCAAACAATTCTGAAGCTTCTCAGCTTGTCATACATCTATTTCCATGTCTCAAGCTAGAGCCCTGCCTTGAAGCATCTCCACTTCTACTCCCACAGGTCATCACCCTGGACCCATCCGATGATGGGAATGGTGGCGACAGCAACCCTGATCCCAACAACCATGATGATGGCAACCCCTTTGACAACAATCCTGCTGAATCCCATCATGGCACTTGCAAATGCAGTTTGCGGCCTCACTGAGTTATCATGTTGTGACCATGAATCTGAAAACTCCTCTTCTCCATGCATGAAGGTTTGGGAACCCAACACCTTCAATAGGACTGATCCTCACAAGCTGTAGGCCTTCCTGGTTCAATGCAAGTTGAATTTCCAGGACTGTCCCTATGCCTTCCAGACTGACTGCACAAAGGTTCACCTTCACCCAGTCCTATCTAAAAGGTATGGCCCTTGAATCGTTTGAGCCTGATCTCCTCCAGAAGGATGATCTGGACTGGATGGATAACTACAGGGAATTTGTCCTCGAGCTCCAAACCAACTTCAGCCCCCATGACCAAGTTGGTGATGCAGAACACCAACTTGACCACCTCTCCATGAAGGACCCCCAGCACATCAACAAGTACATGGTAGAATTCAATTGCCTAGCCTCCCAGGTCTGGGGTTATGGTGAAGGAGCCCTCCAACACCACTTCTACAATGGACTCCCTGATCACATTAAAGATGAGCTTTCCTGCATTGGAAAACCATACTTCCTAGGAGAACTCTGAACTCTCACCCAGACTATTGATGGGAGATACTGGGAATGCAAGTCTGAAGTTGCTCACCAGACCAGACCCCCACACCCAAAAGCACTCCCACCACTCCATTTTCGAAACCCACCAATTTGTCCCACCACTCCTCAAATCCTGCTGCTTTCTCGTCATCCTCTAAATGGAAATCCTCTGCCCCTATCCCAAAACCCCCATCAGACCTCTCCAGTAAACTTAGGAAGGTCAGGCATCTCACCTCCAAGGAATGCAAACATCCTTTTGACCTCAAGCTGTGTATGTTCTGCAGGGATGCAGGATATATGGCTAAGGATTTCCAGAAGTCTACTTTTCATGTGTCCAAAGCCTGCACAGCCAAAATCTCCCCTGCTCCGGAAACCAAACCAGCGGCCTCTACCCCTGAGGCAAAAAAATGGAGTGTAGCCTTCCGGACTCTGCATGGGAAGGAGGCTGTGTTGAATGCCACCATGCACCTACAGAGACCTGTCTCAATGCATCCGTTCTTTACAATCCCAAAGCCTTTATGCCACTTATATCTTGTCCTGACTTTTCTGAAATCCCCACTTTTCCTGCTTTATTAGATTGTGGTTCTACTGATTACTTCATTGATACTACTTTCATTAATAAGCACCACTTTCTGACATATTCCATTCCCCCTATTCCACTGAAACTTTTTGATGGTACTCCTAATTCTATGATTACCCCATGCTGTTGACCTTTCTGTTTGTTTTCTTTCCAGCTTTGTCACCTCCAATACATTTTATGTTACTCCATTGGATTCATCTTGTTCCCTTGTTCTAGGACACAACTGGCTCACCCACTACAATCTGTCAATTGACTGGGTATTGGGCAGTATTACTTTCCAAACTCCAGCTCAAGACTTGCCAATGACCATGACGTCACCTCCAGAGATGCAGACCCTGTTCCCCCATCTCACCCTGACAAGCCACCTTGCAAAGCTCCTCATATCTCATTTGTCAGTGCTGCTGCCTTTGTGTGCATGTGCAAACTCGATGGTTCTGAGCAGTTTAGCATCCGCCTCTATCCCAGGACTCCAAACTCCATTCCATATCCCTTGATCCTGAAGCCCCTGAAGAAGTTGACCTGTCCTCTATTCCTTCAGACTATCACGACTTCCCTGATGTCTTCAGTAAGTGCAAGGCTGACACCCTTGCACCTCACAGGAAATTTGATCTCAAGATTGACTTCAAGGAAGGTGCTTTCCCTTCCCTTGGGACTGTTTACCCAGTTTCTGCTACAGAACTCAAGTCCCTCTAGGAATTCATAGGTGAACACCTCAACTATGGCTTCATCTATCAGTCCAAGTCCACTCATGGTGCCCCTGTCCTCTTCATCTGAAAGAAGGATGGATTCCTGCACCTCTATGTCAATTTCTGAGGCCTCAACACAATCATGAAGAAAGACCACTATCCCCTACCCCTAATTTCCGACCTCCTCAATTCCCCTAGTCATGCCAAGGTCTATACCAAAATCAACCTTCGTCATGCTTACCACCTTGTCTGCATTGCCCCCTGGGATGAGTGGAAAACTACCTTCCAGACTCACTATGGTTTGCATGAGTGGCTGATGATGCCCTTCAGGCTCACCAATGCCCCAGTGGCCTTCCAGCATTTTGTCAATAGCATCTTTGCAGACCTCCTAGACATCTGCATCATGGTCCACCTCAACATCAACATCCTCATTTATTCCAATGACATGGCTTCTCACAAGGAACATGTCTGGGTCATCTCCAGAAGCACAGACTTTATGCCAAACCAGACAAATGTGAGTGGCACTTGGACTCCATCGAATACCTGGGCTACCATCTCTCCCCCAAGGGATTGACTATGGCCCCAGAAAAAGTCCAAGTGGTCAGGGATTGGCCCAAACCCTGCAAAGTCAAGGACATTCAGTTCTTTCTTAGGTTTGCCAATTTCTATTGTTGTTTCATCTTCAATTACTCTGACATTGTTGTTGTTGCCCTGACCCCTCACTCAGAAAAATGCCCCCTGGAACTTCAACAACTCCTGCCGCTCCACCTTCACCCAGCTCAAAGATGCCTTCACCCAAGCCCCCATCCTTAATCACTGGATCCTGGACTGTCCTATCACGGTCAAGACTGATGCTTTGGACTATGCTATTGTGGGAATCCTCTCCATTTGTTGTCCCAACAAGGAATTCCACCCCATCACATTTTACTCCCACACTCTGACAGCCCTGGAACTCAACTATGACACCTATGACAAGGAACTACTGGGTATCCATGAAACTTTCCAGCATTGGCATCACTATCTCAAAGGTTCTGGTACCCCTATCAATGTTGTCACCAACCACAAGAACTTGGAATATGTCTCTACCTCCAAAGTCCTGACCTGCAGGCAAGCCCCAACAGCCTCATTCGCCTTCCTCTGGGCCTTGTAGGACATTGCCAGGGCCCCAAGCATGTCCTGCTTGTCCTCCTCCATGTCCTCCTCCTCCTTGCTCTCCTCCTAGTACTCCAGGCTCTTCTGTCTCCTCTGGTTCTGGTCCTTCCCTCTGTGAGGGGACACCACTTCCACTGCTGCCTGCTTCCCCACCACTCTGGCCTCCTGGCATGACATGTGCACCTGCATGCACCTTGCACATGTCCTTGACCACTTGGTCTTTGGGCCTGGGCATGGGATCTTGGCTCTCAGGCAGGCTGCACAGGAAGTGTTGGCCATGGGGAGCCAACCCCCAGACCTCCCTGCACTACCCTGGGATGGCCCCATCTCAGACCCCCTGGATGTGACGCTCAAGCTCTTGAAGCCTGTGCCATGCTTCTCTGTCTCCTCCTCCTCTCACCTCCTTCTCTCTGCTGTCACCCACACGACCTCCACCTCTGCCTTCCTCTGCCTTCTTCTGTGCTTCCTGCTCAATCTTCCACCTTGCCTCCTCATGCTTCTCTGCCTCCCATTGGGCCTTCTTCTCCTTGGCCTTCTAAATCCTTCGGGTGGACTTTGTCAAGTCCGGGTTCAATCCTGGAATTCCCAGATAGTCTGGAGTGCACGGAATGGCGGAGTTGGTTGGGAATCCCTGAGGGGGGTCAGAGGGGTAAGGAACTTCAGCTTCAGCTTATGTGCTGCGCCCCTGTACAAGTTCTGTTCCTTGATTTCAGAGCAGAGGGTCGGAGGACAATCCTAAGGTCAACTAAAGGACTGAAGGGGTTTCAGAGTGAAGCAGAGCAGGAGAGAATGGGATATAAAGATGTTAAAGTATGTCGGATGAATCGGAGTTTTGGGATTCCGGAAGAAGGTAAGGAATGAATCAGAATAGTGACTGAGGGCAATGGCGCAATAATTGTGAAGCAAGGGGAAAGGGAATTGTCAATAGGAACTGCAGGTGTCAAGAAATGTCAAAGGAAAGTGACATATGTCAAGAGATAGCCAAGATAGGAATACAAAAGTCCAGGATGGGAATGCAAAAGTCTGGGACGGGAATGCAAAAGTCCGGGATGGGAATGTGGAAGTCCAGGACAGGAATGTGAAAGTCCGGGATGGGACATATGGGGTTCAGAATGTCCGCTGAAAGAGAAATCTTCTAAGGTAAAGTCTGAGGCTTGGGATTCAGGATTTGATCATAGGGGCCAGAATTGGGCTGGATGGGTTGGGAAAGTTTCGGGATGTGACAGACTTGCATGTGCATTCTTCCTCCTCCTGTTGGAGATGGGCAATTTCCTCATTGGATTGGGAGTGAGAAGATATGGTGGGTGATGGAACTAAACAGCTGGCAGTCAACAGTTGTAAGGTCCCTTGGATTGATCCCGAATTTTCAAACTCCGCCATACTTCTATTTCCCGTTATGGACTTCTATCCAGGCACTCAAGGGTTTGTGCCTAAGAGGGGAATACTGTCACATTCCGAAACTTTCCCTACCCATATGACACACTTCTGACCCCTTATGATCAAATCCTGAACCCTGGACTTGACAGTGTTGTGCCCTTGCCTGAGTTCAGTCTGGTATTTAGCAGAGCAGAAGTGGAGCAGAGTTTGGATAAAGGTAGGGGGTAAGGTCAGAGGGTTGGAGCAACAACAAGAAGACTAGCTTTGAGTGGTCAAGTGGGGACTTAGTCATACAGATCAGAGGAGTGATCAGAGTTGATATTCAAACTGTGGAATACAACATACAAAAGGGGTTTATATACTATGGGGACAAGTAAACATGGGTGACACTGGAGTACTGGAGTTGTGTGGAATGTGAGTCAGAAGTGTTAGAAGATGTCAGGAAGTGCCAAAGGAATTTGGAACAAGTCAAAGAAGTCAGAATGGGAGGTATTGGAAGGTGGAGATATTATGCACATCAAACATTTGTCAAAAGTGTGAAGCATGAGGAACAAGGCACAGGGGTGAAAGAGTTAAAGATAAGTGGAGAAGCAGAGATATGGGAATGGAGATGTGGAGGTGTGGACTTGCAGAAATGCAGACTTAGTCTGGAGTTGGGCTCCAGAGAAGCAGAGTTTACTTGTGTGGCATGTACATTGGAGTCCATACCTCTGCATGTCCAAAATGCTGGAATTCCTACCTCTGCTTGGCTGCCAGGCGAAACCGCTTGGAGTCTCAGTATCTGCTCAGAATCAATCCAGAACTTGTGCAGACATGTGGACCCTTCTCATATTCCATCATCCTTTGCTTGTTATCATTCCAAAGCCTCCAGGGATGCTCTGTCACTTTCTTACATCACTTAATCCCAACACCTCTTGTTCCTGTTCCTATTCCCTGATTATCATTAGCAAGCACTTCTCCACCCACTCTGCTATATATATATATATATACTTAGTTTTCACTTTGGATTCCTCAGTTGTTCTTTGCCCCTCTTTGGCAGCGGCTGAGGTGAGTTTACTTATACCTGTTTACTACTCCTAGCTAATCCCTAGTAGTCCAGGCAATCACTGCCCTCTTATAGATGAATATAGTCATTCTTTGTGTCACATCCTGAAACTTTCCTGACCCATCCAACACAATTCCAGCCCCTTATGATCAAATCCTGAACCCTGAGCTCTGGACTTTATCTTAGAAGATTTCTCCTTCATCTGATATTCCAAATCCTGTATTTCCTGTCCTGGACTTTTTGTATTCCTATCTCAGCTATCTCTTGACATATATGTTCCTTTCCTTTGACATTCCTTGACATTCACAGTTCCTATTGATAATTCCCTTTCCCCCTGCTTCACAATTATTGCACCATTGTCTTCAGTTATTATTCCATCATTCTGATGCCATTCCGATTCATCCTCTTACTATGTTCCAGAAACCTGAAACCCCAATTCATCCAAGATACTTTAACAGTTTTATATCTTCCAGACTCTTCAGTATATAAACCTGACTTTACTCTGTAATATTTCCTTAGTTCAAATATCAACTAAATCCTGTTCTATCCTCCAAAGTCTCTGCTTCACTCTGAAAACCTCTCTCAGTCCTTAAGTTGATCTTAGGATTGTCCTCCAAACTTCTGCCTTGGAATTAACGGACAGAACTTGTACAGGGGTGCAGCACATAAGCTGAAGCCAAAGTCCCTTGCCCCTCTGACCCCCCCTCAGGGATTCCTGACCCCCTTTGCCTTTCTGTGCACTCCAGACTGTCTGGGAATTCCAGGATTGAACCTGGACTTGACACTTTGCCCCTATTTGGCAGTGGCTGAGTCCAGACAATCACTGCCCTCTTATAGTTTTCGTCAGGGAGGTGTGTTATGGGTACCCCTGACTCCCAGGTAGCAACCAGACCCCTGTTATGTGTTATGATTGCTATTGTCAGCAGCCCAGTGGCCAGTGCTAGTGTTACAGTGGGTGATTTAGCAACTCAGGGTGGAGACTATGCTTAAAGAGGAATGATCACTACTGTACTTAGCACCATATGTCAGCATTGCAAACAGAATGGAAAGTAGTACAGCCATGAGCAAATTTTTCAGAAAGCTACTGGTCACTCCGTATTGCTACAGTCTTGTAACTCAACTATGACTGGCCCATCCTCAGAACTTATGTCCCAAATTCATCATCTACAATGTTTACTTGAACACCTTCTGAATACCTTTCTTCTCAATTTCGAGAAGTCTAATTACTATTTTGGCCTGGACATGGACTTTGTCAATGATGAGGGGGGGTGGTATGCCTTCAACAGGAATCTTGAAGTTTGCTTTGAAACACATAAGCTTTGCAATGGGGAAACCATTGTCTTCCAAGAATGTGGTGACTGGTACAATGTCCTGATGATGATGATGATGATGATGATGATGATGATGATGATGATGATGATGAAGGCAACTGTAAAAGTACCTCTGACAAAAGAACATACCTTTTTCTGTGAAGTATGGCTTGAGCACCTAATAAAGGCAGTGGAGCTGCAGGCTGCCAAGGTCTAAAAAAGTGAGTTCACCCATTATTATCATTAGAAGTGAGATAGGAGGTTTACTCACTCAGGTGGGTGTTGCATGCAACAGATGGACAGTTGCTACTGAGAATAAGGGCAAGACCAGGCTGGACAAGCAAGCATGCACCTCTGGTCGGTTGCACACAGAGCCTGAGTCAGGGTCTGGGGCAGGCACCAACTCAGACTTGGAGGTCAAGCTGTTGGAAGCATGATCACAGGGATTTCTAAATAAACATGTCAGTATTCACCTTGTGGACGACATACATACTGCTTCAACAGAGTGAAACAGCTCCCAGCCACAGCCATAGCTCACCTTTCATGATTTGAAGTGGAAGCCACAAACTTGAGACAGATGAGGACAAGGCATTGCAGTGGAAGAGATTGGCAAAATAAATTAGACAGGGGGATGTAGCAAGAAGTAGAGAAAGGCTCAATAGAAGGTCCACCAATGTGAGCTTGCTGCCAAATAACAGCAATGATTGTGTGATTGCCAGCATGTACTGGCCACCAATAAAGTCAAGGAGTCATTGAGTGCAGTGATTCATGATGCTCTTGGTGTGGCTCAGATTCCTGCCAAGGTAGACAGTGTCCCACTCTGTGTTGGGAGCATGGCAATTTGTTGGTGGCTGCAGGGGAGTATGAAGACATCTAGGCTTTTATTAATTTTGATGCGTGCTTGTAACTACTTTTTTACCCATCATTATGTGTTATGTTGCTATCATTAGCAACCAAGCTGGTCAAGTCACATGACACCTGGAAAATTAGCAACCAGCATGCCTGAAGCACCACAGATGACTCACAAAGTGACATCTTAGGAACAACACTCAAAACAAGAAAGACAAAGACTCAGTATACTGACCTTCAAAGCAGCAGTACTTTGAGAGATGGAGAGGAGGGTAGCCTGAACTCATAGTCTGTAGGAGAAGATCCAAGTGAACTAAACTGGAGTTCCTTGGTCACTATATTGCAGCTTATATAGGTTTACATGGATGTGCACAGACCAAGCTGTGGACAAGAAGGCTATACTTACTAGGTATAAATGGAAAATATGATATCATAGTGGAGTGAGAAAGAATGTGATAGAACATAGAAGAACATATGAAGTCATATAGAATGAACTAGAATGAACTAGAGCATACATGTGGCATATATGCATAGGGCATGAGGAAAGCATAAGGTATGATGTCATAGTAGAAAGTCATGTGATGAAAGTAAAAGCAGTCACATGTCACATGATTATGAGAAAATAAAATAAAACGGAATAAAATATAAGATTTGTAACAACACTGTTATGTGTTATTTTTTTGGCAACACAACCACCTACCATTACATGTTATGGTTGCCTCCATACAGACGGCTACAGTATAGCAGCTTCTCACCATTTTCCTGATGCACTTCCACATTGAGATGGAGACTTCATGAGGCTGACCAGAGCCATATTTATGGCAGACACAGATCCTTTTTTCGCTTTCAGTCATGGTGGTTTTGATAGTATGAGAAATTCTGCATGTAGTAGTAGGATTCATGCAATGAACATGTTGCCAAGTGCATGCACAGCCTGAGCTAACTTGGAGAGATGGTTGATGCTGTCAAGTCTGGGTTCTATCCTGGAATTCCCGGATAGTTCTGGAGCATGCAGAAGGGTGGAGTTGGTCAGGAATCCCTGAGGGGGGTCAGAGGGGTAAGGAACTTCAGCTTCAGCTTATGTGCTGCACCCCTGTACAAGTTCTGTTCCTCAATTTCAAGGCAGAGGGTCAGAAGACAATCCTAAGATCAACTTAAGGACTGAAGGAGGTTTCAGAGTGAAGTAGAGACTTTGCAGGATAGAATGGGATTTAGTTGATATTCAAACTAAGGAAATATCAGAGAGTACAAGTGGGTTTATATATTGAAGAGTCCCAAAGATATAAAACTGTTAAAGTATGTCAGACGAATCGGGGTTTTGGGTTTCTGGAACAAAGTAGGGGATGAATCAGAATGGCATCAGAATGATGGAATAATAACTGAGGGCAATGGCGCAATAATTGTGAAGCAGGGGGAAAGGGAATTATCAATAGGTGTTACACTGATGAGGTCGTGAGAGCTCGATCAGATAACACCAACGAGTCCTGTTGTTGAGCAGGACAAGATCTATCAGAAGTATTTACTGGCAGACTATAGGCCAATTGGTGAAGTGAGTTCTCAGACCAAGAGATAGCTTGTTAAGCTATGTATTGCGTAGATCTAACTTGGGTTGTTACCAAGTAGAGTACAGGCCTTTATACTACAGGGAACAGCGCACAGACCAAGATATCCAAAGTAAGTACTGTCTAAGAAAGGTAACCAGAGATAAGAGGGATAAACACCATTGGGCGGAAGGTCATAGAATATGGAAGAAGAATGATAAGGCCAGGGACTTTGCCTGGAGTCACTGGTTGTACAAAGGGTCAAAAGAGGAAAGGGATCATGTGATGATACAGAGTCATGTGACAAGGAAAAGAAAAGGGGCTAAAATGGTTCTACAATAACATTAGGAACTGTGAATGTCAAGGAATGTCAAAGGAAAGGAACATATGTCAAGAGATAGCCAAGATAGGAATGTCAAAGTCCAGGATGGGGAATATGGGATTCAGAATATCAGATGAAGGAGAAATCTTCTAAGGTAAAGTCCGGGGCTTGGGATTCAGGATTTGATCATAAGGGGGGCCAGAATTGGGTTGGATGGGTTGGGAAAGTTTTGGGATGTGACAGATGCAGATGTTGAGAGACATATGTTTTTGCATCAAGAGATATTTGCACACACCTCATCTTATCTAATTATACAACAGGAAGGAAATTATATCTAGTGATATAAAAATCATATCTGGCAATACCTTGTCCTATTTGGTGGTGTCCAAAGTCCACTGGGCATCATCCCTAGTAAAAAATGGCTATGATCAGTGAGGTTTGGGTATGTCTCTGAATTCATATGATATGATATGAATATGATAGTATTATTAGTACTGCATTCCCTGTCCAATAGCATGCAGTGATATCAGGGAGCATTATTGATACAGTGAGTGGCAGACAGCAGCAGAACAAAGCAGAGTTAAACAGTATATGGCAGACAGGATGTGGAACATACCAGCCTACAACATGAAACAGCAGAAAACATATAGTGTCAGCAGAAAGGGGGATATCAGGCAAATCCTAGTAAAAAGAGATGAGAAGGATGGATGGGTATGCAAGGGTAAGAGAGTATTGGTCAAGAGTGGATATAAGGGCATCAGTCAAAAGTATTTGAGTCTAATCCTGCTCGAAGGAGACATGAGGGTGTAGTAGGGCCAGGAGCAGGGGACATAGTACCAGAAGAGGTTTTAGTAGCATGCCTATGATAGAGTAACTGTATGCACTTTCCTGCTATTGCTATTCTACATGGTTTCCTCCAGGTCCTATGCTTGCTTCCGCAATGCCTGGGGTTTTTGAGTGGCTGCTGCTTGCTTTTGCTTGATGGCAGCGGTGGCAGTAGCCTTGGATGTTTTGGATGCAGTTTTATCTTTGTCCTTGGCTTCAGCAATTGCCAACTCAGATGTCACTGGCAGCACTTCTGAGTCCTTCAGGCTCTCTGTCTTGTTAATAGCAGTGGGGGATGCAGGCAGGGCAGGAAGCAGTGGGATTTTAATTTTGAGAGCAATCTTTGAGAGCATGGCGCTGACCAGACTAAAGTTAGCTCACTAAGTTGAACAAACATGTTTCACTTATGCTGGGTTTACAATGACTCATACTGCTGTGGCAGCTACCTGTTCATGTTTTCCCTCCATGGCTCGCTTGGTGGCAGGGGTTGCAGCTGAACTGGAAGTTGAAATTGGGACAGTGGGGGATTCAGGTTAGAGGAAGGGGCCAGATGGACTGGCAGGACAGTCACAGGAGGTGGGGTTGGGGCACAGGGCATGGGAGGAGCTGTGAGGTCACAAGTTGGCTCCGGTGCTGGAGTAATGAGGGTAACCATAGGGGAGGGGAGAGTCAGGAGGGGAGACCTTGTTAGACCAGGATGAGCTCAGGTGAAGTGCATTCAGATCAATTAGGGTCTTTTCTTTCTTTCTTTGGTGGTAAGCAAGATGGGTTTGTGATTTTGAGTTGCATGTATTATTAACACTACTCTGCATCATTTACATTGTCATCCTCATTGTCTTGGTCTATATATACGCTATATGGTACCCCTAGATCTGAAATATCCAAACCTGGCTGTACTACCATGCAGAAGCACTCCTCTTTGATCTCTGACTCTGGCAGTATGAGTTTCTTTGGTATCATGACAACCACACTGTGAATATCCTTCATGTTGGTGAAAATAATGTTGTCAAGAAGATTTGATGCAGCAACGACCTGAGAGAAAAGCTGGAGAAGCCTTTCATCTGGCCTGGAGTACATCCTAAAAATAACAAGACTCCAGAATTCCCACTCAGGCTGTCCCTCCCCTCATGTAGTTAGGGGGACCTGAGCAAAGTACTGAACTTCCCCACAATACATATTCCCATTGAGCATAAACTGGATAAGTGACGGTATGGTTAGTATGTTGGTTTTCATGTATACTAGACTAGAGAGGTGTATACCTTGACATTGTGTGAAACTCACAACTGCTTGGGGTCTTTAAGTGCTTCCCTCCATAGGGAACATGCAATTTGTCCATTGGATAATAACAACCTTGCCCACTTTCTGATGTGAGGCATTTGCTGTCCAGGGGGAAGGAAAGTGGAGATAGATTGTGCAAGGTTAGCAAAAGGCTTTGATGGCTGCCAGAGTTTCCAATAGTGTGCTCCATTGTCCATTGAGCATACACAATTGGGGGACCCTTTTGGATGGCTTCAGTGATGAGGTGCACAACTTGGTGGACAGCAGGACAGATGAAATGGATATTACTTTCCTTCATCTGGTAGTACATAACTTCAAATTCCCACTGCCAACTGCATAGAAGTATATGTGCATCCTGAAGTTGTTGTTGGGTAATGGAGTGCTGACACATAATTGGAAACCATGGATGAGCATGCAATAATTGAACCAGAACTTAGGAGGGAGGGTGCCATATAGAAGGATGGGAGCAATGCCAAACATGTAGAGTTGAAATTCCCAAGTCTTGTATTGGGTATTTATTTTGTCAGCAATATTACAAGGTTTTCAGTGATAAGAGCTGGGAAGGTGATGCCCAGCATTCTCAACATCCTGTTCATGACCTATCCAGACATCTCTATCATGGAGTACAGCCCAATCCCACAAGGTATGATCATCATTTGATGTGACATCCATGGTGCCACAGCAATGGGAGATAAGGAGGTCAGAGAGGTTGCCAGCGAGGTGCATAATGTTAATGGTGATAGAAAGGGAGACTCTGAGTGAACAAGAAGGATTTAGCCCTAGAATCAATGGAAGCTTAGTGAGACCAGTCTCAGTCTTCATTTTGTACCAATGAGTTTGGTTGTAAACAGACACAATTTTCTTGAAGTTGTCACCATACTCAAAAGAGCCTCCCAGGGGCATGTCACATCCCAAAACTTTCCCAACACATCCGGCCCCTATGATCAAACCCCAAATCCCGAGCCTTGGACTTTACCTTAAAAGATTTCTCTTTCATTGGACATTCCGAACCCCGTAATTCCCATCCCAGACTTTTGTATTCCTATCTCGGCTATCTCTTGACATATGTCACCTTCCTTTGACATTTCTTGACATCTAAAGTTCCCATCAATAATTCCCTTTCCCCCTGCTTCGCAATTATTACGCCATTGCCCTCAGTCATTATTCCACCATTTTGACACCATTCTGATTCATTCCTTACTTTCTTCTGGAAACCCAAAACTCTGATTTGTCCGACATACTTTAACATCTTTATATCTTCCGGACTCTTTAGTATATAAACCTGCTTGTACCCTCTGATATTTCCTTAGTTTGAATATCAACTAAATCCTGTTCTCTCCTGCTCTGCTTCCCTCTGAAAACCACTTCAGTCCTTAAGTTGACCTTAGGATTGTCTTCCAACCCTCTGCCCTGAAATTAAGGAACAGAACTCATACAGGGGTGCAGCACATAAGCTGAAGCCAAAGTTCCTTGCCCCTCCAACCCCCCTCAGGGATTCCCAACCAACCCCACCACTCCGTGTGCTCCAGACTATCCGGGAATTCCAGGATTGAACCCGGATCTGACAGGGCAGATCAAAGACATCAATATCAGGGTAATTACTGCCAGCAACAGTGTAGTTGTGAGGACGTAAGAGGACAGGATAATAATGTGTACCATAGCTCTTTTGGTGCCCAAGAACCCTGCAGTAAACATGACACCCATTTTTTCCACTATGACCCACCATGTTAAGTCTGTGTTCGTTCCTGGAATTCCCGGATTGTCCGGAGTGCGGAGGAAGCAGGGTTGGCGGGAATTCCTGAGGGGGGTCGGAGTGGTAAGGAACTTCGGCTTCAGCTTATGTGCTGCACCCCTGTATGAGTTCTGTTCCTTGATTTCGGAGTGGAGGGTCAGAGATAGAGATCAATCCTAAGATCAACTTAAGCACCGAGGGAGTTCAGAGGGGATCAGGAAAGAACGGGATTTAGTTGATATTTGAACTAAGGAAATATCAGAGAGTACACGTGGGTTTATATACTGAAGAGTCCGGAAGATATAAAGATGTTAAAGTATGTTGGACGAATCGGAGTTTCGGGTTTCTGGAAGAAAGGAAGGAATGAATCAGAATGGTAGAATAATGACAGAAGGCAATGGTGCAATAATTGCAAGGCAAGGGGGAAGGGGATTATTGATAGGAACTGTAAATGTCAAGAAGTGTCAATGGAAAGTGACATATGTCAAGAGATAACCGAGGTAGGAATACGAAAGTCCGGGACGGGAATATGAAAGTCCGGGATGGGAAGTATGGGGTTCGGAATGTCTGATGAAAGAGAAATCATCTAAGGTAAAGTCCGAGGGCTGGGATTTGGGATTTGGTCATAGGGGCTCGGAATTGGGCCAGATGGGTTAGGGAAGTTTCGGGATGTGACACACCATACCATCCCAGTAGATGATACCCAGGCCATTGGCAGTCAAGAACAGGAGGTAGATGTTGGATAAGTGGCAGGTATCAGTAAGTGGGTCTAACATAGGAAGTCCCTCTCACTAGAGTGCTGCAAGATGATGAAACCCAGGGGAGAGAAAGGAGTTGATGTTTAGGTTTGTTGGAACCGGGGATAAAGCGGCCAGATAGAACATGTAGTTTGTAATAGCACTGATCAGGGGGAGAATGATCCATACATCAATCCAACAATCGGACTCTTTGCTATCGTAGAGTTGGGCACCATCCATGGATACCATGAGAACAATGTTGCCTGATATCTCAAGTACAGAACCTAGATAGTCCCAGCCCATTATAATATTGTATTGTCAATGATGGGAATGCTTCCAGTACTGCAAAGCTCTTCTATAACCTGTTGAGTCCTTTCATAGAGGTAACACATCACTTGTGCACTTGCTGGGCTGCAGTTGCGAGCTTGAAGCCATGCACCCAAGGGAATAGTGGTGAATGTCTGGGTAGGAACTTTGATTCAACTATTGGATCCTTGCAACTTCTGTTCATTCCACCACAATGTGCCACACATGGGGCAGACATCCAGCTCATGTAAGTGGCAGGTATAGGCAAGGCATGTGTTGGGGCACATGCAATGATGGATAGGTTCGACTCCTGTAAAAGTATGGATGAGCTTCTTGGTGTTGTGGAAATTCTAGATGTCATGAACACCAGGTGCTTCAGGAAATTTCTGTGCTGTAGAATGACAGACCTGTTCATATGCATCTTGTGATGAATGCTCCAGAGCTAAGTAGGTTGAAATGCTATGGCAAATTCCTGGGCTCTGGATAACAAGGGGAATATTGGGTGGGTTCTGAAGCTGCTCTAAAGCATCTTCACTAAGTTTAGTGACTGGGTCCAAGGTAGACACATCCCCAAGCACAAGAATGAAGTCCATGGCATCACAAATGGGCTGAAACGTTGCAGAGCATGAAAGTGTGTCAATGTCAATGTTTTGATGTGCCCAGCACTGGTATGCAATTCCATATGCATGCTGTGTGGGTGGGGGGGTGGGGGGGTGGTGGGGGTGGAGGTGGAGGTGACAGAGGTGGTGGAACAGCTGATGGAGGTGGAGTAGGTGAATGTGATGGAGGAGGGGACTTGGGGGGATCTGGAGGTAGAGCACCAGACTGCACATTGTGAAGTACTGGTAATATACTTGTCACATCCTGAAACTTTCCCTGCCCATACAACACATTTCCAACCCCTTACGATTAAATCCCAAACCCTGAACTTTACCTTAGAGGATTTTCACCTTGACATCATATCCTGATATCCCAAACCCCAAATCCCATATTCCCTGTCCCAGAGTTTTGTACTCCTATCTCAGCTATCTCTTGACATATGTTCCTTTCCTTTGACATCCCTTTACACTTATAGTTCCTATCAATAATTTCCTTCCCCCTTGCTTTGCAATGATTGTGCCATTGTCCTTAGTTATCATTCCATCATTCTGACACCATTCTGATTCATCCCCTTACTATACTCTGGAAAGCCAAAACCCTGACTCATCCAACACTTTAACAGTTTTATATCTTCTGGACTCTTCAGTATATAAACCTGCCTGTACTCTGTGATATTTCCTTAGTTCAAATATCAACTAAATCCTGTTCTATCCTCCAAAGTCTTTGCTTCACTCTGAAACCCCTCTCAGTCCTTAAGTTGAACTTGGGATTGTTTTTTGAACCTCTGTCTTGAAATTAAGGCACAGGACTCATACAGGGGCACAGCACATAAGCTGAAGCCAAAGTCCCTTACCCCTCCAACCCCCCATCACAGATTCTTGACCCCTTATGCCTTTCCCCACCTTAGGATTGTTTGGGAATTCCTGGATTGAACCCAGACTTGACACTCGGAGATGGTGATACCATGTTGTGGAGGAGATGACATGAGGGGGACCAAAGTTGTTTTTCAGACAAACACAGTTGTAACAAATATCTTGATGGGAACTTGGGCTGGCTTTCATGCTGGGGAGGTTTGTCAATAAGACCAACATCAAGGACAGCAGTAATCTTACCTTGAAGCACTTAATGGTGAAAGGACTTGAAGAAACCTATTGGTATCATGCATTTTGTACTATGTGCATTGCCATTGCAGCATTGCACACAGTACAAAACATGCTGCTGCCAGCAGGAAGCAGCAACAGGATGCACGTTGGCAAGATATGATATGATCTGGTAGCCCCTTAGATAATCACAGACATGCAGATCTCAACAGAGAAATAAACATAAATTCACACCATGACATTCAGATTCAGATCCTAGCATAGCCAGTTTTTACTGGACATCATCCCCAGCAAAAACTGGCCATGCTGAGATCTGTTGCGATGTGTTGACTTGTGTATTTGACAATATTTGTCTGCTGATTTCTGCATGCATCTGATTGCCACATGTCACATTGCTTCTTGCCAATCTTTGGTAATGGCAATTCAGTGCTGCAGAGTAATGCCAGCTGGTGGCCACACATTTTGCACTGCCTGCAGGACAACATGCATGTTGCCTTGCAGGTTGTACAAAATACATGACTGCCAGTCCCTTCCTGTTCCTCCATTCTATCATCATGGAAGCTGGACCAAGCAACCAACAGGATGGTCCCCGGTACAACTGTGTTTGCACAAAATAACACTTTGGACGTCTGCACCTCATCTTGTCTACCACATGGTACCACCATCTGCAAGAAGCCACCTCAGATGAAGAGCAACAATGTATGCATAGTGCCAAATACCAATTCCATCCCCCTGCAAGCCCTCCTACTGATGGTAGGACCAGAGGTGTGGTTGGCCACAGACACAACAATGTACTGGCTACCCAGAAGAGAGGGTGAGAAATAAATGGGAGTCAACAGGATTCTGCTGACCCAGAGTCTCACATGCACAAGTGAGGTCATCAACAGGATGGATTGGAACAATCTACCAACCAGGTATGTATTCTCTCCCAATCTTCTCATTGTTTCACTGACATCATCTACTACAAACTCTCCTCAGTCTCTCCCAGATTCTCCACAACCACCCATGCCCCCTCCTAGCCCTCCACAATCACCCATGCCTCCTCCTAACTCTCTGCAGCTCCCTGGTGCCAACTATAACATTGTCTATGAGTGCAGACCACATCTGGACATCGATCTAGATGTGCTCAAATGCTCTGTGATGTTCCAGCCAATGTTGGATACCCTTGCCTTCATTTGGGTGCTCAGAAACGCCTTTGGCATGGTACTCTAGATATCGGGCCTGATGACAACAAGGCCAGTTGGGACTGGGCTATTCTCATGGACAACAATACCTGGAAAATTCATGGTGAAGCTGTCGCTGCTGCTGGTTTTCATCTTCCTGGCTCATATGACCATAAACCCCACAACACTGCCAAAAAACTCAACACCCAATACAAGACTTTGGAGTTCCAATTGTATACCTTCGGCATTGCTCCCATCCTACTCTATGGTATCCTTCCAACCCAGTATTGGGTTAACTACTGCATGCTTGTCTATGGATTCCAAATTATGTGCCAGCACTTGCTAACCCAACAACAGCTTCAAGACACTCATGCACTCCTCTGCAGCTGGGAACTTGATTTTGAATGTAAATCTTGTCAATGGAAACATGACCATATTCACTTTATTTGTCCTTCTGTACATCAAGTCATTCACCTTGTTCCAGAAGCAATCCAGAAGGGCCCTCCAATTTGCTATGTGCAATGGACCATGGAGCAAACCATTTATTGGGGCAAATCGAAAATTGTGTTTCCGCCCTCATCTGAGTGAATTAAGGGGTTCAGACTTTCCGGGATATGCGGAGTGAAAGTCCGAGATGAGTTCCGATGCATGAGCGAGCTCGGTCGCAAGGATCCAGGAAGTTTCTTCATCAGTCCCTTCATAACCCGCCCACCTTACCAGGTACAGGAGTTGGCAATTCCTGCGTCAGCGATCAATTTTGGAGTCTAGGATTTCGAAGATTTCGTATTCGGGTTCTCCGTCAACTTTGACTGGGGGAGGTGGGGGTTGGACCTGATTTGGGATAGTGTTCGAAGTTGCGGGTTCTAACTGGGAGACATGGAAGATGGGATGGACAGCATGCATGGAGTCCAGGAGTTGGAGGGTGAAGGACAGGGGTCCGGCTTGGGCAATGATGGGCTAGGGGCCAAGGTTCTTTTCTGAGAGTTTCTTGGAAGGGCAAGTGGAACGGAAATACTTCGCCTTGATGAACACTTGGTCTCCGATCCGGAAGTCGTTGGGAGTCCGCGGGTCCTTGGTAGCATTGCTGAGTGTGGGCCATTTCCATCCGTAGGAATCCATGGAGTTCTTGTAGGTTGACTGCGTATTCATGGGCACAGGATGAGGTCAGATCCCTTTCAGGGTAGACCAAGACGTTAGGGTGGTAGCCTTTGTTAGCGAAGAATGGGGATACTCCTGTGGTAGTGCTAGGGGCATTATTGTAGGCAAATTCTGCGAGGGGTAGGAGTTCCGACCAATTGTCCTGTTGGTAGTTGCAGTAGATTTGAAGATGCTGCTCAAGGGTCTGGTTTGCTCGTTCCGTTTGCCTGTCGCCTTTAGGATGATATCCTGAAGTGAAGTGAAGTCAGATGTCGAGGGCTTTCCCAAGGGAATGGAAGAAGTGAGAGACAAACTCGGAACCCTGGTCGGAGGTGATATGGGAGGGAACTCCGTGCTTGGAAAACACGTGGAGCAAGAATAGTTTCACGAGGCTCGGAGAGTCGATAGTGTCGTGAGTGGGAATGAATATGGATTGTTTGGAAAGGCGGTCAATGGCTACAAGGATTGCAGTATATCCGCTGGAAGACAGAAGTTGCTTGATGAAGTCCATGGAAATGGAGTTCCAAGGCTTTTCAGGGATCAGAAGCTGCTTGAGCATTCCATAGGGGCGGTGTCTCAGAGTTTCAGCTTGGGCGCAGGAAGTGCAGGAACTGACATAGTCCTTGACAAAAGTGCGGAGGCCTGGCCAGGTGTATTCCTGGCGGACGAGCTCTAATGTCCTGTTCTGCCTGAAATGTCCGGATAGGGGGTGGTCATGCTTGTATCAGAGAATGCAAAGATGGAGGTCCTTAGCTTCCAGGACAAAGATGTGATGGTCAAGCATCAGGAAACCTTCGGGGTTGACAACCCACCAGGAATCTGACGAGTCCGAAAGATGGAGGGAAGCTACGGGGTCGGAGGACAGGGAATCTAGGATGTCTTTGTGAATGTCTTCAATGTCAAGCAGGGACAAGGCCCAGAGGACCGGGGTGAGTAGGATAGTTGCTCGTAGGGACAAGGCAAGCTGTTCCTGGGTGAACACCGGACAGAAGTTGTGGGGATTGACGTGAGCATAGTCCTTATCCCCCTCTTTCAGGTAGACGTCCCAGCATCTAGTGAGGGAGTCGGGTTTAGCTCCTAAGTGTCCAGGGCGGAAGCAGATGATGAGGTTGGACTGGGATAGGAATTCCGACCAGCGGACTTCCTGGCGGGTCAGGACTTTGGAGGTGGAGAAGTATTCCAGGTTTTTGTGGTTGGTAATGATGTCGATAGGGGTGCCAGAACCTTCAAGATAGTGACACCAATGCCAGAAAGCTTCGTAGATAGCGAGGAGCTCCTTATCATGAGTGTCATAGTTGAGTTCCAGGGCTGTCAGGGTATGGGAGTAGAACACGATGGGGCAGAATTCCTCGTCCAGACACCGGATCAAGAGGATTCCTGTGATAGCATAGTCCAAAGTGTCAGTCCCTGGGGAGAGAGATGATAGCCCAGGTATTTGACGGAGTCCGAGTGCCACTCACATTTCTCTGGTTTGGCATAAAGTCCGTATTTCTGTCACATCCCGAAACTTCCCTAACCCATCTGGCCCAATTCCGAACCCCTATGATCAAATCCCGAATCCCGGGCCTCGGACTTTACCTTAGATGATTTCTCTTTCATCGGACATTCCGAACCCCATACTTCCTGTCCCGGACTTTCCGCATTCCCGTCCCAGATGTTCCACATTCCTGTCCCGGACTTTCCGTATTCCCGTCCCGGACTTTTGTATTCATATCTCGGTTATCTCTTGACATATGTCACTTTCCTTTGACACTTCTTGACATTTACAGTTCCTATCGATAATTCCCTTCCCCCTTGCTTCACAACTATTGCGCCATTGCCTTCAGTCATTATTCTCCCATTCTGACACCTTTCCGATTCATTCCTTTCTTTCTTCTGGAAACCCAAAACTCCGATTCGTCCAACATACTTTAACATCTTTATATCTTCTGGACTCTTCAGTATATAAACCCACATGTACACTCTGATATTTCCTTAGTTCAAATATCAACTAAATCCCGTTCTTTCCTGATCCCCTCTGAACTTCCTCAGTCCTTAAGTTGATCTTAGGATTGATCTCTATCTCTGACCCTCCGCTCCAAAATCAAGGTACAGAACTTGTACAGGGGCGCAGCACATAAGCTGAAGCCGAAGTTCCTTACAACTCCGACCCCCCTCAGGGATTCCTGCCAAACCCTGCTTTCTCTGCACTCCGGACAATCTGGGAATTCCGGGAATGAACCCGGACTTAACAGTTTCTGGAGTCGCCAGAGGACTTCCCGGACATGTTCTTTGTGAGAAGCCATGTCATTGGAATAGATGAGGATGTTGTCAAGGTAAACCATGATGCAGACATCTAGGAGGTCCGCGAAGACACTATTGATGAAGCGCTGGAAGGCAGCAGGGGCATTGGTGAGTCCAAAGGGCATCACCAGCCATTGGTACGAGCCGTAGCAGGTCCAGAAGGCAATTTTCCATTCATCCCCAGGAGCGAGAAGACGACAATAATGAGCCTGATGGCAATGATATAGAGTAGCACAATACTATCAATATACAGTTTTTTCCATCTTACAATCCAGACTACAAGGCAGCCAAATGAGAACCTAAGCAAGGCAGACATCCTTCAAGTTTCCATAGTACATCTCCTTGATTTCCTCCATAACCACCTTCTTTTTGGCAACCTCTTTGTCAATAATTGATGAATCAAATGCCCACATCATATATTTCTTAGTCGTGTTAAGTCCAGGTTCATTCCTGGAATTCCTGGATTGTCTGGAGTGCGGAGAAAGCGGGGTTTGGCAGGAATTCCTGAGGGGGGTCGGAGTGGTAAGGAACTTCAGCTTCAGCTTATGTGCTGCACCCCTGTACAAGTTCTGTTCCTTGATTTCGGAGTGGAGGGGTCAGAGATAGAGATCAATCCTAAGATCAACTTTAAGGACTGAGGAAGTTCAGAGGGGATCAGGAAAGAACGGGATTTAGTTGATATTTGAACTAAGGAAATATCAGAGTGTACATGTGGGTTTATATACTGAAGAGTCCGGAAGATATAAAGATGTTAAAGTATGTTGGATGAATCGGAGTTTCGGGTTTCTGGAAGAAAGGAAGGAATGAGAGGCAAGGGGATATATAAGGGAATTATTGATGGGAACTGTAAATGTCAAGAAGTGTCAAAGGAAAGTGACATATGTCAAGAGATAACCAAGATAGGAATACGAAAGTTCAGGACGGGAATACGGAAAGTCCAGGACAGGAATGTGGAAAGTCTGGGACGGGAAGTACGGGGTTCGGAATGTCCGATGAAAGAGAAATCGTCTAAGGTAAAGTCCAAGGGCCGGGATTTGGGATTTGGTCATAGGGGTTCGGAATTGGGCCGGATGGGTTAGGGACGTTTTGGGATGTGACAAGTCGGCTCACCATGTACTGTTTTAGGCCAGATAAGAAGGCGACAGGGTGATACACAACAACTGCAAGAAGATTGAGTGGAACTTTCATTAAGCTGGAGCACAGGGATGCACCTGACATAACCACCATGCACTTCCTTGAGCTCCTGTGAACTGACTGTCTCCTCCTCACCCTTGTTTGAAATGTTGGGTTCAGCCCGTTCTGATGTGATTGTACTGCTCATTTTGGTACAGTCCTTGCTCTGAGTTTGTCTATAAATGATGTTAGCAAGAACAAAGATGTAATAAATAAAAACCTGCATGTCAATGTGTAAGTCCTTGTTTTCAACCATGGTTTCAGTTTTTGTGGGTTTGAAATGCAGAACCACTTGCTGCATTGAATGTAAGTCTCAAATTTTATACTGAAATGAGGTAGAGTGACTTACCTTTTCACCAAGGTCCTTGACATTGAGAGAGAGCGTGTATATGTCCCACACAGGAACAATGCCCTCAATGTTGAGTAAAATGGTGTCCCCAGACACATGGACAACAGGACCTTTTCTGATCAGCTTGGGTAAATGATTGAGGGACATGTTTCATAAAAAAAGGCTGATATACTAAGATCTTTGGTGAGGCTCTTGGCTATTAGTAGCATGGCATAAGCTGTGTTGGAGTTACTGCTACTGTAGGTACCTTATTGGACCTGTGTGTCTTGACAAGTTGACACATCCTTCTCACCTCCTCCTCTCCATACACACTTGATAAAGTATCGAATGAGCTGCAGAACTTATGATTTTTCTTCTTTCAGTCATGGAAATGGACCCCAGAGTAGAAGTAGTGGGCTGGCCAACAGCTCATGTGGCCTCAGTACCAACTTCCAGGATGTTGCACAAGTTTGGATGGCTGACTCCCCCTTTCTTGCCGATGAACCAACAGACTGGATACTCTCCAGTGAGTCTATTCTTACCGAGCTTTTCTACATGCTGATGCAATTGTGATTGACAGTGATGACGGCTGGCAGTATTCACCAGGCACACAGGAGGCCCAAGCTTCTACTGAGATGCCTGAACAGGAGCTAAGTTCATCACAAAGTTATGAAATGAAATTCATTTAATCAGTTTTCAATAGAATGCCTCCAAAAAGAATGAATCTCACCAGTTTATGCATTCTTCAACCCAACTCTGGCCATCATCACAGTTGATGGACATTGCATCCATGAGTTCAAGTGTTGTGCTTGTGGTTGTAAGGTGAAGGTACAACGGTATTTGGATAAGAAGGATGCATGCTCAACTGGAAATATGCACAAGCATGTAAAAGGATGCTGTGGGGACAAAGTTCTTCAGGCTTCTGATAGTGCCGTTAATGCCAATGAAGTACGCTCGAAGATATCCTATGCAATGTGTCAATAATGGCAGCCTTCAAATGCAAAGGTAAAGGGAAGGTTACTTACAGTCATCAGCAACACACTCACATTGAAACAAGGTAAAGTCTTGATCTTTCTCATAATGATATCAGTTGCTGATGGCAAAGGAACTAGGGCCAAGATAGTGCAGTGGGTTTCTGAGAGTCTTTGACCATTCAGCATAGTCAAGGACAGGCTTTTTTTGAGTTTGATGAAGATGGGATGACCAGAATACTACATACCTTCCTCTGAAGCTGTGTCACATGACATTAAACAGGTCTTTGCTTGCACTCATAAATGTATAGCTAAGATGTTGAAGGTTGGGATTTGTTAGTGAGATGCTATTAAGACAAAAGGCTGACTGTAAACTTACTGGCAGGAGTATGATGGCAAAGTACACTTCACTACAGATGCATGAACATCTCCAAACCATCGTGCATTTGTAGCATTTGCCATGCACTTGGAGAAAGTGTCAAGTCCAGGTTCAATCCCAGAATTCCTGGAGAGTCCAGAGTGCACAGAAAGGCAAAGGGGGTCAGGAATCCCTGAGGGGGGTTGGAGTGGCAAGGGACTTTGGCTTCAGCTTATGTGCTACACCCATGTATGAGTTCTGTCCCTTAATTTCAAGGCAGAAGTTTGGAAGACAATCCTAAGATCAACTTAAGGACTGAGGGAGGTTTCAGAGTGAAGCAGAGACTTTGGAGGATAGAACAGGATTTAGTTGATATTTGAACTAAGGAAATATTACAGAGTGAAGTCGGGTTTATATATGTTACGGTAAACCGGCTTTTTCCGTCATCCTCGTGACAATGCATATCACATGACCCACTTCTTTCCTTTTATGACTTCTTTGTACAACCAGTGATTCCAGGCAAAGTCCTGTCTCTTATCTCGCTTCTCATTTCTTCTATGAAGTTCCTCGATATTCCGCCCAATGGCATATTCATCTCTTATCTTTAGTTACCATTCTCAGATGATACCTACTTCGGTTAGCTGGTCCGTGCGCTATCCTCAATAGTATAAAGGCTTGTACTTCACTTGGTTACAAGCCAAGTTAGATCTACGCAATTCATAGCTTAACAAGCTATCCTTTGGTCTTAGAACTCTCTTCATCGAGTGGCCTATAGTCTGCCAGTAAAGACTTCTGATAGATCTCAGTCTTGGTTTATCCTAGACTTGGCGTTGTTCACTGAAGGAGTCTAACAACCTCATCAGCGTAACAATATACTGAAGAGTCCAGAAGATATAAAACTGTTAAAGTATTTCGGACGAATCGGGGTTTTGGGTTTCTGGAACAAAGTAAGAGGATGAATCAGAATGGCGTCAGAATGATAGAATAATAACTGAGGATGATGGCACAATAATTGTGAAGCAGGGGGAAAGAGAATTATTGATAGGAACTGTAAATGTCAAGGGATGCCAAAGGAAAGGAACATATGTATGTCAAGAGATATCCGAGATAGGAGTATGAAAGTCTGGGACAGGAATGCGGAAGTCCAGGATGGGAAATATGGGATTTGGAATATCAGATGAAGGAGAAATTCTTCTAAGGTAAAGTCCAGGGCTTGGGGTTTGGGGTTTGATCATAAGGGGCCGGAAGTGTGTCAGATGGGTTGGGAAAGTTTCAGGATGTGACAGAAAGATGGAGCACCACTGAGTTTAGTTTCCCATTAGACATTGTTGAGGTTGTAAAGGTGAGAAACTACTTACCACGACAAACACATTGATTGTAACCCATCAGCTGGTGTTGATGTAGTCCCATACTGGCATTGAACTTGCGGCAGCGTTTGCACAAGTTTTGGATGAGTTCAGGCTCTTGGACAAGGTAAAAGAGTCTAACTAAAGCTCACCTGATGCTGATTGTTGTAGATTTTGAGCATAACCTGTGACAATGCCTCAAACAATAACACTATGGTTGCTGAGCTCACAGTGCTCAAGCCAGCCTTTGGAGGCTCTTCCAGCCACACCCAGTGCTTCCTTCACATCATCAACCTCATTGCAAAATCCCTCATTCAGCTACTCAATACAAAGAAAAAGGATGCAGATGCCACACTCAATGGTGTGAGTGAAGAGTTGTCCGAGCTGGCTGAGATGTGCAAAGACATGGAAGGAATAGAGACAGCTGGGCTGCCACATGATGGTGAGGAGTCCGAGTTGGACGATGCTGCCATGGAAAATGATGGAGGGTAGGTCGACAAGGTTAAGCTGCTGACTGTGGAGGAAAAGCTTGAGCTGCAGGAGAATATCATGCCCTTAAAGTTAGCACTCATCAAGGCAAGTAGTTACATCTCATACATACCTGGTCACTGGTGTCACATGTGAATCCTAGGTTCGCAAACTCACCTATAAAATTATCCACTCCAGCACTATAGTGCTGCCAGTGTGGATGAATATCTTGAAGGACTTGAAGATGTCAGCCACACTGATGCCACGTAATGTCGTGACCCATTGGAACTCCATGTTCAACATGTTGGATTATGCCCTTTTGCATAGGAAGGCTGTGGATGCAATTACCCAGAGGAGGGACCTTGGGCTGAGGAAATTATAGTTGGGAGACCGTGAATGGGCCCATCTCCAAGAGCTGTGTGATGTTTTGAGAGTGAGTACAGGTGTTTACCTCAGTCTGATTGAGGCACATAAATGAATTGTGTTTGTTTGTACCAGATTCTCAACAACACTATGCTGTTCTTTTCTTGGTCCACACCCAACTTGGCCACTGTCATACCACTGATATTGACCAGGTCCTCACAACAAATTCACTGATTCCTCCAATGTTTACTGCATCATAATGGGTACGTGTTTTAGTAGCATCTGATGCAAACTTCTAACAATTTCACTCCCAATGTCTTACATCCTCAGCACAAGCTCATGTACTTCAAGAATGCTTGCTGGCCAGATGATTGGATTCAAACTGCCGAGACAATTGTATGAGACAAGTTTGCATGCTCATATCAGCCCTCCGACTTGAATAGAAAAGTGGAAGCTGACATCAATGAGTCTTGGTCCTCCAAACCAAGGGTAAAATTCAGTTTATGCAATACTTGTGGAACTCACACCGAGTTTATTTTTTTAACAGAACATCTTTGACAATCTAACTGTGCTTGCCCCACCCAGACCTATTAACCCCCATTCCGAAATTGACTGCTACCTCAGCACTGATGTCGAGCATGTTGTGGACCCTCTCACTTGGTGGCATGAATGCAAAGCATTATATCTGCACCTCTCCCGGATGGCCTTAGACTACTTATCTATTCCTGGTACCTGATACACTGTGGTCCAAATATATAACTGACTGTCTACTACAGCAACATCAGTCGATGTTGAACACCTCTTTAGCCATGGCCACATCTTACTCAGCCACCTCCAATCTCGGCTCTTTGTATAGTCCACACAAGTGCTGTTGTGCCTTGGCTACTGGAGCTTGCTTGATTTCATCAGAACTGAAGATATGGTGAAGGTAGCTGCACTCGCAGATGTTGAGGGTGATGAGGAAAAGTTGGAGGAAGGATGGGACACAATTTGGCAGTAGTGTAGAATCCCTGAGGGGGGTCAGAGGGGCAAGGAACTTTGGCTTCAGTTTATGTGCTGCGCCCCTGTATGAGTTCCGTTTCTTAATTTCAGGGCAGAGGGTCGGAAGACAATCCTAAGGTCAACTTAAGGACTGAAGTGGGTTTCAGAGTGAGGTGGAGACTTCGCAGGTGTCACATCCCGAAACATCCCTAACCCATCCGGCCCAATTCCGAACCCCTATGATCAAATCCCAAATCCTGGGCCTCGGACTTTACCTTAGACAATTTCTCTTTCATCGGACATTCCGAACCCCGTACTTCCCATCCCGGACTTTCCGCATTCCCGTCCCGGACTTCCGTATTTCCATCCTGGACTTTCATATTCCTATCTTGGTTATCTCTTGACATATGTCACTTTCCTTTGACACTTCTTGACACTTACAGTTCCTATCAATAATTCCCTTCCCCCTTGCTTTGCAACTATTGCACCATTGCCTTCAGTCATTATTCTACCATTCTGACACCATTCTGATTGATTCCTTACTTTCTTCCGGAAACCCAAAACTCCGATTTGTCCAACATACCTTTAACATCTTTATATCTTCCGGACTCTTCAGTATATAAACCTGCATGTACTCTCTGATATTTCCTTAGTTTGAATATCAACTAAATCCCGTTCTTTCCTGATCCTCTTCACTCTGAACCTCCTCAGTCCTTAAGTTGATCTTAGGATTGATCTCCAACCCTCCACTCCAAAATCAAGGAATAGAACTCGTACAGGGACACAGCACATAAGCTGAAGCCAAAGTTTACTACAACTCCAACCCCCCTCAGGAATTCCTGCCAATCTCCGCCTTCTCCACACTCCGGACAATCCGGGAATTCTGGGAATGAGCTTGGACTTAACAGTATATTCAAACTCAAACTTCTATGAGTTTGCTAACATCATATCTTTATCCACATGTCTAGAACTATCCAGACTTGTGCCCAAACACGCGGTACGCAAAGCATCGATGCAGCTCAGTCAGAGGCAGCCTGAGAAGACGCCCTGCACTCCCTGATGACCATGCGTCAAGGCCCCGATGTCACCGAACAATTCCAAAGCTTTTCCGCTCGTCGTACATCAACCTCTGCCTCTCAGATGAGACCTCCATCTCAAATCATCTCCACCCCTACTCCCGCAGGTCGTCACCCCTCCGGGGGCGCCCCGGACCCCTCTGACAATGGGAACGGCGGCGGCGACAACCCCAACCCCTCTGATGATGACAACTGCTTCAATGACAACCCTGACAATGCAATCCCGCCTAACCCCATCATGGTGCTTGCAAATGTAGTTTGTGGCCTTGCTGAGTTATCACGCCATGACCGTGAATCCGAAAACTCCTCATCTCCGAGCATGAAGGTGCAGGAACCTGACACCTTCGATGGGACTGACCCTCGTAAGCTGCGGGCCTTCCTGGTCCAATGCGAGCTGAACTTCCAGGACCGTCCCTGCACATTCCGGACTGACCGCGTGAATGTCACCTTCGCCCAGTCATACCTAAAAGGTATGGCCCTCAAATGGTTTGAGCCCGACCTCCTCCAGATGGACGATCCAGACTTTTGTCTGGACTGGATGGACAACTATCGGGTGTTCGTCCTCAAGCTCCAGACCAACTTCAGCCCCCACGACCCCATCGGTGATGCCGAACACCAACTTGACCACCTATCCATGAAAGACTCCCAGAATATCAACAAATACATGGTAGAATTCAATTGCCTAGCCTCCCAGGTCCGGGGTTACGGCGAGGGAGCCTTCCGACACCACTTCTACAATGGACTTCCAGATCACATCAAAGACGAGCTTTCCCACATCAGAAAACCGCGCTCCCTAGGAGAACTCTGGACTCTCTCCCAGACTATCAATGGGAGATATTGGGAATGCAAGTCCAAAGTTGCTCGCCAAATCTGACCCTCCGGACACCAGTCCTCCACTCCAAAAAGTACTCCCACCACCTCATCTCTGAAACCCGCCACTTTGTCCAACACTTCCACGTCCTCGTCAGCAAAGTCCTCTGCCCCTATCCCAAAACCCGCATCTGACCTCTCCAGTAAACTCGGGAAGGACGGACACCTCACCTCCGAGGAACGCGAATGCTGCTTTGACCTCAAGCTGTGCATGTTCTGCGGAGCCGCTGGACATGTAGCTAAGGATTGCCAGAAGTCCACTTCCCACACATCCAAAGGCCGCACAGCAACAACCTCCCCCACTCCGGAAGCCAAACCAGAGGCCTCTTCCCCTGAGGCAAAGCATTAGGGCACAGCCTTCCGGACTCCGCATGGGAAGGAGGCTGCGTTGAATCCCACCATGCACTTACAGAGACCCGTCTCAACATGTCCACTCTTTATGATCCCAAGGCCCTTATGCCTCTTGTTTCCCTTTCCGACTTTTCCGAAATTTCCGCTCTTCCCGCTTTGTTAGATTGTGGTTCTACTGATTGCTTCATTGATACTACTTTCATTGACAAGCATCATTTTCCGACATATTCTGTTCCTCCTATTTCTTTGAAACTTTTTGATGGTACTTCCAATTCTACGATTACCCGTGCCGTTGACCTTTCCGTTTGTTTCCCTTCCGGCTTTGTCACCTCCGATACATTTTATGTTACTCCGTTGGATTCATCTTGTTCCCTTGTTCTAGGACACAACTGGCTCACCCGCTACAATCTGTCGATTGACTGGGTACTTGTTAAGTCTGGGTTCGTTCCCGGAATTCCTGGATTGTCCAGAGTGCGGAGAAGGCAGGGTTTGCGGGAATTTCTGAGGGGGGTTGGAGGGGTAAGGAACTGTGGCTTCAGCTTATGTGCTGCGCCCCTGTACGAGTTGTGTTCCTTAATTTAAGAGCAGAGGGTTGGAGGCTGGTCCTAAGGTCAACTTAAGGACTTAGAGAATCGGAAGGGAGAGGATCAGGAAGGAACAGGATTTAGTTGATATTCGAACTAAGGAAATATCAGAGAGTACACGCGGGTTTATTTACTGAAGAGTCCGGAAGATATAAAGATGTTAAAGTACTATCAGACGAATCGGAGTTTTGGGTTTCTGGAAGAAAGGGAGGAATAAATCGGAATGGCGTCAGAATGGTAGAATAATGACTGAAGGCAATGGCGCAATAATTGCGAAGCAAGGGGGAAGGGAATTATTGATAGGAACTGTAAATGTCAAGAAGTGTCAAAGGAAAGTGACATATGTCAAGAGATAGCCAAGATAGGAATATGAAAGTCCAGGACGGGAATACGGAAAGTCCGGGACAGGAATGCAGAAAGTCCGGGAAGGGAAGTACGGGGTTCAGAATGTCCGATGAAAGAGAATTCGTCTAAGGTAAAGTCTGAGGGCCGGGATTCGGGATTTGATCATAGGGGTTTGGAATTGGGCCGGATGGGTTAGGGAAGTTTCGGGATGTGACAGACCCCTATCTCACTCCAACACTTCCAACAAGCTGCCTTGCAAAGCTCCTCGCATCTCGTTTGTCAATGCTGCTGCCTTTGTGCACGCATGCAAACTCGATGGTTCCAAGCAGTTCAGCATTCACCTCCGTCCCCAGGACTCCAAACTACGTTCCATATCCCGGAACTCCAGAATTTCCGAAACCCCCAAAGAAGTCGATCTGTCCTCTGTCCCTCTGGACTATCATGATTTCCCCGATGTCTTCAGTAAGCGCAAGGCTGATACCCTTGCTCCCCACAGGGAATTCGATCTCAAGATTGACTTAGAGGAAGCCCTCCTCTCAGGACTGTTTACCTGGTTTCCGCTACAGAACTTGAGTCCCTCCGGGAATTCCAGCTTCATCCGTCAGTCCAAATCAGCCCACAGCGCTCCCATCCTCTTTGTCTGCAAGAAGGATGGATCCCTCTGCCTTTGTGTCAATTTCCGAGGACTCAACAAAATCACGAAAAAGACCACTATCCCTTATTCCTGATCTCCAACCTGCTCAATTCCCCTAGCCATGCCAAGGTATACACAAAAATTGACCTCCATCACGCATACCACCTTCACTCCCGGGGATGAATGGAAAACCACCTTCCGGACCTGCTATGGCTCATATGAGTGGTTGGTGATGCCCTTCAGGCTCACCAATGCCCCTGCGGCCTTCCAGCACTTCATCAATAGCGTCTTTGAAGACCTCCTAGATGTCTGCGTTGTGGTATACCTCAACGACATCCCCATCTATTCCAACGACATGGCTTCTCACAAAGAACATGTCTGGGAAGTCCTCCAGCATCTCCAGAAACATGGACTTTATGCCAAACCAGAGAAATGTGAATGGGAGTCAGACTCTGTCAAATACCTTGGCTACCATCTCTCTCCCCAGGGATTGACTATGTCCCTGGAGAAAGTCCAGGCAGTCCGAGATTGGCCTAAACCCCGGAAAGTCAAGGACATTCAGTCCTTCCTCAGGTTTGCCAACTTCTATTGTCATTTCATCTTCAATTACTCCGATTTTGTTGTTCCGCTCACCCAACTCACTCGGAAAAACACCCCATGGAACTTCGATGATTCCTGCCACTCAGCCTTCACACAACTCAAAGACACCTTCACCCAAGCCCCTATCCATACTCACTGGATTCCGGACTGTCCTATCACAGTCGAAACCGACGCTTCGGACTATGCTATAGCGGGAATTGTCTTGATCCGGTGCCTGGACAAGGAATTCCGCCCCGTCGTGTTCTACTCCCACACCCTGACAGCCCTGGAACTCAACTACGACACTCATGATAAGGAGCTCCTTGCTATCCACAAAGCTTTCTGGCATTGGCGTCACTATCTTGAAGGTTCCAGCACCCCTATCGACGTCGTTACTGACCACAAAAATCTGTAATACTTCTCCACCTCCAAAGTCCTGACCCGCTGGTCGGAATTCCTATCCCAGTTCAACCTCATCATCCGCTTCTGCCCTGGATGCTTAGGAGCTAAACCCGACTCCCTCACTAGACGCTGGGACATCTACCCCAAAGAGGGGGATAAGGACTATGCTCGTGTCAATCCCCACAACCTCCGTCCAGTGTTCACCCAGACACAGCTCGCCTCGTCCCTACGAGCCACTATCCTACTCGCCCCAGTCCTCCAGGCCTCATCCCTGCTTGACATTGAAGACATTCACAAGGACATCCTAGATTCCCTGTCCTCCAACCCCATAGCTTCCCTCCATCTTTCGGAGTCGTTGGACTCCCGGTGGGTTGTCAACCCTGACGGTTTCCTGACGCTCAACAATTGCATCTTTGTCCCGGAAGCTAAGGACCTCCATCTTCGCATTCTCCGATACAAGCACAACCACCCCCTATCTGGACATTTCGGGCAAAACAGGACATTAGAGCTCGTCCGCTGGGAATACACTTGGCCAGGACTCTGCACCTTTGTCAAGGACTATGTCAGTTCCTGCACCTCCTGCACCCGAGCTAAAACTCCTAGACACCGCCCCTATGGAATGCTCAAGCAGCTTCCAATCCCCAAAAAGCCCTGGAACTCCATTTCCATGGACTTCATCAAGCAACTTCTGTCTTCTGGCAGATATACCACAATCCTCGTAGTCATCGACCGCCTTTCCAAACAATCCATATTCATTCCCACTCACGACACTATTGACTCTCCGAGCCTCACAAAACTATTCCTGCTCCACATGTTTTCCAAGCACGGAGTTCCCTCCCATATCACCTCCAACCAGGGTTCTGAGTTTGTCTCTCACTTCTTCCATTCCCTCGGGAAAGCCCTCGACATCCAACTTCACTTCACTTCGGGATATCATCCCGAAGGCGACGGGCAAATGGAACGGGTGAACCAGACCCTCAAGCAGTATCTCCAAATCTACTGCAACTACCAACAGGACAATTGGTCGGAATTTGCCTACAATAATGCCCCTAGCACTACCACAGGAGTATCTCCATTCTTCACTAACAAAGGCTACCACCCCAACATCTTGGTCTACCCCAAAAGGGATTTGACCTCATCCCGCACCCGCAAATATGCAGTTGACCTACAGGAACTCCCCGAATTCCTACACACGGAAATGGCTCTCGCTCAGCAACACTACCAAGGACCTGCGGATTCCCGATGACTTCTGGCACTGGACTTCCAGATCGGAGACCAAGCATTCATCAAGGCAAAGTACTTCCGTTCCACTCACCCTTCCAAGAAACTCTCAGAAAAGAACCTCGGCCCCTATCCCATCATCGCCCAAGCCGGACCCCTGTCCTTCATCCTCCAACTCCCGGACTCCATGCGCACTGTCCATCCTGTCTTCCATGTCTCCCAGTTGGAACCCGCAACTCCGAACACCATCCCAAATTGGGTCCAACCCCCACCTCCCCCAGTCAAAGTTGATGGAGAACTTGAATATGAAATCTCCGAAATCCTAGACTCCAAAATCAACCGCCAACGCAGGAATTGCCAACTCCTGTACCTGGTAAAGTGGGCGGGTTACAGAGGGACTGATGAAGAAACTTCCTGGATCCTTGTGACCGAGCTCGCTCACGCATCGGAACTCGTCTCGGACTTTCACTCCGCATATCCCGGAAAGTCCGGACCCCTTAATTCACTCAGATGAGGGCGGAAACACGATTTTTGGATTCGCAAAAACAAAAGTATGCTAATTGTACATATGGAAACTGATGGGACATACTACACTACTTCCCCATCTCCATCTTCCTCACCCCCCTCCTCACCCTCATCCTCCTCCTCATCCCCATCCTCCCCATCTGTCCCCTGACCTCCCTGATCACTCTCCCTCTCTTTCCCCTTCCACTCCGACGCCCCCCAGCTTCCTCCGGGCTCTCCGAACCGGGATCCCTGCACCACCAGGAAGGCCGCCAGGCCATCCGACAGCTGGGCCATGACAGCCCCCTGGTAGGCCTCAGTGGCCTGCCTCTGGGCCTCATAGGACTCCGACAGGGCCCCAAGCGTGTCCCAGCGCTCCTCTTCCTCCTTGTCTTCTTCGTCCTCCTCGCCCTCCCCTTCGCTCTCCTCCCGGGCCTCCAGACTCTTCTGCCTCCACCTCTTCCGGTCCTTCCCCCGTGTGGCGACGCCACTTCCATGGCTGCCCCCTTCCCTGCTCAATATTCAAACTAAAGAAATATTGGAGGGTACAAGTGGGTTTATATACTGAAGAGTCCAGAAGATATAAAGCTGTTAAAGTATGTCAGATGAATCAGAGTTTCAGGTTTCTGGAACAAAGTAAGGAATGAATCAGAATGGCGTCAGAATGGTGGGATAATAACTGAGGGCAATGGCACAATAATTGTCAAGCAGGGGCAAAGGGAATTATCGATAGGAACATTTGTGTTTGAAGTGTGTAGGGCATGAGTGAGAGACAAAAGACTAAATCAAAGACTTGGCTCGAGCACTAGTCACATGACCTCGTATTTTGAAAATTTAACGAAGTTCGTGCTGTTAGGAAATAAGTACTACACTTTAGTAGTACAACTAGTATTATTGAACACAGTTTTTACTTGGTTCTTATTTTTCAGTCCAACTAGAGTAAATACTATATAGTTTGTAGAATATCGAAAAGGTAGTTTACCGACGAGTTTACTAGTAGGAATTATGGTACATATAACAATCCTGGCATGACCTGGCGACTCTAGGGAAATGGTGGGAAAGCTGTCAAAGTCTGGGTCCGGGTGTACCTAACTGGGTGCTCAGCTAAATTCTGGAGCCTTTGCTGATGTAAGCGAAAATCTGGAGTTTCCAACTGCAAAATGCGACCTACAAAGACGAAAACTGGATAGTAAGTCATGCGGTCTTGGCTGATTAGTTTGCTTAATTCCGGGAGTACTGGAACAAGCAGCGAGATGTATGCTACAATATTTGTACTCTGAACCAATCTCACTGACTTATTTACAGGTGTATAAACAAGAGGCAAATGAACAGGTGAGTAACGATCGTTTGAAGCAGAGCACGCTGACCATGCTACGGATTAACAAGATCACCTGGAGCGAGGATTTTCGGCGAGGAACACTATACTAATCTATGCGAATGGATCACTCGACGGACGCGACGACACGCTCTTCCCTTCGTATTATTCTTTGCTGCTCCCCTCTCTAATTGCTTGACAGACTCAGACGCAGATATTGGACCCCAGTCGCTGTATACAAATAGTGCATGCCATCATTATAATTGTAATATCATTGTCGAGCATTTCTGAGCATGTGGCGTGCACGTGTGGCATCAGGACGACATCACTTGCGAACATCTACGAACGTATTTGATATGCACGAATGCCAGTGCAGTGGAGGGCAAAAATATGCCCTCCTCTGCTCCCTGATGTTGTCCCTCAGATAATCATACGCGAGCATACAGAGGAACGTCTTAGCATGCAGTGCATTCCCATTTTATTAGAGAAATCTGTTCCACCCTGTTTCTACATGTCGTTCCCACTACCTACTATAAAAAATTCTACGGACATACCCGAGCACCACCGAGCATGGCCAGTTTTCACTGGGCATCATCAGCGATTCTCTCTGGGCTTGTTTAATGGTGACAGCAAACTTGGCCAACCAAGTTACCACAAATATAAGTTTTGGCGACAAGTTGCCAATTTTCAGAAGCCGGACAACCTATGCGGAAAGTTCGCTAGATCGCCGGATATCCACATAGGCAAGGAAAGCCAGACAGTGCATGCGCTTACGTTCCGCTATTCCGTACGTCCACGTACCGATGAAAGCAGCAGGGATCCAGGCTGAACGCGCATAGGAGCGGGGACACCCGACCCACCGTTTCACCGGTCACGGTATAAAGGCGGGCATACCAAAGCGAATTGGAAGTCCCCTTTCTGAAGAACATCCCTGCTTGCTATGCGCTTCAGTCCTCTCGCAACGGTCATCACTGCCCTACCTGTTTTCATCGCCGCGTCGCCTCACGGTATCAAACACGGGGAAACAGCGATCCCGCTGGCACTCTACCAGCATTCGTCGTTGGTTAATGCAGACAAGAGCGTCAACTCTGAGGTGCTCAAGTCCCACGTTGCTTCAACCACGGCGTGAGTAACCATCTGATTGACGTCCAAATTTCGCTTTGCGTTAACTTGGATATACAGTAAGATTCTTCGTGGCTTTGATAACTTTGAAAAGAACACCGGAACCTCGCATCCGTCTGCTGTGAAAGGTGCTCGGATCCGCGGATCCGGCGGTGAGCCCCTAACTGAACTCCCTGACAAGCCATACGTCTGGTTCGGCTCTATTTCCGTCGGTACACCTCCCAAAACCTACACGGGTACGCTTGCGCTGACCTTGAAGCGTGTGTTCAGCTCATTCATTCTATTAGTGTTGTTCGATACCGCCTCGAGGCACGTATTCCTCATTTGGTCCATGTATGATATGAACCTCTCGCTGGAATTTATCACAGCGATCTTCTTTTGCCAGGTGCCGACTGTGACAACAGCTGCGATGGCCACGAACTCTACGAATCTTTGACTTCCGTCGACCTGGGCGAGCCCTTCATCCTTCGGTATGCGAACGGTGAGAGTGCTTTCGGCCGCCAGTGCGCCGACAATGTCACGATTGTCGGACTCACGGTACATGTAATGGTCGTTATAACATCATCGGTTCTGACGTTTTTGACCAGGCTAATGGTCAAATTTTGGGTGCAGCATCCCACTACTCTCGTGGTCTTCAAATCGAGCGATTTGTCCCGGATGGTTTGATGGGAATGGCCTTCCAGGCTATCTCTGTATACAATCAGAGCCCTGTCTCCTTGACACTCGTCACTCAGGGTCAGACAGACGAGCCCGTGTTTGCATTTGGCCTCACAGACTTCGACGCCGAGCTATACATCGGTGGTACCAACCCAGACATGTACATTGGCGACTTCAGCTGGGCCAGCGTCATCCAACATGTAAGTCATCGAATGTGAAGTTACCCCCACAGTGGTTGATACGGTGCATTCAGGGTTTTTGGGAAGTTACCATGGATAACGTACTGGGGAACGGACAGACCGTGCTGACAAATATTCCTGCCATCATTGATACCGGCAGCTCCCTCATCCACGGTAACCCCTCGAATGTGGCGGACCTTTACGAAGCCGTTGGTGGTACCCCTAACAATGGCATCTACACCTGTATGTTTCCTGCCTACTTCATCTCCGATCCTTTATTAACACCCTCATAGTCCCTTGTGATGCTGTCCCTAGCGTCAGCTTGACCTTCGGTGGCACATCCTTCCCCATCCCCCCTGAGACCTTCAACCTTGGAACCACTGCCGTTGACCCATCTCGCTGCATTGGTGCCATTGTTGCAGGGCGCTTTAGTGAGTCTCTGATCAGCTCTTGTACTGAGACGACTTGTGTGCTGATGACAATGAATATCAAGCACCTTGGATTGTCGGCAGTGTTTTCCTCCGTCATGTTTACACTGCTTTCGATCTTAGAAATGCGCGGGTGGGGTTTGCTATGCTTGCATAGTCTGCCACATTCTTCGTCTACACTAAGTTCAATTTCATGTGATTCTCACTAGTTCCAGCTTTCATACTATCTTTGATACTGGTGCTGCTTTGATACTTTGCAAGCTCAAGCCTCATCATACCAAACTACTTCACCTGGGTGAAATTGATTTCATTCCTGATCAGACATCCACCACAGCCTGCTGGGTGTCAAATTCGCCAACCCGCCCACTGCCAATATATATGTACTATTTTGGAGTGCATGAATGGGCATCTGTGCCTGATAATTGTCATGCTGATGAGGTCATGAGAACTCAATTAGGTAACATCAATGAGTCTAATTGTCAAGTAGGACAAGATCTAGACCAAGAAGTCTTTACAGGCCAAGGGATGGGTGACCTGTGGGTCAGGTGGGCTGAGGGGTGGGTGGCCCATATTTATTAGATGAGCTGATAATTCTTATCTCAGTCTTGGATAGACAAGGACTTGATCTATAAGTACACAGTACCTAGTGATTATGCTAATCTTCTGTTAGCAAGATCTAAGGTAGACAAAATAATGGCTTATATCTCAGTCTTGGATAGACAAGGACTGAGTTGTTTTACAAAGTATCAGCATCTTATAGTTAAAATTGGTCTGAGTATTTGAAAAAGAAGAATCACAAGCATCTTTGTACTTGCCATCATTGCACTTGCTATCACATGCTTTCTCTGGATTGCAACACTCCCCCTCAAGTGCAATCAAGGGACAGCATGGTGCGAATCTTTTGCAGACATGGGCACAGGAGCAGTTCAGTCAATGCATCGGCAATGTTGTCGTCCATAGGGCAGTAGAGTAGTTCCAGTGTTCCAGCCTTGACATGAGCATGCACAAACTGAAAATGGATGTCAATGTGTTTGGTGTGGGTGTGAAACTTATTGTTTGAGGTTAGCATGACAGCAGACAGTAGATTAGAGTCAAGGTGGATGGGATTTCATAATGTTCTTCAATGAGTAGCTGTAAATAAAGGACTTCACATGCCACTGCTGTTAATGTGATGTATTCTGCTTTGGCCATGGACAATGCAATGATAGGCTGCTTGTGGGAACCCCACGTGATGGGATTGCCATTCAACAAGATGATATATCCAGTCATCAAGTGACAGTGCAGCTGTGAGGCCCAGTCCACATCAACATATGCTTCAAGTCCATTGTCCATGTTCCCAAGGTAATTGGTCAGATGTTCCCTTCAGGTAATGCATCACCTGCTTTGCTGCTTCCCAGTGAACCTGCCCAGGATTGTGCATGAACTGTGATAATGTTGCAACTGTGAATGTGATGTCAGGTTGTGTGTGCATGGCTGCATACATCAGTGAGCCAATTCTGCCCTGATACAGTACATCCCACATGTCCTTGCATGCTGTGTGAGTGTTGGGTGATTGATCATTGGATATGATTGCTCCAGTGTCCATTGGCATCATTGCACTCTTTGCTTTGATGAGGGAGAACTGCTCGAGGATGGAATTGATGTAAGCCTTCTGTGAAAGGGTAATGGTGCACACTGCACAATCACATTCAATCTTGAGGCTGAGCAACCAGGTAAGTTCCCCTAAGTCTGATATTTTGAAGTACTTGTGGAGCTGATCCTTGAGTTTTAAGATGTGGCACAGATACTTTGACATGATGGCCATGCCATCCACAGACATGGTGACAACAGTGTTTGAAGTAAATGGCTTGATTGATTTGTGATTGCCTGAACCCAATCTCCAAGAATACAGTGGCTAATTCTTTGAACCATTTGAAACTGCCCTGCTTAAGTCCATATAAGCATCTCGACAGCTGTCAGACCTTGCCTTCATCTCCCAGTTTGAGATATCACAGACGCACCCTCATGTAGATGTCCTTATTGATTTCCACATGAAGGTAAGCACTCTTGATACCGACTTGGTGAATTTCCCAGTCTTGCTGAGCGGCCATAGCTAGGGTGGTGCAGATGGTGGACATGTTGGAGGTGGGTGTGGACGTTTCAGAGTAATTGAGGGCATGCTGCTGCCACAAGACAAGCTCTGAACTTGGGTTTTTTGCCATTTGGTCCTCATTTGGTAGCCAAAATGTAGTGGCACAGGAGGATGTTTGCATGTGGTGGTGTGTCTACAACTTGACAGAATCTAGAAGAGGGCAGAAGTTGCCCAAAGCTACAGTACATTAGCTAGGAATAAAAACTAAGTAGATATGAACTCACCTCAGCCGCTGTCTAGATGGACAGAAACGACTGAGGTGCTGATAGACTGAAGAGAAATGTATATACTATGGGCGAAGGTATACTCGGATTATGTTACCTGGAATGAACCTGAGGGAAGAATGTAAAGTGTAGTAATAGATGCAGTAAATGGAAAGTTAAAAAGGCTAAGCAAACACAAGGGTTGTGTGGTCACAGTGCCAGTGCTTCCACTTCCAGAAGGAGCACGAGACTTTCGGAAGCAGTCTCGGAACATAGTGGTTCCAAGGTGGTTCCAGCTGGAAGCATTTGAACTTATGTTGATGTGGTTTCGAGGCCAGAAGGCCGGAACCATCTGGTACTTAGAGTTGAATACTGACAGAACTTTCCAGGCTCTGAGTTTCTCCAATTGACTTATTTCATAGTCAATGACCTCTTGCCACTCAATGGCATCTGGTCCATTAAGGGCTTGCTGGAGAGTTGGTTTGGGTTCAGCTGTGGTTTGTCACATCCCGAAACTTCCCTAACCAATCCGGCCCAATTCCAAACCCCTATGACCAAATCCCGAATCCCGGCCCTCATACTTTACCTTAGACAATTTCTCTTTCATCGGACATGCTGAACCCCGTACTTCCCGTCCCAGACTTTTGTATCCCTATCTCGGTTATCGCTTGACATATGTCACTCTCCTTTGACACTTCTTGACATTTACAGTTCCTATCAATAATTCCCTTCCCTCTTGCTTCGCAATTATTGTGCCATTGCCTTCAGTCATCATTCTACCATTCTGACGCCATTCTGATTCATTCCTTCCTTTCTTCTGGAAACCCGAAACTCCGATTCATCCAATAGTACTTTAACATCTTTATATCTTCCGGGCTCTTCAGTATATAAACCCGTGTGTACTCTCAGATAGTTCCTCAGTTCGAATATCAACTAAATCCTGTTCCTTCCTGATCCTTTCCCTTCTGATTCTCTAAGTCCTTAAGTTGACCTTAGGACCAGCCTCTGACCCTCTGCTCTTAAATTAAGGAACCAAACTTGTACAGGGGCGCAGCACATAAGCTGAAGCCACAGTTCCTTACCCCTCCAACCCCCTTCAGGAATTCCCGCAAAACCCCGCCTTCTCTGCACCTCCAGACATTCCGGGAATTCTGGGAATGAACCCAGACTTGACATGGTTGTTGCCCATTCAATGGGATCAGGGATTGGTGAGGTTTCATCCTCAAATTCGACTGCAACTGATGCTATCTCCCCCTGGTTTAGGGGCTTGTAATAACAATAACCCACAGGTGGACAAACTCAAGTGCATCTGGGCACAGTGTCACATCCCAAAACTTTCCCAACCAATCTGACACAATTCTGGCCCCTTATGATCAAATACTGAACCCCAACCCCTGGACTTTACCTTTAGAAGATTCCTTCTTCATCAGATATTCTGAATCCTGTATTTCCCATCCCGGACGTTTGTATTCCTATCTCGGCTATCTCTTGACATATGTGTCAAGTCCGGGTTTAATCCCGGAATTCTCAGATAGTCCGGAGCATGTGGACTGGCGGGGTTGGTTGGGAATCCCTGAGGGGGGTCGAAGGTGTAAGGAACTTTGGCTTCAGCTTATGTGCTGCACCCCTGTATGAGTCCTGTTCCTTGATTGGAGAGCAGAATGTTGGAGGACAATCCTAAGGTCAACTTAAGGACTGAGGGGGTTCAGAGTGAAGCAGATCAGGAGAGAATGGGATTTAGTTGATATTTGAACTAAGGAAATATCAGAGAGTACAAGTGGGTTTATATACTGAAGAGTCCGGAAGATATAAAGATGTTAAAGTATGTTGGACAAATCAGAGTTTTGGGTTTCCGGAAGAAAGTAAGGAATGAATCGGAATGGCGTCAGAATGGTGGAATAATGACTGAGGGCAATGGTGCGATAATTGTGAAGCAAGGGGAAAGGGAATTATCGATAGGAACTATAGGTGTCAAGAAATGTCAAAGGAGAGTGACATATGTCAAGAGATAGCCAAGATGGGAATATGAAAGTCCAGGACAGGAATGCGAAAGTCCAGGATGGGAAATACGGGGTTCCGAATGTCCGATGAAAGAGAAATTGTCTAAGATAAAGTCCGAGGCTTGGGATTCGGGATTTGATCATAGGGGGTCGGAATTGGGCTGGATGGATTGGGAAAGGAAAGTTTCGGGATGTGACAGGGAGCCGGGATTGGGCCGGAATTGAGCCGGGATTGGGCCGGATGGATTAGGAGAGTTTCGGGATGTGACTTCCTTTGACATTCCTTGACATTGACAGTTCCTATTGATAATTCTCTTTCCCCCTGCTTCACAATTATTGCACCATTGTCCTCAATTATTATTCCATCATTCTGACACCATTCCGATTCATCCAAAATACTTTAATAGTTTTATATCTTCTGGACGAATCAGTATATAAACCCAATTTCACTCTGTAATATTTCCTTAGTTCAAATATCAACTAAATCCTGTTCTATCCTTCAAAGTCTTACTTCACTCTGAAAACCTCTCTCAGTCCTTAAGTTGGTCTTGGTATTGTCCTCTGGACTTCTGCCTTGAAATTAAGGGACAGAACTTGTACAGGGCCACAGCATATAAGCTGAAGCCAAAGTCACTTGCCCCTCTGACCCCCCCTCAGGAATTCTGTCACATCCTGAAACTTCCATAACCATAACCCATCTGGCCCAATTCTGAGCCCCTATAACCAAATCCCGAATCCCGGCCCTCATACTTTACCTTAGACAATTTCTCTTTCATCGGACATTCCGAACCCCGTACTTCCTGTCCTGGACTTTCCGTATTCCCATCCTGGACTTTCGTATTCCTATCTCGGTTATCTCTTGACATATGTCACTTTCCTTTGACACTTCTTGACATTTACAGTTCCTATCGATGATTCCCTTCTTCCTGGCTTTGCAATTATTGTGCCATTGCCTTCAGTCATTATTCGACCATTCTGACGCCATTCCGATTCATTCCTTCCTTTCTTCCAGAAACCCAAAACTCCGATTCGTCCAACATACTTTAACATCTTTATATCTTCCAGACTCTTCAGTATATAAACCCGCATGTACTCTCTGATATTTCCTTAGTTCAAATATCAACTAAATCCCATTCTTTCCTGATCCCCTCTGAACTTCCTCAGTCCTTAAGTTGATCTTAGGATTGATCTCTATCTCTGACCCTCCACTCCGAAAGCAAGGAACAGAACTTGTACAGGGGCGCAGCACATAAGCTGAAGCCGAAGTTCCTTACTACTCCGACCCCCCTGAGGAATTCCCACCAACCCCGCTTTCTCTGCACTCCAGACAATCTGGGAATTCTGGGAACAAACCCGGACTTAACAGTATATTCAAACTCAAACCTCTACGAGTTCGCTAACATCATATCTTATCCGCATGTCTAGAACTATCCAGACTCATGCCCAAACATGCAGTATGCAAAGCATCAACACAGCTCAGTCTGAGGCAGCCTGAGAAGACGCCCTGCACTCCCTGATGACCTCGTGTCGAGGCCCTGATGTCGCTGAACAATTGCGAAGCTTTTCCGCTTGTTGTTCATCAACCTCAGCCTCTCAGGCCAGACCTCCATCTCAAATCATCTCCACCCCTACTCCCACAGGTCGTCACCCCTCTGGGGGCACCCTGGACCCCTTTGATGACGGAAACGGCGGTGGTGACGACCTCGACCCCTCCGATGACGACAACCCCTTCGATGACAACCCCGACAATGCAATTCTGCCTAACCCTATCATGGTGCTTGCAAACACAGTCCACGGCCTTGCTGAGTTATCGCACCGCGACCGCGAATCCAAAAACTCCTCATCTCCGCACACAAAGGTGCAGGAACCAAACACCTTCAATGGGACTGACCCTCGCAAGCTGCGGGCCTTCTTGGTCCAGTGCGAGCTGAACTTCCAGGACCGTCCCCGCACATTCTGGACTGACCGCGCAAAAGTCACCTTTGCTCAGTCTTACCTAAAAGGTATGGCCCTCAAATGGTTTGAGCCCGACCTCCTCCAGATGGACGATCTGGACTGGATGGACAACTATCAGGAATTTGTCCTCGAACTCCAGACCAACTTCAGCCCCCACGACCCTGTTGGTGATGCCAAACACCAACTCGACCACCTATCCATGAAAGACTCCCAGCATATCAACAAATACGTGATAGAATTCAATCGCCTGGCCTCCCAGGTCCAGGGTTATGGCGAGGGAGCCCTCCGACACCACTTCTACAATGGACTTCCAGACCGCATCAAAGACGAGCTTTCCTACATCAGAAAACCGTGCTCCCTAGGAGAACTCCGGACACTCTCCCAGACTATTGACAGGAGATATTGGGAATGCAGGTCCGAAGTCACTCACCAAGTCCAACCCTCCGGAAACCAGTCCTCCACTTCCAAAAGTACTCTGACCACTTCATCTCCGAAACCCGCCACTCTGTCCAACACCTCTGCGTCCTCATTGGCAAAGTCCTCCACCCCTAAACCCGCATCCGACCTCTCCAGTAAACTTGGGAAGGACAGACACCTCACCTCTGAGGAACACAAATGCCACTTTGACCTCAAGCTGTGCATGTTCTGTGGAGCCGCCAGACATGTAGCTAAGGACTGCCAGAAGCCCACTTCCTGTGCGTCCAAAGCCTGCACAGCAACAACCTCCCCTGCTCCGGAAGCCAAACCGGGGGCCTCTACCCCTGAGGCAAAACATTAGGGCGCAGCCTTCCAGACTCCACACGGGAAGGAGGCTGCGTTGAATCCCACCGTGCACTTACAGAGACCCGTCTCAACACGTCCGCTCTTTATGATCCCAAGGCCCTTATGCCTCTTGTTTCCCTTTCCAAAATTTCCAAAATTTCCGCTTTTCCCGCTTTGTTAGATTGTGGTTCTACTGATTGTTTCATTGATACTACTTTCATTGACAAGCACCATTTTCCGACATACTCTGTTCCTCCTATTTCTTTGAAACTTTTTGATGGTACTTCCAATTCTATGATTACCCATGCTGTTGACCTTTCCGTTTGTTTCCCTTCCAGCTTTGTCACCTCCAATACATTTTATGTTACTCCGTTGGATTCATCTTGATCCCTTGTTCTAGGACACAACTGGCTCACCCGCTACAATCCATCGATTGACTGGGTACTGGGCAGTATTACTTTCCGAATGCTGGCTCAAGACTTGCCAACGCCCCCGATGTCACCTCCGGAGATTCCAGACCCTGGTCCCCCATCTCACTCCGACACTCCCGACAAGCCACCTCGCAAAGCTCTTTGCATCTTGTTTGTCAATGCTGCTGCCTTTGTGCGCGCATGCAAACTCGATGGTTCCGAGCAGTTCAGCATTCACCTCCGTCCCCAGGACTCCAAACTCCGTTCCATATCCCAGAACTCCGGAATTTCCAAGAGCCCCAAAGAAGTCGATCTTTCCTCTCCCTCCGGACTATCACGATTTCCCCAATGTCTTCAGTAAGTGCAAGGCTGATACTCTGACATGCATACCACCTTGTCCACGTTGCTCCCGGGGATGAGTGGAAAACGGCCTTCCGGACTCGCTATGGCTCGTACGAGTGGCTGGTGATGCCCTTCGGGCTCACCAATGCCCTGGCGGCCTTCCAGCAGTTCATCAATAGCATCTTTGTGGACCTCCTAGACATCTGCATCGTGGTTTAACTCAACAACATCCTCATCTATTCCAACGACATGGCTTCTCACAAAGAACATGTCCAGGAAGTCCTCCAGCGTCTCCGGAAACACAGACTTTATGCCAAACTGGAGAAGTGTGAGTGGCACTCGGACTCCATCAAATACCTGGGCTATTGTCTCTCTCCCCAGGGGCTTACCATGTCCCCGGAGAAAGTCCAGGCAGTCCGAGATTGGCCCAAACCCCGGAAAGTCAAGGACATTCAGTCTTTCCTCAGTTTCGCCAACTTCTACCATCGTTTCATCTTCAACTACTCTGATATCATTGTTCTGCTCACCCAACTCACTCAGAAAAATGCCCCTTGGAACTTCGATGACTCCTGCCCCTCTGCCTTCACCCAAGCCCCTATCCTTACTCACTGGATTCCGGACTGTCCTATCATGGTTGAAACCGATGCTTCGGACTATGCTATCGTGGGAATCCTCTCGATCTGGTGTCCGCATGAGGAATTCTGCCCCGTTGCATTCTACTCCCATACCCTGACAGCCCTGGAACTCCATTTGCATGGACTTCATCGAACAACTCCCGTCCTCCGGTGGATATACCGCAATCCTCGTAGTCATTGACTGCCTTTCCAAACAATCCATATTCATTCCCACTCATGACACTATCGACTCTCCGAGCCTCGCAAAACTATTCCTGCTCCACGTGTTTTCCAAGCACAGAGTTCCCTCCCATATCACCTCCGACCGGGGTTCCGAGTTTGTCTCTCATTTCTTCTGTTCCCTCGGGAAAGCCCTCGACATCCGACTTCACTTCACTTCGGGATACCATCCCAAAGGTGACGGGAAAATGGAATGGGCAAACCAGACCCTCGAGCAGTACCTCCAAATCTACTGCAACTACCAACAGGACAATTGGTCGGAATTCGCTTACAATAATGCCCCTAGCGCTACCACAGGAGTATCCCCGTTTTTCACTAACAAAGGCTACCACCCTAATGTCTCGGTCTACCCCGAAAGGGATCTGACCTCATCCTGTGCCCGCGAATATGCAGTCAACCTACAGGAACTCCACGAATTCCTATGCACGGAAATGGCCTGCGCTCAGCAATGCTACCAAGGACCCGTGGATTCCCGACGACTTCCGGATTGGAGCCCAAGCGTTCATCAAGGCAAAGTACTTCCATTCCACTCGCCCTTCCAAGAAACTCTCGGAAAAGAACCTCGGCCCCTATCCAATCATCGCCCAAGCCAGACCCCTGTCCTTCACCCTCCGACTCCTGGACTCCATGCGTGCTGTCCATCCCGTTTTCCACGTCTCCCAGTTAGAACCCGCAACTCCGAACACCATCCCGAATCGGGTCCAACCCCCACCTCCCCCAGTCGAAGTTGACAGAGAACCCGAATATAAAATCTCCGAAATCCTAGACTCCAAAATCGACCGCCGATGCAGGAATTGCCAACTCCTGTACCTGGTAAGGTGGGCGGGTTATGAAGGGACTGATGAAGAAACTTCCTGGATTCTCACGACCAAGCTCGCTCACACATTGGAACTCATCTCGGACTTTCACTCCGCATATCCCGGACAGTCCGGACCCCTTAGTTCACTCGGATGAGGGCAGAAATACAATTTTCAATTCGCCAAAAACAAAAACTACACTAATTATACAGGAGGAAGTGATGGGACATCCTATGCTACTTCCCCATCCCCATCCTCCTCACCTCCCTCCTCACCCTCCTCCTCCTCCTCACCTCCATCCTCCCCATCTGTCCCCTGACCTCCCTCTCCATCATCCCTCTCCTTCCCCTTCCACTCTGATGCCCCCCAGCTCCCTCCGGAATCTCCGAACCGGGACCCCTGAGACACCAGGAAGGCCGCCAGGCCGTCCGACAACAGCTGGGCCATGATGGCCCCCTGGTATGCTTGGTTGGCCCACCTCTGGGCCTTGTAGGACTCTGAAAGGGCCCCAAGCACATCCGCCAGGGCCCTGAGTGCATCCCAATGCTCCATGTCCTCCTCGTCTTCTTCTTCCTCCTTGCCCTCCCCTTTGCTCTCCTCCCGGGCCTCTGGACTCTTCTGCCTCCACCTCTTCTGGTCCTTCCCTCCGCACGGCAATGCCACTTCTGTGGCCGCCCGCTTCCCCGCTCCGGCCTCCTGGCACGACGAGTGCGCTTGCCAGCACCTGCGCACGTCCGCAACCTCCCTGTCTTCGGGCCCAGACACAGTACCCCCGCCCTCATGCAGGCTGCACAGGGAATATTAGCCCCGGGGAGCCAACCCCCGGGCCTCCCCACACTCACCTGCAACAGCCCCACCTCGAACCCCTTCAATAACCCGCTCACCCCGCGCCTCTGCGACCCCTGCAACCCCTGCTGCAATCTCTCAGCCATGAGCCTCACGACCTCTGCCTCCGCTTTCCTCCTCCTCTCATCCTCCTCTGCTTTTCTCCGTACTTCCTCCTCGAGCTTCTGCCTTGCCTCCTCGCGCTTTTCTGCCTCTCGCCGGGCTTTCTTCTCCCTGGCCTCCTGGATTCTCCGGGCAGACTCCCGCACGCGCTCTTCCTCCTCTTGTTGGAGACGGGCAATTTCATCGTCGGATTGCGAGTGAGTAGACATGTTGGATGGTGGAACTAAACAACAGGCAGTCAACAGTCACAAGGCACCTCAGATCAATCCCCGCTTTTCAAACTCTGCTATACTTCTATTTCCTATCACGGACTCCTATCCAGGCACTCAAGGGTTCGTGCCTAAGAGGGGGATACTGTCACATCCCGAAACTTCCCTAACCCATCCAGCCCAATTCCGAGCCCCTATGACCAAATCCTGAATCCTGACCCTCGGACTTTACCTTAGACAATTTCTCTTTCATCGGACATTCCGAACCCCGTACTTCCCATCCCTGACTTTCCGCATTCCCGTCCCAGACTTTCGTATTCCTGTCCCGGACTTTCGTATTCCTATCTCGGTTATCTCTTGACATATGTCACTTTCCTTTGACCCTTCTTGACATATACTTTCATATTCTATGACCTTCTGCCCAATGGCATTTATCCCTCTTATCTTTGGTTACCTTTCTTGGACAATACCTACTTTGGATATCTTGGTCCATATGCTATTTCCTGCAGTATAAAGACCTGTACTCTACTTGGTTACAACCCAAGTTAGATCTACACAATACATAGCTTAACAAGCTGTCACATCCTGAAACTTCCCTAACCCACCTGGCCCAATTCCGAACCCCTATGATCAAATCCTGAATCCCGGCCCTTGGACTTGACCTTAGACAAATTCTCTTTCATTGGACATTCTGAACCCTGTACTTCCTGTCCCGGACTTTCTGCATTCCCATCCCTGACTTTCTGTATTCCCATCCTGGACTTTCATATTCCTACCTCGGTTACCTCTTGACATATGTCACTTTCCTTTGACACTTCTTGACATTTACAGTTCCTATCAATAATTCCCTTCCCCCTTGCTTCGCAATTATTGCGCCATTGCCTTCAGTCATTATTCTACCATTCTGACACCATTCCAATTCATTCCTTCCTTTCTTCCGGAAACCCAAAACTCCGATTCGTCCAATAGTACTTTAACATCTTTATATCTCCTGGACTCTTCAGCATATAAACCCGCGTGTACTCTCTGATATTTCCTTAGTTCGAATATCAACTAAATCATGTTCTTTCCTGATCCCCTCTGAACTTCCTTGGTCCTTAAGTTGATCTTAGGATTGATCTCTATCTCTGACCCTCCGCTCTGAAATCAAGGAACAGAACTTGTACAGGGGCGCAGCACATAAGCTGAAGCCAAAGTTCCTTACCACTCCGACCCCCCTCAGGAATTCCTGCCAACCCCGCTTTCTCCGCACTCTGGACAATCCGGGAATTCTGGGAACAAACCTGGACTTAACAAATGGGAACACAATGTTGTGATGGCCAGTACACTCAGTATCCCTTACTCTCCACATCAACTCCCACAAAGACTGCTTCCTCAGCATGCATTTCCAACTTTCCCACATCTTGAATGTGGGTGTAAACTTTGCTGCCAAATTCATGGGCTTGGGAGAGGTCTGGGCATCGGCCATGAACAAGGTCATATGATCTGGTGTTGCATGCAAAGGTAACAAGTTCCACAACCACCTGGCATAGCTGATTGCTTCAGCCCACAGGAACTTTTGCATGTCATGGCTAACAAGCATATCTTGAGTCAATTCAACAAGAGTCTGATTAAGACATTCAGCTATGCCATTCTGCTGAGGGGAATGATGAACTGTCAGTTCACATTTTATCCCTTGTCCCTTGAGATATGCATTGAACTCTGCACTTAGGTACTCACCACCTCAATCTGAGTGGATGGCCTTTATTTTGGTGCTGTCATGTTGCCTAGTAATCTGTGCCTCATATTCCTTGAATGCTGACAGCACTTTGCTTTTGTGCTTCAGGAAGATAATTTGATTTTCACAGGAGGATTGTCCATAAAACTCATGTATGTAGTAGCAGTGTCTGCCACTACTGATGGTCTGTGCTGGTCCCCACAGGCCCGTGTGGATTAATTTGCCATATGCCATCACTCCTCTTTTGGACTATTTGGGAAGTGGTTGACATGTAGCCTTCCCCTTTTCACATGCATCACAAAATTCAGGCTCAAAGGTAGAGTCCAGCTCAACACCTTCAATGAGACCCTTCATGACAGCCAATTGGCCACTGCTTGTGAGACATGTCTGAGAATGTGGTGAAGCTTGCAAATGGATGGTGAGTTTTCCATGAGCTGGAGTGGCTTCTGCTGAGCTATGACAGTTTGAAGACCTGCAACTCAGAGGATCTCAGCGATGACAGCCTGCTGTGGCCCTACTGACAAACTTTTTGCAGAGTTTATCTTCAAAGTGGACCACTAGACCTACATCAGTGATGTGGTTTGTCGCAATAAGCATAAACAACATCTTGGGCACATAGAGTGCATCCTTGAGGGTGAATGTCATCCACTTATAGCCCAGGGGTAAGTCTATCTTGACATCACCTCAGCCAACAGCACTAATGGTTGATCCATCTGCTGTATTAATGTTCTAGGGTTCAATAGTAGCAAAAGTGATAAATATTGAGCGGTTGGGACAGAAATGGGAGGTTGCACCAGAGTCTATTATGGCTCCACACCTCTCGACAGGTATGTTCAGGGCTTTTGAAATACTGACCATGTTCAAGGTCACAAATGCATAATTATCTGCAGGTTCTTGCTTGGCTGCAACATTGGCCATTTGGATCTGTGCTGGCATTTGAGGACTATTCCTCTTCCTTCTTCTGCTGTGGTCCCTGCCCTTCTTTTCTGCCCCCTGTCTGCCAACAGTCACTCTTATAGTGTCCCTTCTGGTTACAATTGTGACATACAATGTCCAGGTTGGATCCACTGGTATCTGACTTGCTGCTTGAGGCCACATTTGCTGCAAAGGCTGAGTTTCCACCTTTCTTCCTGGATCAGTGATCCAAGAGTTGACAATGCTTGTACTCTTCAGTGAGGACACTTATGAGTTCATGAGGGGTAAGCATCTTTGTAGTGAATTTGGCTGCAGCATTAATTGATGATATGAGTGGGTGATAGGATTTGGGTAGTGAGCCCAAAATAATTGAATAGAAAGTATGGTCTTCGAATGTAGCACCCATGCCTTCCAGTGACTCATGAAGTCAAATTTTCTCTGTGAAGTGTGGCTTTAAGTTCACTCCTTCCTTGCACCTCATCTCCTGGAGTTGGTGCTGGAGGTCTATTTGCACTAACTACATATTTCCTTCATGGACCTTGCAGATATCTGTCCAGACTGCAGATGCATCATCAAGGTCTTGGACTAGGAGCAAGATTTGATTGATTATTGTGCTGAAGATTTGTTGTTTGATGGGTGACTCCTTTTGATAAAACCCATCAATCTTGTCATACTGATCATCTATCTCCTTCTGTGTAGGTGTTAAGACACTGTCTCCTCCAGGCTGTCCAGTTGTGGAAGCAGAGTGGACTTTGGCTTTAACTTATGTGTTGCACCCTCACCCGAGTTCAGTCCAGTATTTAGCAGAGTAGCAGCAGAGCAGAGTAGTGACAAATGTAGGAGAGAAGGTCAGATGTTGGATGTCAGAGGGTCAGAGCAACAACAAGGAGACTAGCTTCAAGTGGTCAAAGTGAGGACTTAGTTGCACAGAGTAGAGGAGTGATCAAAGTTGATATTGAATGGCAGAATACAAAATACAAGAGGGGTTTATATACTATGGGTACAAGTAAACATGGGTGACACTGGAGTACTGGAGTCATGTGAAATGTGAGTCAGGAGTGTTGGAAGATGTCAAGAAGTGTCAAGGGAAGTTAGAATGAGTCAAAGTGAGTTAGAACAAGAGGTATTGGAAGGTGGAGATGTTATGCACATCAAACATCTGTCAAAAGTATGAAGCATGAGGAACAAGGCACAGGGGCAGAATGTCACATCCCGAAACTTTCCTAACCCATCTGGCCCAATTCCGGCCTCCTAAGATCAAATCCTGAATCCCAAGCCTCAGGCTTTGCCTTAGAAGATTTCTCCTTCATCGGATATTCCAAACCCTGTATTTCCTGTCTGTCAAGTCCAGGTTTGTTCCCGGAATTCCCGGATATTCCGGAGTGCAGAGAAGGCGGAGTTTGCCAGGAATTCCTGAGGGGGGTCAGAGTTGTAAGGAACTTTGGCTTCAGCTTATGTGCTGCGCCCCTGTACGAGTTCTGTTCCTTGATTTCGGAGCGGAGGGTTGGAGATCAATCCTAAGATCAACTTAAGGACTGAGGAGGTTCAGAGTGAAGAGGATCAGGAAGGAACAGGATTTAGTTGATATTCGAACTAAGGAAATATTGGAGAGTACACGTGGGTTTATATACTGAAGAGTCCGGAAGATATAAAGATGTCGGACGACTCAGAGTTTCAGGTTTCCAGAAGAAAATAAGGAATGAGTCGGAATGGCGTCAGAATGGGAGAATAATGACTGAATGCAATGGCGCAATAATTGCGAGGCAAGGGGAAAGGGAAATATTGCTAGGAACTGTATATGTCAAGAAGGGTCAAAGGAAAGTGACATATGTCAAGAGATAACTGAGATAGGAATACAAAAGTTTGGGATGGGAATGCGGAAAGTCCGGGACGGGAATGCAAAAGTCTGGGATGGGAAGTACGGGGTTCAGAATGTCCGATGAAAGAGAAATTGTCTAAGGTAAAGTCTGAGGCCCGGGATTTGGGATTTGGGATTTGATCATAGGGGTTTGGAATTGGGCCAGATGGGTTAAGGAAGTTTCAGGATGTGACACCGTCCCAGACTTTCACATTCCCATCCCAGACTTTCGTATTCCTATCTCGGCTATCTCTTGACATATGTCACTTTCCTTTGACATTTCTTGACATCTACAGTTCCTATCGATAATTCCCTTTCCCCTTGCTTCGCAATTATTGCGCCATTGCCCTCAGTCATTATTCCACCATTCTGACGTCATTCCAATTCATTCCTTACTTTCTTCCGGAAACCCAAAACTCCGATTCATTTGACATACTTTAACAGTTTTATATGTTCTGGACTCTTCAGTATATAAACCTGCTTGTACTCTCTGATATTTCCTTAGTTCAAATATCAACTAAATCCTGTTCTATCCTGCAAAGTCTGTACTTCACTCTGAAACCTCCTTCAGTCCTTAAGTTGATCTTAGGATTGTCTTCCAACCCTCTACCTTGAAAGTGAGGAACAGAACTCTCACAGAGGCACAGCATATAAGCTGAAGCCAAAGTTCCTTACCCCTCTGACCCCCCTCAGGGATTCCTGACCAACTCCGCCTTTCCCCGCACTCCAGAACTATCCAGGAACTCCAGGATCGAACCCAGACTTGACAGGTGCCTCCAGCCACAAGTCCACCTCCAAGGCAGCAAAAGCCCACACTGTTACCATCTTCACTCCATCAGGCACTACCCTGCCTGCCTCTGCCTCTGAGGTGAAAAAGTCCACAACTCTCAAGACTTCACATGGGATGGGGTTGTGTTGACTCCAACCATGCAACAAAGGGGATGAAACTCAATGTGTCTGCTCTTTCCAATTCCAATGCTTTGACTCCACCTGTTGCTATCCTTTCTCATGACATTCCCAATTTTCCTACTCTCATAGATTGTGGTTCAAGTAATTGTTTTATTGGTACTACCTTTGTTATGAAAAACAAAAACAAAAACAAAACCTATTCTGTTCTGCCCATTTTGCTTTGTTTATTTGATGGTACTTCAAATGCTGACATTACTGAAGTCATAGATCTTTCCAATCGTTTTTCCACCAGCAATATCACCTCCACTGCATTTTACATGACTCCATTGGACTCCACCTGCTCACTTGTTCTAGGACACAACTGGCTCACCTGCTACAATCTGTTGATTGACTGGGTATTGGGCAGTATCACATTCCAATCAATCCAGCAGCAAGGGCCAACACCCCTGATGTCATCTCCACAACCTCAGGAATTTCCTCCACTGGTTGACTCTAACTCCACCAATACACTGCATTTCTCCAACCACAAGGCCCCTCACATTGCTCTCATCAATGTGCCTGCTTTTGTGCCTGCATGCCAATTGGAAGGCTCTGTGTAGTTCAGCCTGCACCTCCACTCCAACAAAAGTAAGCTTCACACTTCCTTGCCAAAGGTGACCTAGTAGATCTCTCCACCATCCCACCAGACTATCATGACTTTGTCAATGTGTTCAGCAAGAGAAAAGCCTCTAGGCTTGCTCTGCATTGTGAACATGACCCAAAGATTGATCTGAAAGAAGGAGCCTCCTCTCTGCTTGGAACCCTTTATTCCTTCTCTGCCACTGAGCTCACTTCCCTCTGCATTTTCCTAGAGGAATACCTCACCAATGGCTTCATCCACCCCACATCCTCTGCTCATGCCTCTCCAGTCCTCTTTGTCCACAAAAAGGATGGGTCACTCCACCTTTGTGTCAACTTCCAGAGACTCAACAAAATCACAAAGAAAGGCTGCTACCCACTTCTGCTCATCTCCAACCCTTGACTCTCTGAGCCATGGTAAAGTCTATACCAAAGTTGATCTCTGGCACACCTACCACCTTGTTTGCATTGTGCCTGGAGACAAATGGAAGACTGCCTTCCACACCCACTACGGCTCCTATGAGTGGCTTGTAATGCCATTTGGCCTGGCCAATGCCCCTGTGGCTTCCTAGTGGTTTATCAACACCATCTTTGCTGATATGCTCAACATGTGTGCTCCATAGTCTATCTGGACAACATCCTCATCTGTTCTCAGGACATGGCCTCTCACAAAGAGCATGGCCGAGATAGGAGTACAAAAGTCCAGGACGGGAAATATGGGATTCAGGATATCAGATGAAGGAGAAAATCTTCCAAGGTAAAGTCCAGGGCTTAGGGTTTGGGGTTTGATTATAAGGGGCCAGAAGTGTGTCAAATGGGTAGGGAAATTTTTGGGATGTGACAAACACCACCAGGACATTCTATCTGTGCTCCCCTCTGACCAAATTTCCTCCACATACATGTCTGACTCATCTGACTCATGCTGGACTGTAGACTCTGAGGGCTACCTCCATCTCAACAACAGGATCTATGTCCCAGACATGAATGACCTCTGCCTCCACATACTCCACTACAAGCACAACCACCCCCTATCCAGACATTTCAGTCAAAACTGGACTTTAAAACTCATCTGACACAAATATACATGCCAAGACTCTGGACATTCATCAAATATTATGTCTGCTTGTGCACCACCTGCACCTGTGCAAAAGTTCCTAGACACCACCTGTATGGACTTCTCAAGCAGCTCCCAATCCTGAAGAAGCCTTGGAATTCCATCTCTATGGACTTCATCAAACAGCTCCCCACATCCTTCTGTTTTACCACCATCCTCATAGTTGTCAACTGTCTCTCTAAACAATGTATATTCATTCTGACACACAACACCATCATGTCTCTGGAACTAGCCAAGTTATTTCTACTCCACATATTCTCCAAGCACGGAGTTCCCTCACACATCACCTCTGACCACGGCTCTGAGTTCATCTTGCACTTCTTCCGCTCCCTCAATGTCTGCCTCCACTTCACCTCTGATTACCATCCAGAGGGCAACAGACAGATGGAACAGATGAATCAAACACTCAAGCGATGCCTCTGGATCTACTACAACTACCAGCAAGACAACTGGTCTGAACTCCTACCACTTGTGGAATTTGCCTACAACAATGCACCTAGTGCAACTACCAGAGTATCCCCTTTCTTAAATGCTACCACCACAACATCTCTGTTCATCCAGAGTGCAACCTAACCTTCACCTGCACACACAAATATGCTGTCAACCTTGATGAATTGCACCAGTTCCTCCACTCAGAAATGGACCTTGAGCAACAATGCTACCAAGGTCCTGCTGATGCCAAACAAACTCTGGTTCTGGACTTCAAAGTTGGAGATCTCATCTTCATCAAAGCCAAGTACTTCCACTCAACCTGGCCATCCAAAAACAGTCAGAGAAAACCTCAGCCCCTATCCTATCATTGCACATTCCTGTACTCATTCCTTCACCTTCCACCTACCCAACACTATGAACTCCATCTACCCTGTTTTCTATGTGTCACAGCTAGAACCCCCAGTCCTGAACACCATCCCCACCTGGAAGCAACCTCCGCTGCCTCCAGTCATCATTGACAATGAGCCCAAATTTGAGATCTTGGAAATCCTCAACTTGGAGATTGACCACCAGAAAAGACACTGTCAACTACTCTACCTTGTCCAATGGGCTGGTTATGAAGGTACCAATGAAGATACCTCATGGTTACTAGCTATGGAACTCAGGCATGCTTTGGAATTGGTTGAACACTTCCACTCCACATATTTTGCTAAACCTGGGCCCTACTGCACTTAACTCTGCACCTCATTCTGCCAACTCTAACATCATGAAAAGACAGCCATACTTTATATTCATGGAAGGCAAGCAAACAGACTACTTGTATATGGTGAAAAAATCAGAGAAAATCACTATCTACACCTCCACCTTCACCTCTTCCTCTCTGCAGCAGCCTCCACCACTTCCTCCTCCTCATACTCCTCCAGAGCAAACTCTGGGTCTAAACACCTCTGAATCTCCTCCAGGGTGCCCAGCATTCTCTCGAATCTATGGCCATGTTCTGCATCTCTGCAGCCATGGCCATGGGGACTTCCATGAGCATGCCCAACATGTCATGGTCATCCTTGTCCTCATCCTCATCTACGCCTTCTTCTTGCTGGCCCACAGTGACATGACTTCTTCATGCTTCCTCCTCCACATTGGCTGTGACCCCTCTGGCTGCTCACATCTATGCTTCAGTCAGTGACAGTGGTTGCATGACCTCACCTTCCCACTCCCACCCACCTTCATTTCACAGGCAACCCCTGCAGTCACAGAGTCAAAACATGGGGTAAGGCAACCTTTGACCTTCCCTTCTACCTTTGTCACCACTCCACTCTGTCACTACTCTGCTCTGCTGCTACTCCGCTAAATACTGGACTGAACTCAGGAAAGGGCACAACACATAAGTTGGAGCCAAAGTCCACTCTGCTTTCCCAACAACTGCAGACAGCCTGGAGGAGATGGTATCTTCACAGAAGGCTTCAGCCCAATATGTATGTGTCTGTTCCATTGTTGAGGACACTGAGGGCAGTGATGATCTTATTTTTGTTGTCATTATAGATCTGGTCATTGAGTTCAAAGTAAGCTATGATGGAATACATCTATTCAGCTGCATTGTTGGGGTTCTGACTTTTAATTCAGAGTGTTTTGGGATGGAAGTCATGGTCAGTTTGTCAGAGGTTTCAGTGGATATTTCTGATAGCTCATCTGTAGTGGAAGACTTAGAAAGGAGTTCTTTCATTTCTTATCAGAGAGAAATCAATTGAATTGTTCAACTTAAGATCCTTTCAATAGGGATCTGGTCAGGGTCTGGTAGTCTACTTCCTAGAGGAAGAAGGTTTGTTTGTAGGTCCAAATGTATCCTAAGTAGGAATCAGATCACTTGTTGTACAGAAGACCATAAAAGGAGATGGGAGATAACCTAATCATGGTTAGGTCACATGATGGTACAAGGCCATGTGATAGAAGGAAAGGGGGTTTGCAAACAAAACCATAACAAGATACAGAACAGAGAACAGGTTTTCTAACAAAAATGCAACAGATTGGAATGCTCAACATGTTAGAGAATGCTGTAATGATCAGGTAGAACATAGTCATAAATAGAAGGAACAATGACCTTATGTGCATGCAACATGGAGTGTGGACATGCAATGTGCATGAGATGGCTAATGGAGACACATGATGTGTGTGGGGTAGTGATTGTTGGTGAGGGTAGATGAGCAGAGATGGATAGAACACAATGTGATGATCATTTACATACATAGGGAATCCCAATTAATTTCCTATACCAGGCTTTAACCTGGGCCTTTGCACTTATAATGCATTGTTTCTGCCCCACCATCTATAGTAGGAGAACACTTGTGATACTGTATGCTGGGACTTTCCAAAACAAACATTGGGTGGGCTTTCTCATAATCATTATTTCTGTCCCAAGGAGCCCACATTTCATGGGTAGATCCACCTTCATGTGCTAGGGAAAGCCCCAGAAAATTCCAAGGAAATGGTGCACACCCATGAAAATACCTGTGCAACCATGGAATTGATGCCTATAAGGATCTATGCTACCACCAATTATACAGAACTCAAGAGATCCCAATTATGGGGTGACTGAAGTGCCCCTGATCTCGACATGCCCCGCCCATCCATCCATCCATCCATCCTTCCATTGCACCAAGTACCACACCCAGGGAAATTACATGTAGAAACTACAGCACTAACTGGTGGAAGTCATAGATGGTTGTCACGCAGCGAAGTGAGACGAAAAAGTACCTCGCTCTGAGCAAGCAGCTCGGTCACATTCGCTGTTCCACCAAATCCGCCCACATTTATGGAGAGCGGAACAAAAGTCAGGCCATGGTTACATAACTTTCACTGATCATCCAGGCAGGCACTCGTTCATGCACTGAAAAATGGTACATAGATATTAGCGGTGGGTGACTTCGAGCAGGATGTGCTGACGGGGACCAACGAGACTTCCTGTCAGGTCAGCAGTGAAGTTCATCATGCTGAGGCTTGAGCTTGCAAAGTATCAAGGCAGCACCAGTGTAAAAGGTAGTACAATGGCTGGACATAGCGGGAATCACTTGGAAGTGAACTTAGGGTAGACGAAGAATGTGGCAGGCTATGCAAGCGTAGCAAACCCCACACACGCATTGCTCATATCGAAAGCAGTGTAGACGTGACGGAGGAAAAAGCTGCCGACAATCCAAGATGCTTGATGTTCATTGTCGTCAGCACACAAGTCGCCACAGCACGAGAGAAGATCAGAGGCTCACGAAAGCGCCCTGCGATGATGGCACCCATGCAGCGAGATGGGTCACCGGAAGAGGTTCCAATGTTGAAGGTCTCAGGGGGGATGGGGAAGGATGTGCCACCGAAGGTCAAGCTGACGCTGGGGACAGCATCACAAGGGACTATGAGGATGTTTATAAAGGATGGGAGATGAAGTAGGCTGGCAACATACATGTGTAGGCGCCACGGCCGTCAGGCAGATAAGTACCGCCAATGGCTTCGTAAAGCTTCGCCACGCTCGACGGGTTTCCGTGAATTAGGGAGCTGCCAGTATCAATGATCGCAATAATATTGGTCAGCACGATCTGTCCGTTTCCCAGTACGTTGTCCATGATAACTTCCCAATAACCCTGGAGACGCCGTATCAACCACTGTTGGGGAAATTTGAGATTCGGTGGCTTACATGTTGGACGACGTGAGCCCAGCTGAAGTCGCCGATGTACATCTCTGGGTTGGTACCACCAATGTATAGCTCAGCGTTGGGATATGCGAGATTGAATGCAAACACGGGATCATCTGTCTGACCCTGAGTGACAAGAGTCACGAAGACAGGGCTCTGATTGTAATGTGAGAGAGATTGGAAAGCCAGTCCCATGAAACCATCCGCGGCGAACCGCTCGATTTTAAGACCACGAGAGTAGTGGGATGCCGCACCCAGGGTTTGACCATTAGCCTACTCAAAAACATTAGAACCGATGACGTTGTAACGACCATTGCATGTACCGTGAGTCCGGCAATCGTGACATTGTCGGCATACTGGTGGCCGAAAGCACTCTCACCGTTCGCATACCGAATGATGAAAGGCTCACCCAGGTCAACGGAAGTCAAAGACTCATAGCGTTCGTGGCCATTGCAACTGTCGTCACAATCGGCACCAGGCAAAACAAGATCGCTGTAATAAATTTCAGCGAGAGATTCATATCATACGTGCACCAAATGAGAAATACGTGCCTCGAGCCGGTATCAAACAAGACTGTTAGAAAGAGTGAGCTGAGCACTCACTGCAAGGTCAGCGCAAGCGTACCGATGTAGGTGTTTGGAGGTGTTCCAATGGAAATAGTGCCGAGCCAGAAATTCGGGTTAGCGGGGAGGACACCTAAGGGCTCTCCGCCGGATCCGCGCTTCTGAGCTCCTTTAATAGCAGACGGATGCGGGGCGCCGGTGTTCTTCTCAAAATTATCAAAGCCGCGAAGAATCTTACTGGATATCCAAGTCAATGCAGAGCAGCATTTGGACGTCAATCAATGGTTACTCACGCCGTGGTTGAGGCGACATGGAACTTTAATGCTTCAGAGTTGATGCTCTTGTCAGCATTAACCAGCGACGAATGCTTGTAGAATGCTAGTGGGATCGCTGTTCCCCCCTGTTTGATACCCTGGGGAGACGCAGTGGTGAAGACAGGCAGGACAGTGATGGCCGTTGCGAAAGTAAAGCGCATAGCAATCAAAGGTGCTTTCTACAAAGGCCTCCCAAGTCATGCTTAAGTATACCTGCCTTTATACCCTGTGAGCGGTGGAAAGGCTGCAATGGTGGATCGGGTGTCCCCGCTGTTATGCACTGTTCCACCTGAATTCCTGCTGCTTTTATCGGTACGTGGACGTATGGAATGGTGGAACGTAAGCGCGCGGGTTGCCTGGCTTTCCTTGCCTATGTGGTTATCGATTCCGAAGATCCAGCGAGTTTTTAACCTACTTGGGTTGTCGAGCTTCTGAATAACCATATTCGCATTTGTCACCATAACCCAAATTACCCAATGCACAACGCAAGTATAATTGACCGAGAAAAATCTTCACACTGACGGAAGTAAAGTCAGTTATAATCAGCGTCACAGACACTAATTTGGGGATAATCAGTGACAGTAACACTGATTGTTTGTTCACATCTTCTCAGTGTCGGCCACATGGCACTGATTTTCAGTTCCTCGATGTCGCTGTCACTGATTTTCAATCCCTACTTGCCAGCGACACTACCACACTGCCTATAAATGACATAGGGCCCGTCGACTTATTCGCCCTCTAGCTTCGGTGCCCTCCCTACTCACATTGCTACTCGACGATTCCCATCATCACTCGCAGCATTCTCATCTGCGGAGTTTGTTGCAACTGTTTCCGGAACTCTATCAATGATTGCCCACTTGTTACGACATCTGTTGTAATGCTTGCTCTGCGAGACTTCAAGAACATATTATCTTTTAATGTGATATTCACTTGCGTGTCCTATGGTACGATTGATGCCAGAACTAGTTGTCGGCCACTTAGGTCGCCGAAGAAGTCGTATGTAGGTAAGGTGAGTACAACAATCTTCAAGATCGCCATAACTGATTTGTCTGACAACTGGGCCGATGCGTGGTTGAAACACGACCTCGTACTAGATACTTAGCGTTCAGCCTGAGTACGCCAATATTTACCAAAAATGTGAATACATACCCTGACATAACATTTTCTCCGTGCGGAAGCACCTGATCTGCGACAAACCAGCCTTGTTCGAAAGGTGTCGCCAGCGTTTTGAATCCTGAGCTTCCCTGCTGAGAACGAAGGTGGAAGCAGGTAATGTTTCACCTCTGAGCCGCGTTTTCCAAGAACTTGGCCAATGCAGTTGGCGATTTTTTGTTGAAGGTCTTGATCTACACCTGCCAGGTTTTTGTATGGTGGACAGAGGATGTGGTTTGGATCTGAAAGGTATATCAGACTTGAAACTGTTAATGTATACAAAGCCACTCGCATCCATCAATCACCTGCTTGTATCTGATTGGTCCATCATCTGTTTAGTCATCCAATTGTGCCAGCTCATCGAGCCCATGTAGTGCTTTGGTACTGTAGTTTACAGACAGCTGAGGTTGACAAATAGCCACAGCTCA
>MU127465.1:4843-20048 GCA_014904945.1 Gyrodon lividus
TCTGCATGCTCTGATAGGATGAAACTAATGAGATTCTTGTCAAGGGGTGCGGGCACTGGATCCCTGGGCTTGTAGAGGCGGAGAGTAGGAGCAGGTACGTCGATCGCCATATGTTCCTTCAACAACGTTTTCAAAGCATCAACAGTGTCGGTGCGCGAAATTTTGACACCGAAATGTTGTCCGATGTCGGTGCCTCGTACCCAGCAGTACAGCGTGAAAATGTCAGACATGATGGTTGAAAGTTGAGAACAAGGCGGACTCAAGGCAAACTCGAGGACGCCACATCCACAAGTGTGGGTGGCAGTGCGAGATTGCCAGATATGGCAGGACCACATGTTAAAATCAGTCGCGTCGCGTTATGAATGTCGACTCGAATCACTGAAGTAGATACAAGCACATCAAGTCCATACCATCCAGATACCGTTCTGATAATGAAAAAAAAAACATTGGATCACCAAAAAGTAGGTCTGGCAAGCACCATCCAAGTCCCCACGACCTTAGCGCCACCACGATTGCGCTTGTGGATCGAAAAACTAAGTTTCAATAGAAGACGTCGGGGAGACACCGATCGAAAACCCCTGAGAGGTTCTTGAAGCTTGCGGGAGGTTATCAAGGGTAAGTTCGGCAGGCCGCTGCTGGGATGATCGCTCACCTGATTGATACCAGTTTCTTGGTCCAGCTGCGAAGGTTCACCTGCCAGAATCAGGACATTGACATTTCCAACAATACTCTGCGCAAGGTGAGCCACAAGCCTACTCTACTTGGTGTGCGTCGGAAGAAAACAGAGGACCAGGCCGGATGGGATTACGAGCATCAGTTCCTGACGCCTCAGGGGGTCATTATTGTCGATGACATCAACGACTACCAATTACATATTTAGTGATTGTCTCTTCGTCGTCCCCCAGGAGGAGGCACTCGAACGTGGGTGTTGATATTAGTCTTTGGTAGTCATATTCCCTCAGTCTACAGGCTTCTGCGCATTGCTCGGGTGCAATTATCTGAGCGCGGTCGTTAGAGAGAGTCATAACGGTTTGCATGGGACATGATTTTGCGCGTGATGCAAATTCACAAAACACGACATATATTGCGAAGGATCAAAAATCGATAACGAGGTGGGTTCTGGAGGAGAGATGAGGTGTTGAGACCCGCGCGACAACACCTCATTATACGATGACCCCTCGAACGAAAGACAATGTCCGAGGGTTGTGATGCACATATGGGCCTCGTGAAACGACAGAAAGGTGGATTTGGCGTGGCCGGAAAGTGATTGTGGAGTGGGGGAGATGGTACTAACCATTTGGGCCTCCTGGCCCCACCACACGTGACAACACCTCACTGTGCGAGGACCCCCCAAGCGAAAATATATCTGAGAGTTGCGACGCATAAATGGGCCACATGAGACGATGCCCAGGTGGTTTTTGCATGGATGGAAGATAGTGATAAAGTGAGGGAGAGACGGTACCTCACTGCGTGACAACACCTCACTGCACGATAACTCCTTGAACACAAAAAATATCTGAGAGTTGCGACGCACACATGGGCCACGTGAGACAATGCCCAGGTGGTTTCTTGGTCCAGTGGTTGTGCCGAGGTGGTGGGAATGACGATGTCATTGAAGCAAAGATGGTGTCACAACCCAGCAACGCACTAATCAAATGGTTATGAAATTTTTGCAGCATCTTTTAAGAGAAAGGAAGAACGAGATAAGCTAAAGATATTTGGTGGAGGTGTGGAGGATGTGTGGAAGGTAGCCTGCATGGCATGTAGATGGGGGTTGAAAACGCACAGGCGGGACTGAAATCAAATGGGTGGGGGTCCAAACCAATGGGTGGGACTGAATACACCGGTGGGATTGAAAACTCAGGCCCAGTGAAAAACGGACATAGCCAAATCAACTCCCATGCACTGAAATCGCCCGAGTGCGTCAGAATAGATGAGAGTACAAAATGGCACAAATAGTAGATCGAAAGTCGACCGAGACACACTGTAATAGTCTCTAACCTGACTGTTAGTTTTTGGTAGATTCTAGTAGTCTTACTCAGGCAGGGTGATTACACCCAAAATGATGCATTTCGATTGGAATATAAAACATGATGTCCGTTCCGCTCCCTGCCATTGTCCCGATTGTCTACTGGAAACGATGCATTGCGATTGGAATATAAAACATGCCTACACTATTGTCCGTTCGGCCCGCTGCCCTGCTGCCCTGCTCGCTGCCCCTCCCATCGCTCGCTGTCATCACTCGCCTCCTACAGTGATTGATGCATGCCATTGCCCTAGTACACCGTCCCAGAAGAAAGAGTGTTGATGACCGTGTCGGAGAAGTCGTTCCACCCATCATTCGAGACCTGTAAAGCATGTTAGAGCACCTTAGTCCATTGATATAAGGAGGTACATACCAGTGTACCAGAGTCCTTCTCGTATTTCTAGTAGTACCTGTCAGTGATATTAGATTATAAAAAAATTGCGACTAAACCGCTTTCTGGTCCTTCTTGAGGTGCTTCCAGTACTCGTTAAACTGTGCAGTCGTGCCGTCTTCATTGACTTGTTTCAGCCAACGGTATGCACACAACGTGCTGTGACAAGATACCATCAGTAATGTGCTGCTGAGTGAGAGAAGTACATCCATCACAAACCGAGCGCTTTTCATTTTACGGGGCTGCCACTTCTTTGCTACAATGGGCTGTTCGACTGGTGTAGATGATGTCAGCTCTTCTGCACTGCCATGGCTCTCAGAGGACGTTCCGTTCGTTTCACTACTATTGTCTTCGGTTGTACTGCTTGATATGGATGGTAGGGTAGTATTGGATGCGGAAACCTTGGAGGGCGTTTCAATGCCCTTACGTCTGAGTAGAATCTTCCTGAAATGGACAAAACATCAGTTGTAGGAGACTGTGAATATTTGAATACGTTTTTAACTTCCGGAATGGTGACTGCCAGCCCTGGCGCAGCAACACCTGTTTTGTCGGGGCACTCAATAGCACTTGCATATGGTGGGGATGCGACAATTTTTGTGTTGTTGGCGAAAATACTAGTAGGCCTTGATGCAGCAATGGAGCCCGTATCTGAGGTTGATCTGACGGTCTCTACTGCTGATGCATTGTCAGGAATGATAGCGTTCAAGATAAGAGCACTTGTGCATAACGGGGCAGTGGTTGATGTGCTGAAGGACTCGGCAAAGCTGTGCGATGATGATGACGGTCCGGGAGTGTCGAGGTCCATGGGGGAAGTAGGTGGTGAAATAGTACTCGAGTCGGAATCAGATTTGATCTTCTTGATGCTGGGCTGAGGGGAGCCGAGTTCCTCTGGGGGTTCGGATTTAGTATTTACCTTGCGTTTATTTGACTCCTTCAGGTGCGTCTGAGTCCATGATGAATATCTTGCAGTTGCGACAGCGTCCACCTTCCAAAAATTGTCACATAAATCCATCTGTGGAAACTCCCGCACCACCTCCTGGTAGAATGAATCCCTGACGAAATCCGGCGCACTTAAGTCTTGGGGGCAAGCGTACAACATTTGAACCCTTGCCAGATTGCTCGCATCTTCATCATCATAGCTGTCACCGTTGCTTCAGGAAGTGGGCTGCCATCGTAATCCTTAAGGTATGGGAACAGTCCGCGATTCACGATGGTAGCTTGTGCTTCTGGACCCTTCTCCCATTTCTTGTAGTCGCTCTGGCTCCAAAATCGAATTTGCGGATGGTCTAGTTTGTTCATCGGAGGCAATGGTTGTGCAGGGATAGTAAGAGGTTGATACGAGACAGTGATTGGATCAGCAGGTAGGTTATTTAAATCTGGATTAATGTGAAGTAAGGAAGCAAGGTGATTGAAAGCGCGTCTGAATGTGAAACCAATCCATGAAATTAGGGCATACATGCGCCCAAAATATCAAAGCTCACTCATAAGCTGACTTGAACGCCACAGATATCTGTAACTCTACGTTTTCTGCAGTCAATCTTGTATTATCTGCTTGAAGTTGCTGGATCTTATGCTCGTAGTGTACAAATACATGCTATTGAAATAATCAGAACAAATACGAAGTCAAATTGATACACTCACATCATCATTAAAACCTTGGTGCTGTCACATCCCGAAACTTTCCTAACCCATCCGGCCCAATTCCAGCCCCCTATGATCAAATCCCGAGCCTCGGATTTTATCTTAGAAGATTTCTCTTTCATCGGACATTCCGAACCCTGTATTTCCCATCCCGGACTTTTGCATTCCCGTCCCGGACTTCCGCATTCCCATCCTGGACTTTTGTATTCTGTCACATCCCGAAACTTCCCTAACCCATCCGGCCCAATTCTGAACCCCTATGATCAAATCCTGAATCCTGAGCCTCGGACTTTACCTTAGACGATTTCTCTTTCATCAGACATTCCGAACCCTGTACTTCCCATCCCGAACTTTCTGCATTCCCGTCCCAGACTTTCGTATTCCTATCTCGGCTATCTCTTGACATATGTCTCTTTCCTTTGACATCTCTTGACATCTACAGTTCCTATCGATAATTCCCTTTCCTCTTGCCTTGCAATTATTGCGCCATTGCCCTCAGTCATTATTCCACCATTCTAACACCATTCTGATTCATTCCTTACCTTCTTCCGGAAACCTCAAACTCTGATTCGTCCGACATACTTTAACATCTTTATATCTTCTGGACTCTTCAGTATATAAACCTGCTTGTACTCTCTGATATTTCCTTAGTTCGAATATCAACTAAATCCCATTCTCTCCTGCTCTGCTTCACTCTGAAACCCCTTCAGTCCTTAAGTTGACCTTAGGATTGTCTTCTGACCCTCTGCTCTGAAATCAAGGAACAGAACTCGTACAGGGGTGCAGCACATAAGCTGAAGCCGAAGTTCCTTACCCCTCTGACCCCCCTCAGGGATTCCCGACCAACCCCGCCATTCCATGCACTCCAGACTATCTGGGAATTCTGGGATTGAACCCGGACTTGACAGGTGTGATAAAGGAGTTGTACACTGTCTAGAGTTGTCTTGAGTGTACATTGACTTGAGCTGTCTTGGTGCAGCATGATTTGTGATGTGAGAAAGTGTGCTGTCGAAAACATCATTATGAGCATGGGGAAAGTTCTTGGAGAAAGAAAGTGGGGGTGGATTATGGGGAAAGTTCAGCATTGCAAGGGGAGTGAGGGGAGTGAGTGCCATCGACTCAAATGGTGAGCTCGACAACGACATTGTTATGGTAAGAGCCAGAGATGGAGGCTGCATGTGTCATATCAAGTGATGTGTTATCATATTAGGCAAAGTCACAAGAACTTACCTCTACGTGCAATGTCACCTACTACAAAAGACGCCCATGAAGATTCCCATCCACTGCTACAACAGTCCAGATCCCGAGAACAATTCACAACTTACAGAGATGGGCCCCTTGGGGAGTGCTGGTGAAGCATCAGGCATGTAAAGTCAGAATAAGTCAGCAGTTTTATAGCCCATAGCTTGATGTATTTCGTATGCTCTGCACTTCACTGTATCCAGCACCTATAACCTGTTTGTTTTACCAGTCTTCTGAGTGCTATCAATCACCACATCCATCACCATCACCATCCTCAGCACCACATTCATCATCATCATTGACATTCACTTCAGGCCCAGAGCGTGCAATATCAAGACCACTCTTCTCCACAACAAAGAATCTATTCTCGACAAGGCCAGAAGGCAATGTGAGTGAGTGGGGCACCAGACCAACAACTGAAAGAATGTCCCTGACGTCAATGTGGCAGAGACTTGGCTGCCCCAGTGACGTGCATGTCATGAGAGTGCCATGTGATAACTCAAGGAGTTTGGGGTGGCTTTCAGAAAGAGCAGGACAATGGTGAGTTTGGCAAAGTGCCAATGTTCACAGGGTGGTTGATTGGCCAGCAGAGGGATATTGTCAACCTCGACTGCAAGTTGGACGAAGTACTGTACTTCCGCAAAACATTGTTGCCCATTAAGGTGTATCTATGTTGAGTTGAATAATTGAGCTGTGGAATGAAATAGAAAGAGGACCAACTTACTTTGACATGATGGGCTATGCAAATGTCATCCAAAGATTTCTGTGACTCTGTCCAAAGGGACCTAGCTATCTGCCCATTTGGTAGCCGAAGACGTGCCCACCGCCGATACCTAGGTGCTGGTCGTGCGAGAAATTCAGAGATAATTCTTCATTCATTATCAGAACCTTTGATTGGATGCCTATCACGTTTCCTGAGCAGCACAAAACCATTGCCAATATCTTCAGATCCACATGGGTGAAGATGTTTAGTCTGGTCAAAATGGGGGAAAAGTGCCTTGAGTGCATTGACTTGGAAGCAACAAATGCCTTGCTGGGCAGGGTTGGAAAATGGGTTGGAAGGTTGTCGTATATCTTGTTCAAGATTGCCAATCATTTGTTCCATTGTCCACTGTGAAGAACATACAGGAGTGTCGCATTCCAAAACTTCCCTAACCCATCTGGCCCAATTCTGAACCCCTATGACCAATTCCCGAATCACGGCCCTCGGACTTTACCTTAGACGATTTCTCTTTCATCAGACATTCCAAACACCATACTTCCTGTCCTGGACTTTCCGCATTCCCGTCCTGGACTTTCATATTCCCATCCCGGACTTTCGTATTCCTATCTCGGTTATCTCTTGACATATGTCACTCTCCTTTGACACTTCTTGACATTTACAGTTCCTATCAATAATTCCCTTCCCCCTTGCTTTGCAATTATTGCGCCATTGCCTTCAGTCATTATTCTACCATTCTGACGCCATTCCAATTTATTCCTCCCTTTCTTCCGGAAACCCGAAACTCCGATTCGTCCAATGGTACTTTAACATCTTTATATCTTCCAGACTCTTCAGTATATAAACCCGCATGTACTCTCTGATATTGCCTTAGTTCAAATATCAACTAAATGCTGTTCTTTCCTGATCCCCTCTGAACTTCCCCGGTCTCTAAGTTGATTTTGGGATTGATCTCTACCTCTGACCCTCCACTCTGAAATCAAGGAACCGAACTCGTACAGGGGCACAGCACATAAGCTGAAGCCAAAGTTCCTTACCCCTCCGACCCCCTCAGGAATTCCCGCCAACCCCGCTTTCTCTGCACTCTGGACAATCCGGGAATTCCGGGAACAAACCCGGACTTAACAACCTCCAAAGTCCTGACCCGCCAGCAAGCCCACTGGTTGGAATTCCTATCCCAGTTCAACCTCGTCATCCAATTCTGCCCCAGACACTTAGGAGCTAAGCCTGACTCCCTCACTAGATGCTGGGACGTCTACCTGAAAGAGGGGGATAAGGACTATGCTCGTGTCAATCCCCACAACCTCTGTCCGGTGTTCACACAGGAACAGCTTGCCTCGTCCCTACAAGCCACTATCCTACTCGCCCTGGTCCTCCGGGCCTCATCCCTGCTTGACATTGAAGACATTCACAAGGACATTCTAGATTCCCTGTCCTCCGACCCCATAGCTTCCCTCCATCTTCCGGACTTGTCGGACTCCCGGTGGGCTGTCAACCCCGAAGGTTTCCTGACCCTTGACAATCGCATCTTTGTCCCAGAAGCTAAGGACCTCCGTCTTCGCATTCTCTGGTACAAGCACGACCACCCCCTATCTGGACATTTCAGGCAGAACAGGACATTAGAGCTCATCCGCTGGGAATACACCTGGCCAGGCCTCCACACCTTTGTCAAGGACTATGTCAGTTCCTGCACTTCCTCTGCCTGAGCTAAAACTCTGAGACACCGCCCCTACGGAATGCTCAAGCAACTCCCAATCCCCAAAAAGCCCTGGAACTCCATTTCCATGGACTTCATCGAACAACTCCCATCCTCCGGCGGATATACCGCAATCCTCGTAGTCATTGACTGCCTTTCCAAACGATCCATATTCATTCCCACTCATGACACTATCGACTCTCCGAGCCTTGCAAAACTATTCCTGCTCCACGTGTTTTCCAAGCACAGAGTTCCCTCCCATATCAGCTCCGACAGGGGTTCTGAGTTCGTCTCTCACTTCTTCCGTTCCCTCGGAAAAGCCCTCAACATCCGACTTCACTTCACTTCGGGATACCATCCTGAAGGTGACGGGCAAACGGAACAGGCAAACCAGCCCCTCAAGCAGTACCTCCAAATCTACCGCAACTACCAACAGGACAATTGGTCGGAACTCCTACCCCTTGCGGAATTTGCTTATAATAATGCCCCTAGCGCTACCACAGGAGTATCCCTGTTCTTTACTAACAAAGGCTACCACCCTAACATCTTGGTCTACCCCGAAAGGGATCTGACCTGCTCCCACGCCCACAAATATGCAGTCGACCTACAGGAACTCCACAAATTCCTACACACGGAAATGGCCCGCGCTCAGCAATGCTACCAAGGACCCGCGGATTCCCGACGACTTCCGGATTGGAGACCAAGCGTTTGTCAAGGTGAAGTACTTCTGTTCCACTTGCCCTTCCAAGAAACTCTCGGAAAAGAACCTCGGCCCCTATCCCATCATCGCCTAAGCCGGACCCCTGTCCTTCACTCTCCAACTCCCGGACTCCATGCGCGCTGTCCATCCTGTTTTCCATGTCTCCCAGTTAGAACCTGCAACTCCAAACACCATCCCAAATCGGGTCCAACCCCCACCTCCTCCAGTCAAAGTCGATGGAGAACCCAAATATGAAATCTCCAAAATCCTAGACTCCAAAATTGACTTCAGACGCAGGAATTGCCAACTCCTGTACCTGGTAAGGTGGGCGGGTTACGAAGGGACTGATGAAGAAACATCCTGGATCCTCACGACCGAGCTCACTCATGCATCGGAACTCGTCTCGGACTTTCGCTCCGCATATCCCGGAAAGTCTAGACCCCTTAAGTTCACTTGGATGAGGGTGGAAATACGATTTTCGATTCACCAAAAACAAAACTATGCTAATTATACATGAGGAAACCGATGGGACATTCTACACTACCTCCCCATCCCCATCCTCCTCACCTCCCTCCTCACCCTCATCCTCCTCCTCATCCCCATCCTCCCCATCTGTCCCCTGACCTTCATCCCTCTCCTTCCCCTTCCACTCCAACGCCCCCCAGCCTTCTCCGGACTCCCCGAACCAGGATTCCCGAGACACCAGGAAGGCCACCAGGCCGTCCGACAACACCTGCCGGATTCCTGACAGCTGGGCCACGATGGCCCCCTGGTATGCGTCGTCGGCCTGCCTCTGGGCCTCGTAGGACTCTGCCAGATCCCCAAGCACGTCCGCCAGGGCCCTGAGCACATCCCAGCGCTCCTCGTCCTCCTCGTCTTCTTCATCCTCCTTGCCCTCCCCTGCGCTCTCCTCCTGGGCCTCCAGACTCTTCTGCCTCCGCCTCTTCCGGTCCTTCCCCCTGCATGGTGACACCACTTCCATGGCCACCTGCTTCCCCGCTCCAGCCTCCTGGCACAACGAGTGCACTTGCAAGCACCTCCCAGTCTTCGGGCCCGGACACGGTACCCCCGCCCTCACGCAGGCCACACAGGGAGTATTGGCCCTGGGGAGCCAACCCCTGGGCCTCCCCGCACTCACCTGCGACAGCCCCACCTCAGACCCCTCAGGGGCCCGCTTGCCCTGCACCTCTGCGACCCCTGCCGCAATCTCTCAGCCGCAAGCCTCGCAACCTCCGCCTCCACTTTCCTCCTCCTCTCGTCCTCCTCCGCTTTTCTCCGTACTTCCTCCTCAAGCTTCCACCTTGCCTCCTCGTGCTTTTCCGCCTCTTGCCGGGCTTTCTTCTCCCTGGCCTCCTGGATTCTCTGGGCGGACTCCCGCATGCGCTCTTCCTCCTCTTGTTGGAGACAGGCGATTTTGTTGTCGGATTACAAGTGAGTAGACATGTTGGATGGTGGAACTAAGCAACAGGCAGTCAACGGTTGCAAGGCACCTCAGATCGATCCCCGATTTTCAAACTCCGCCATACTTCTATTTCCTCTCACAGACTCCTATCCAGGCACTCAAGGGTTCATGCCTAAGAGGGGGATACTGTCACATTCCGAAACTTCCCTAACCCATCCGGCCCAATTCTGAACCCCTATGACCAAATCCCAAATCCTGGCTCTTGGACTTTACCTTAGATGATGTCTCTTTCATCGGACATTCCGAACACCGTACTTCCCGTCCCGGACTTTCCACATTCCCGTCCTGGACTTTTGTATTCCCATCCCGGACTTTTGTATTCCTATCTCGGTTATCTCTTGACATATGTCACTCTCCTTTGACACTTCTTGACATTTACAGTTCCTATCGATAATTCCCTTCCCCCTTGCTTTGCAATTATTGCGCCATTGCCTTTAGTTATTATTCTACCATTCTGATGCCATTCCGATTTATTCCTCCCTTTCTTCCGGAAACCCGAAACTCCGATTCATCCAATAGTACTTTAACATCTTTATATCTTCCAGACTCTTCAGTATATAAACCCACATGTACTCTCTGATATTTCCTAAGTTGGAACATCAACTAAATGCCGTTCTTTCCTGATCCCCTCTGAACTTCCCCGGTCCCTAAGTTGATCTTGGGATTGATCTCTACCTCTGACCCTCCACTCCAAAATCAAGAAACTGAACTCATACAGGGGCGCAGCACATAAGCTGAAGCTGAAGTTTCTTACCCCTCTGACCCCCTCAGGAGTTCCCGCCAACCCCGCTTTCTCCGCACTCTGGACAATCCGGGAATTCCGGGAACGAACCCAGACTTAACAAGGAGCATCAACACAAGTTGCTTCCATGGCAAGATGGTTGGCAAGGTGGACACATGGGCATGTGAAATGGATTTGATTCACTTAATGATGGTAATAGAGGGTTTCAAACTCGTGTTCCCACTCTGCAAATAGTTGGTGTGCGCAAATGAGATCTTCAGGCTTGATGCTGTATTGGGACATGATGTAAAGTGCAGCGACGAATTGGCAGAAATTGCGCCAATATTTTTCAGGGAGGATATTGTAGAGAAGTGCTGGACAGAGAGAATAAAGCCATGTAATGTATTCTGTAGCCTTGTACCAAGAGTTCATTTTCTCAGCAGGATTACAGGGTGTGACATCGGATGAGCCAGGAAGGTGTGGTTTGCAATCTGCGACAGCACGTCCATGTTTGTCCCACTGTTCTCCAATAAGGACCATCCAATCCCACATATCCTTGCTGTCAGTGCAGTCGCAGTCTATTTCTCCTTGCCATAAATCTGTAAACAAGGATACCATGTTTGCACCTGCAAAATGCATAATTTCTGATGAGAAACACTCAGGTATACCGAGAATATGCTCCGGTTGCAATTCAAGGAGAATGCTTGGCCCAACGATCCCAGTTTCAAGGCAGTGTTTTTCATATTGGGCCCTATCAGGAGCTGACATGAGGATCTTGAGTTTTTTCACATAGTCGCTCAAAGTGCTAGGAATGATATTGTAGGGATCAATGTTGGGGTGAAGCCAGCCGTTGACATGGTAATTGAGTGGCTGAAGGAGTACAGGGTAATACTGCGAGCTGTTGGGTTTACGACGTCCTTTGATGGGACAAAACATGCAGCAGCCTTGTTTTCCTGAGTGGCCTATGAGATTACTCAAGCAAAGGAGGCCAGGACCATCACCATATGCGAGAATTAGGAACAACTTCAAAGTAAAGGTCCTATTTGTTGAGGTGTTCCATATAGTAAGTCCTTCACGCTAGATTGCTGAGACATGATGGAGGCCAGGGTAGAGAAATGATGTGATGAATTTTGGTTTATTGGGGCCAGGGATGATTGCGCCTGGGAGTACATGCTTCTTTTTGTAGTGTTCGTCAGGTGAATGCTTGATGATGATCCAGATGTATATCCAGCAATCAGAGAGTTTACTCTCGTACAATTGTGCACTGTCAATAGAGAGGACCAACAGCATATCATCAGAGCGAATCTTGCCATTACAAACGGCAGTAAGATATGCACTGCCAGTCACAACGTCTTCATAGGTGTCGACTAGACCTTTGTTGTGAGGGGGCTCTTCATAAATCTGCTGTGTGCATTGCTTGCGATAATTCATCTTCTGAGCCGTTTCAAGCATTCAGAACAGTGCTTGAAGCTGTAGTGCTAAGGGGATTGTGTTGAAAACAGCGCAAGGGGCTCTGACTTGTCTGCCTGACCTCCAAAGTTTAATTTGGTCGAAACGCTCTTCTCCACAAATGGGGCAAGTCTCCTGATCAGCCAAGGGTCCAACAAATGCAAGACAGGACTTTGGACATATATTGTGTGTCATGGCCTTGATGCCTGTGATGTCTGCCAGTGCAGTTTTGGCCTGATAGAACAACGGGACCTCGGAGCCAGGAAAACACTCTTGGATGGCTGATTGGATTTGATTGTAGCTATCTTGAGAAGAATGTTCAAGCGCCAATAGCATCTTGAGTGTGAGCTCAAGCAGGGGGTCTTGTATTTCGGGGGTAGACTGTGGTGGATTGCATAGTCTGTGGAGGGTTTCGGCTGTAAGTCCTGCCCCTATGTCATCCAGAGATGCATTCCAAATACTCTGTATGAATGACAAATCGTGCTGGAGGAAATCAAGTTGCATTCTGCATGAGAGCTCTTCAAGATTGAGGTCAAGTAAACCAGTGTGGTTGGGCCGTGGTTCAGGTGGTGGAGGAGGGCGACTTGGAGGGTGAGGTGGGGGACTTGGAGGGTGAGATGGGGGACTCAGAGGGTGAGATGGGGGACTCAGAGGGCGAGGGGGGGCTTGAAGGGCGAGGGGGGGGACTCAGATCACGGTGATCCTGGTGGCGGTCATCTTCATTTTGAGGGGGGGCCTATTGATACAGAATATTCAAGTTGAATCAGTAAAAACTAAATGAGATTGCGACAAACTTGGTTTTCATCAATACAACGATGTTGCTGAGGTCGTTCTGAGCCTGTGGCTTCTTCTTCTTGTGCTGGAGCATCTTACAGGCCAATGGTAGCATGAAATTCAGCTGATAGACTGGCATTCCGTATTGCATCTCTCTCTTTGTCATTGTCAGCCTCTTGAATATGTCTGTACCATGTTCATAGTGCGACCTGTGTTTGTCGTTGTCCACAGTACTTGCGGCATACACACCATTTGCAATCAGGCATCTGGGTCCTTACTAGATGGTGTGAGACATAGTTCACAAGTTGGGCAAAGCTAGTATTCTATTTGGTGGATGCTAGTATTTCTGGGTCGATTTGGTGTTGTCCGTTTTTGAGATCAAACGCCGAATAGGATGTTGTCTGGCAACTGGAATCAATTGGTATCTACCCCATGTATCTCAGTAGATATGGCATGACTTGACTACAAAATCCATCTATGATAATCTATTCCATAGATCCGGGTACGCCTGAGTTGAAATGGCAATGTCCGTTTTTCACTGGGACTCAGGGGTGGGACTGAAAACGAACAGGTGGGGGTGAACAAATGGGTGGGGCTGGAAATGGCTGGGGGTGAACACAAACAGGGGCTGAAAACGCACTGGTTGAAATGAACGGGTGGGGCTGAAAATGCACCAGTGGGACTGAAAACATGCAGGTGGGGCTTGAAATGCATGGGTGGGACTTACACTGAATGTGTGAGGCTAAAAACGCACCAGTGGAGTTGTGAATGAGTGGGTGGCACTCAAAACGTGCAGGTGGCGCTGAGAACACGTGGGTAAGGCTGAAATGCACAGGTGGCACTGAAGACGCGTGGGTGAGGCTGGAAATGCACCAGTGGGGTTGAAAATCAGCAGGTGGGGCCAAAAACAAGAAGGTGGGACTGAAAACTAACAGGTGGGGGTGAAAACATGCGGGTGAGGCTGAAAAGAAATGGGTGCAGCTGAAAACGTGCCAGTGGGGTTAAAAACGCGCAGATGGGGATGAAAATGTATGAGTGGGCTCGAGAATGCACTTGCGGGGTTGCTATTCCACCATCCCCGCCACAGCCACCATCCCCCAAGCGGGGGACGCTGCCAAAATGAGAAATGCCGCCAGATTGTTAGAGCGTGGGAGCTGCGGAGACAGGGACAGTTTCCGTATTTGGGCGTCCCCACCACAGCCACCGTTCCCTTCAAGCGGGGGGCGCGGCCGAAACAAGAAATGCCGCCGGCTCGGCAGAGCGTGGGGGACGGTTTCCACGGTGGAAACGGGGGGACATGGGACACATTCTCCTCTGCCGCCCACTCTCGGAACCCGCTGGTCCCCCTATCTGGGCCATGCGCTCCTCTGCGCAAACTGGCCCCGAAGCCAGCCCGACCCACATACGCCATCCAATCGACTCACTGATTCGATCAGATCTCTCAGCCCGTCGTCCCCCCCCCTCATTGTCACGAAATCACGCTGACGCTACGAGTTTCCTTTCTCAACCCTGAGCTAGATGGCTGACCTTTCCTTTTCTCCTCCCAGCGACGCGTTACACACGAAGGTATAGTGAGTGGCGGCCACAAACAAAGGGGGTTTTCAGTGCATGCAAGCGCTGAGATTACGCACTCTTGAAACGTGGCTTAGAATCTCAATCGCAAACTTGTGTTCAATACAGGCCACGAACTTCAAGGAAGTTTCCGCCAACTCGTTAGTCTGTTTTTAGTCATGAAAAATAAGGCACTACAATGACAAGAGCACAACTACGCCCATGAAAGGGCATTCCCAGGAAAGCTTGACATAGAAACGTTGATGTAAATTACATAGACGCAGAATCATTGGCAGGCTGAGTGTATGAAATCAGCAACATGATTAGTGAGCCGAATTCATCATCGGTTATACTAAATACTGGCACTGACACTTGTAGTCATCTTCATTGCTCACTAGCGCAATCGGACGTGGGTGAGAAATGGTCTGGGGAGAGCGAACAGCTTGCTTACCGGCAGGTAGGAGAAAATGATGTCAGGTTTCGCAGTCCAAGCATCTCTCCGTCGCCTCGGGTACAGCACGCTGAGTGTGTATGGGTCAGCGGGACGGCTGGGGGGGGCGTTGGCAGCTTGCTTACCGGCGGGTAGGAGAAAATGATGTCTGGGTTCGCAGTCTTCTGTCGATATCAGTACCTGATCTAGCCCGAGGTGCAGCCCACGCGTACCTCTGTATCCGTCGTCTCGGGCACAGTCCGCTGAACGCGCATGGGTTAATGTGATGGCTAGGGGGGCGTTGGTAGCTTGCTTACCGGCGGGTAGGAGAAAATGATGTCTGGGTTCGCAGCCTTTTGTCGACGTCAGCATCTGATGATCTAGCCCGAGGCACAGTCCAC
>MU127465.1:31704-170122 GCA_014904945.1 Gyrodon lividus
GTCCCAGACTTTTGTATTCCTATCTCGGCTATCTCTTGACATATGTCTCTTTCCTTTGACACTTCTTGACATCTACAGTTCCTATCAATAATTCCTTTTCCCCCTGCTTTGCAATTATTGTGCCATTGCCTTCAGTCATTATTCCACCATTCTGACACCATTCCGATTCATTCCTTACTTTCTTCCGGAAACCAGAAACTCTGATTCCTCTGACATACTTTAACATCTTTATATCTTCCGGACTCTTCAGTATATAAACCCGCTTGGACCCTCTGATATTTTATTTCCCTAGTTCAAATATCAACTGAATCCCGTTCTCTCCTGATCTGCTTCACTCTGAACCCCCTCAGTGCTTAAGTTGACCTTAGGATTGACCTCCAACCCTCTGCTCCGAAATCAAGGAACAGAACTCGTACAGGGACACAGCACATAAGCTGAAGCCAAAGTTCCTTACACTTCTGACCCCCCTCAGGGATTCCCAACCAACTCCGCCCTTCTGCGCACTCTGGACTATCCGTGAATTCCAGGATTGAACCCGGACTTGACATATGCGGGGTGCTCTGGTAAATACAGATTCCTTCATTTTTGAGCATGGAATCAAAAGCATCAGACTTATATTCTCCCCCTGCATCCAACATCGATCCTTTGACTTGGGCTTCATATTGTGTGCTCACAAGTTTTAAGAATTGTTTCGTGGCTGTCAATGCTGCATTTTTGGTGTGCAAAGCAGTGATCCACACAAAAGATGTGAAATCATCAAAGAAGACAATGAGATATTGGTATTTGTGGTATGAATCCACAGGGAAAGATTTGAGATCTGAGTGAATCAGCTCAAAGGGGCACATAGCACGCTGCTCATTGTGAGGGAAGGCTCAATTGGGCATTTTGCCAAGAGCGCAACCTGGACATATTGGTGTTTCCCTAGGGAAGTTGATAGTGGGAAAATTCCCAGTGTGATTCTGCACATGCTGCAGTACTGTCAAGTCCGGGGTCAATCCCGGAATTCCCAATTCCTGGATAGTCCGGAGTGTGCGGAAGGGCAGAGTTGGTTGGGAATCTCTGAGGGGGGTCAGAGGTATAAGGAACTTTGGCTTCAGCTTATGTGCTGTGCCCCTGTACGAGTTCTGTTCCTTGATTTCGGAGCAGAGGGTTGGAGGTCAATCCTAAGGTCAACTTAAGCACTGAGGGGGTTCAGAGTGAAGCAGATCAGAAGAGAACGGTATTTAGTTGATATTCAAACTAAGGAAATATCAGAGAGTACAAGCGGGTTTATATACTGAAGAGTCCAGAAGATATAAAGATGTTAAAGTATGTTGGACGAATCGGAGTTTTGGGTTTCCGGAAGAAAGTAAGGAATGAATCAGAATGGCGTCAGAATGATGGAATAGTGACTGAGGGCAATGGCGCAATAATTGTGAAGCAAGGGGAAAGGGAATTATTGATAGGAACTATAGGTGTCAAGAAATGTCAAAGGAAAGAGACATATGTCAAGAGATAGCCGAGATAGGAATGCGAAAGTCTGGGACGGGAATGCAAAGGTCCGGGACGGGAAATACGGGGTTTGGAATGTCCAATGAAAGAGAAATCTTCTAAGGTAAAGTCCGAGGCTCGGGATTCGGGCTTTGATCATAGGGGGCCGGAATTGGGCTGGATGGGTTGGGAAAGTTTCGGGATGTGACAGTATCCCCCTCTTAGGCACAAATCCTTGAGTGCCTGGATAGGAGTCCATGATAGGAAATAGAAGTATGGCGGAGTTTGAAAATTGGGGATCGATCTGAGGTACCTTACGACCGTTGACTGCCTGTTGTTTAGTTCCATCATCCATCATGTCCACTCACTTGCAATCTGATGACGAAATCGCCCATCTTCAGCAGGTGGAGGAAGAACGCACATGGGAGTCCGCCCAGAGAATTCAGGAGGCCAAGGAGAAGAAGGCCCAGCGGGAGGTGGAAACTTGAGGAGGAAGTGCAGAGAAAAGTGGAGGAGGACAAGAGGAGGAGGAAGGCAGAGGCAGAAGTTGTGAGGGTGGCGGCTGAGAGATTGCGGCAGGGGTCATAGGAGTTGCAGAGGCACAGGGCAAGCGGCTTGCTGAAGGGGTCCAAGGTGGGGCCATCACAAGTGAGTGCAGGGAGGCCCAGGGGTTGGCTCCCTGTGGCCAATACTCCCTGTGCGGCCTGCGTGAGGGCGGGGGTCCCATGTCTGGGCCCAAAGACTAGGCAGTTGCAGATGTGCACGAGGTGCACACAGGCACACTCGTCATGCCAGGAGGCCGGAGCGATGGGGAAGAGGGCGGCTGTGGAAGAGGTGTCGCCATGTGGGGGGAAGGACCGGAAAAGGCAGAGGCAGAAGAGTCCGGAGGCATGGGAGGAAAGCAAAGGGGAGGGCGAGGAGGACAAAGAGCATCAGGACGCGCTCGGGGCCCTGATGGAGTTGTACAAGGCCCAGAGGCGGGCCAACGAGGCCTACCAGGGGGCCGTCATGGCGCAGCTGTCAGGAATCCGACAGGTGCTCTCGGATGGTCTGGCGGCCTTCCTGGTGGCTCAGGGGTCCTGGTTCGGGGAGTCTGGAGAAGGCTGGGGGGCGTCGGAGTGGAAAGAAAAGGAGAGGGAGGATGGTCAGGGAGGCCAGGGGACAGATGGGGAGCATGGGGATGAGGAAGAGGATGAGGGTGAGCAGAGGGGTGAGGAGGATGGGGATGGGGAAGTAGCATAGAATGTCCCATCGGTTTCCTCATGTACAATTAGTGTAGTTTTGTCTTGATGAATCGAAAAATTACGTTTTCGCCCTCATCCGAGTGAATTAAGGGGTCCAGACTTTCTGGGATATGTGGAGTGAAAGTCGGAGACGAGTTCCAATGCGTGAGCAAGCTCAGTCACAAGGATCCAGGAAGTTTCTTCATCAGTCCCTTCGTAGCCCACCCATTTTACCAGGTACAGGAGTTGGCAATTCCTGCGTCAATGGTCGATTTTGGAGTCTAGGATTTCGGAGATTTTGTATTTGGGTTCTCCGTCGACTTTGACTGGGGGAGGTGGGGGTTGGACCCAATTCGGCATGGTGTTCGGAGTTGCAGGTTCTAACTGAGAGATATGGAAGACGGGATGGACAACGCGCATGGAGTCCAGGAGTCAGAGGGTGAAGGACAGGGTTCTGGCTTGGGCGATGATGGGATAGGGGCCGAGGTTCTTTTCCGAGAGTTTCTTGGAAGGGCGAGTGGAGTGGAAGTACTTTGCCTTGACAAACACTTGATCTCTGATCTGGAAGTCCGGTGCGGGGAGTTGTCGGGAGTCCATGGGTCCTTGGTAGTGTTGCTGAGTGCGGGCCATTTCCGTGCATAGGAGTTCGTGGAGTTCCTGTAGGTCAACTGCATATTCGCGGGCGCGGGATGAGGTCAGGTCCCTTTCGGGGTAGACCGAGACATTGAGGTGGTAGCCTTTGTTAGCGAAGAACGGGGATACTCCTGTGGTAGTGCTAGGGGCATTATTGTAGGAGAATTCCGCGAGGGGCAGGAGTTCTGACCAATTGTCCTGTTGGTAGTTGCAGTGGATTCGGAGATACTGCTCGAGGGTCTGGTTTTCCCGTTCCATTTGCCTGTCGCCTTCGGGATGATATCTCGAAGTGAAGTGAAGTCGGATGTCAAGGGCTTTCCTGAGGGAACGGAAGAAGTGGGAGACAAACTCAGAACCCCGGTCGGAGGTGATATGGGAGGGAACTCTGTGCTTGGAAAACACATGGAGCAGGAATAGTTTCGTGAGGCTCGGAGAGTCGATAGTGTCATGAGTGGGAATGAATATGGATTGTTTGGAAAGGCAGTCAATGACTATGAGGATTGTGGTGTATCCACCGGAGGACGGGAGTTGTTCAATGAAGTCCATGGAAATGGAGTTCCAGGGCTTTTCAGGGATTGGAAGTTGCTTGAGCATTCCGTAGGGGTGGTGTCTCGGAGTTTTAGCTCAGGCGCAGGAAGTGCAGGAACTGACATAGTCCTTGACAAAGGTGCGGAGGCCTGGCCAGGTGTATTCCCAGCGGATGAGCTCTAATGTCCTGTTTTGCCTGAAATGTCCGGACAGGGGGTGGTCGTGCTTGTATCGGGGAATGCAAAGAGAGAGGTCCTTAGCTTCCGGGACAAAGATGCGATTGTCGAGCGTCAGGAAACCTTCGGGGTTGACAGCCCACTGGGAGTCCGACAAGTCTGGAAGATGGAGGGAAGCTATGGGGTCAGAGGACAGGGAATCTCAGATGTCCTTGTGAATGTCTTCAATGTCAAGCAGGGAAGAGGCCCAGAGGACCGGGGCGAGTAGGATAGTTGCTCGTAGGGACAAGGCGAGCTGTTCCTGGGTGAACACCGGACAGAGGTTATGGGGATTGACGCAAGCCTAGTCCTTATCCCCCTCTTTGGGGTAGACATCCCAGCATCTAGTGAGGGAGTCGGGTTTAGCTCCTAAGTGTCTGGGGCAGAAGCGGATGACGAGATTGAACTGGGATAGGAATTCCGACCAGCGGGCTTGCTGGTGGGTCAGGACTTTGGAGGTGGAGAAGTATTCCAGAGTTTTGTGGTCAGTAACAAGGTTGATAGGGGTGCCGGAACCTTCAAGATAGTGACGCCAATGTCAGAAAGCTTCGTGAATAGCGAGGAGCTCCTTATCATGAGTGTCGTAGTTGAGTTCTGGGGCTGTCAGGGTATGGGAGCAGAATGTGATGGGGTGGAATTCCTTGTCCGGACACCAGATTGAGAGGATTCCCGCGAGAGCGTAGTCTGAAGCGTCAGTTTCAACTGTGATGGGACAGTCCAGAATCCAGTGAGTAAGGATAAGGGCTCGGGTGAAGGCGTCTTTGAGTTGGGTGAAGGCAGAGCGGCAGGAATCGTCGAAGTTCCACGGGGTGTTTTTCTGAGTGAGTCGGGTGAGTGGAACAATGATATCGGAGTAGTTGAAGATGAAACAACGGTAGAAGTTGGCGAACCCGAGGAAGGATTGAATGTCCTTGACTTTCCAAGGTTCGGGCCAATCTCGGACTGCCTGGACTTTCTCCGGGGACATGGTCAGTCCCTGGGGAGAGAGACGATAGCCCAGGTATTTGACGGAGTCCGAGTGCCACTCACATTTCTCCGGTTTGGCATACAGTCCGTGTTTCCGGAGACGCCGGAGGACTTCCTGGACATGTTTTTTGTGAGAAGCCATGTTGTTGGAATAGATGAGGATGTCATCGAGGTACACCACGACGCAGACATCTAGGAGGTCTGTGAAGATGCTATTGACAAACCACTGAAAAGCCGCAGGGGCATTGGTGAGCCTGAAGGGCATCACCAGCCACTCGGACGAGCCATAGCGAGTCCGGAAGGCAGTTTTCCACTCATCCCCAGGAGCGACGCGGACAAGGTGGTATGCATGACAGAGGTCGATTTTTGTGTATACCTTGGCGTGGCTAGGGGAATCAAGGAGGTCAGAGATCAGGGGTAAGTGATAGCGGTCTTTCTTCGTGATTTTGTTGAGACCTTGGAAATCAACAGAGGCGGAGGGATCCGTCCTTCTTGCAGACAAAGAGGACGGGAGCGCCGTGGGCGGATTTGGACTGACGGATGAAGCCATAGTTGAAGTGTTTGTCTATGAATTCCCGGAGGGACTCGAGTTCTGTAGCAGAAACTGGGTAGACAGTCCCGAGAGGAGGGGAAGCACCTTCCTCTAAGTCAATCTTGAGAGGCAGAAGGGTATCAGCCTTGCGCTTACCAAAGACATCAGGAAAATTGTGATAGTCCGGAGGGACGGAGGATTGACTTCTTCGGGGGTTTCGGAAATTTCGGAGTTCCGGGATATGGAATGGAGTTGGGAGTCCGGGGGATGGAGGTGAATGCTGAACTGCTTGGAACCATCGAGTTTGCATGCGCACACAAAGACGGCAGCATTGACAAACAAGATGCAAGGAGCTTTGCGAGTGTCAAGTCCGGTTCTTTCCCGGAATTCCCGGATGTTCTGGAGTTGCGGAGGTGGCGGGGTTTGCGGGAATTCCTGACAAGTGTCGGGGGGGTAAGGAACTGTGGCTTCAGCTTATGTGCTGCGCCCCTGTACGAGTTCGGTTCCTTAATTTAAGGGCGGAGGGTTGGAGGTTGGTCCTAAGGTCAACTTAAGGACTTAGCGGATTGGAAAGGAGGCGATCAGGAAGGAACAGGATTTAGTTGATATTCAAACTGAGGAAATATCAGAGAGTACACGCGGGTTTATATACTGAAAGGTCCGGAAGATATAAAGATGTTAAAGTACTATTGGACGAATCGGAGTTTCGGGTTTCCGGAGGAAGGGAAGGAATGAATCGGAATGGCGTCAGAATGGTAGAATGATGACTGAAGGCAATGGCGCAATAATTGCGAAGCAAGGGCAAGGGAATTATCGATAGGAACTGTAAATGTCAGGAAGTGTCAAAGGAGAGTGACATATGTCAAGCAATAACCAAGATAGGGATACAAAAGTCCGGGACGGAGATACAAAAGTCTGGGATGGGAATGCGGAAAGTCCGGGACGGGAAGTACGGGGTTTGGAATGTCCGATGAAAGAGAATTGTCTAAGGTAAAGTACGAGGGCTGGGATTTGGGATTTGGTCCTAGGGGTTCGGAATCGGGCTGGGTTGGTTAGGGAATTTTTGGGATGTGACAGCGAGGCGGCTTGTCGGGAGTGTCGGAGGGAGATCGGGGTCCGGGGTCTGGAATCTCCGGAGGTGACGTCGGGGGCATTGGCAAGTCTTGAGCCGGTGTTTGGAAAGTAATACTGCCCAGTACCCAGTCAATCAACAGATTGTAGTGGGTGAGCCAGTTGTGTCCTAGAACAAGGGAACAAGAAGGATCCAATGGAGTAACATAAAATGTATTGGAGGTGACAAAGCCGGAAGGGAAATGAATGGAAAGGTCAACAGCACGGGTAATCATAGAATTGGAAGTACCATCAAACAATTTCAAAGAAATAGGAGGAACGGAATATGTCGGAAAATGGTGCTTGTCAATGAAAGTAGTATCAATGAAGCAATCAGTAGAACCACAATCTAACAAAGTGGGAAAAGCGGAAATTTCGGAAAAGTCAGAAAGGGAAACAAGAGGCATAAGGGCCTTGGGGTCATAAAGAGCAGACGCATTGAGACGGGTCTCCGTAGGTGCATGGTGGGATTCAACGCAGCCTCCTTCCCGTGCGGAGTCCGGAAGGCTGCGCCCTAATTTTTTGCCTCAGGGGTGGAGGCCTCCGGTTTGGCTTCCGGAGCAGGGGAGGTTGTCACTGCGCGGGCTTTGGACACGCGGGAAGTGGACTTCTGGCAGTCCTTAGCTACATTTCTGGCGGCTCCGCAGAACATGCACAGCTTGAGGTCAAAGCGGTGTTTGCGTTCCTCGGAGGTGAGGCGTCCATCCTTTCCGAGTTTACTGGAGAGGTTGGATGCGGGTTTAGGGCCAAAGGACTTTGCTGACAAGGACATGGAAGTGTTGGACAGAGTGGCGGGTTTCGGAGATGAAGTGGTCAGAGTACTTTTGGAAGTGGAGGACTGGTTTCTGGAGGGTCGGATTTGGCGAGCGACTTCGGACTTGCATTCCCAATATCTCCCATCGATGGTCTGGGAGAGAGTCCGGAGTTCTCCTAGGGAGTGCGGTTTTCTGATGTGGGAAAGCTCGTCTTTGATGCGATCCGGCAGTCCGTTGTAGAAGTGATGTCGGAGGGCTCCCTTGCCGTAACCCCAGACCTGGGAGGCTAGGCGATTGAATTCTACCACGTATTTGTTGATATGCTGGGAGTCTTTCATGGATAGGTGGTCAAGTTGGTGTTCGGCATCACTGACGGGGTTGTGGGGGCCGAAGTTGGTCTGGAGCTCGAGGACGAAGTCCCGATAGTTGTCCATCCAGTCCGGATTGTCCATCTGGAGGAGGTTGGGCTCAAACCATTCGAGGGCCATACCTTTGAGGTAAGACTGGGTGAAGGTGACTTTCGCGCAGTCAGTCCGGAATGCGCGGGGGCAATCCTGGAAGTTCAGCTCGCATTGGACCAAGAAGGCCCGCAGCTTGTGAGAATCAGTCCCATCAAAGGTGTTGGGTTCCCACACCTTTGTGTGCGGAGATGAGGACTTTTCGGATTTGCAGTTGCAGCGCGATAACTCAGCAAGGCCACAGACTGCATTTGCAAGTGCCATGATAGGGTTAGGCAGGAATGCATCGTCAGGGTTGTTGTCGAAGGGGTTGTTGTCATCAAAGGGGTCGGGGTCGTCGCCGCCACCGTTCCCATCATCAGAGGGGTCCAGGGCACCCCCAGAGGGGTGACGACCTGCGGGAGTAGGGGTAGAGATGATTTGAGACAGAGGTTGATGAACGACGAGTGAAAAAGCTTTGGAATTGTTTGGCGACATCGGGGCCTCGACGCAAGGTCATCAGGGAGTGCAGGGCGTCTTCTCAGGCTGCCTCCAACTGAGCTGCATCGATGCTTTGCATACTGCGTGTTTGGGCACGAGTCTGGATAGTTCTAGACATGCAGATAAGATATGATGTTAGCAAACTCGTAGAGGTTTGAGTTCAAATATACTGTTAAGTCCGGGTTCGTTCCCAGAATTCCCGGATTGTCCGCAGTGCGGAGAAAGCAGGGTTTGGCAGGAATTCCTGAGGGGGGTTGGAGTGGTAAGGAACTTTGGCTTCAGCTTATGTGCTGCACCCCTGTACGAGTGCTGTTCCTTGATTTCGGAGCGGAGGGTCAGAGATAGAGATCAATCCTAAGATCAACTTAAGGACTGAGGAAGTTCAGAGGGGATCAGGAAAGAACAGGATTTAGTTGATATTCGAACTAAGGAAATATCAGAGAGTACATGTGGGTTTATATACTGAAGAGTCCGGAAGATATAAAGATGTTAAAGTATGTCGGATGACTCGGAGTTTCGGGTTTCCAGAAGAAAATAAGGAATGAGTTGGAATGGCGTCAGAATGGGAGAATAATGACTGAAGGCAATGGCGCAATAATTGCGAAGCAAGGGGGAAGGGAATTATCGATAGGAACTGTAAATGTCAAAGGAAAGTGACATATGTCAAGAGATAACTGAGATAGGAATATGAAAGTCTGGGATGGGAATACGGAAGTCCGGGACGGGAATGTGAAAAGTCCGGGACAGGAATGCAAAAGTTTGGGATTGGAAGTATGGGGTTCGGAATGTCTGATGAAAGAGAAATTGTCTAAAGTAAAGTCCGAGGCCCAGGATTTGGGATTTGATCATAGGGGTTTGGAATTGGGCCAGATGGGTTAGGGAAGTTTTGGGATGTGACAGTATCCGGAATTGGGGCCGGAATTGGGACAGATGGGTTAGGAGAGTTTCGGGATGTGACAGAATGCTAGAGAGGTCAAAGATACAGTCAAGTTTGAAGGAGGTTCACTGATGGTATGGGGCTGCATAGGGTGGAATGGAGTGGGGGTTTTGAGTGAGGTGGAGGGGAGAATGGATGTTAAACAGTATGTGGGCATTTTGAAGCAGAAGTTGCTGCAAAGCATGGAGGAATCTGGAATTTCAGAATGTGACATTATCTTTTAACAAGATAATGATCCCAAGCACATCTCTAGGAGAGCTCAAAGGTGGTTCAAAGAGCAGGGGATTAATCTTCTGGATTAGCCTGCAGTCTCCAGATGTTAACCCCATTGAACATACTTGGAATCACCTTGAGAGATGCCTCTTAGCTTATGAGAGTGCTCCTACAGGAGTTCATCAATTATGGGAAAGGGTAGTGGAGCAGTGGGAGAAAATTGATGAGGAACAGTGTCAAAAATGGATAGAAAGCATGCCTAGAAGGATTGAAGCAGTTATCAAGGTCAAAGGAGGTCATACCAAATAGTAGATACCCAGATTTATATAAAGTCAAAAAACTATCTGAATGAGTCATCATTTTGAAATGGCTGCCATTTCATTAAACCTTATCCAAAAACCTTGATCCTTGAACAAATGGAAAGCCAATAATAGGTTCCATATTTCATACACTTATAGTTTAAGGTTAGGGTTAGGTTGTATTAGAGAATATTGTGTTTACTGAAAAGTGTCCAAACATCCAGATAGTTTTTTGAGCCACTGTATATATAGTGACTCCATAAACCATTGCAATATTTGGCCTAAATGCAATGTGCAAAGCATATCACAAAAGGGCATGAGAATCTCACTTAGCTCTGGTGACACGCATTGTAGTAGTCACTCCTGGCTACAAATTGGTCCCTGGGTCATGTGATTTACTTCACGGGCAGAGGATAAACACCAACCAGAAAAAAGAAACAAAATGGAAAAGAGAAATCAACTCGAGGAGAAGAGGAAAACAGCAGCACAGGGTAAAAACTCCATTGAAAGCAAGCACAGCCGCAATCACCCAAGGAATAAGGCCAAGCAACGCCAGACAAACTACTGATAAAACCCAAACACAATACACCACAAAAACCACCGAAAAGGTCTCAACGCCTTAAAAAGGGCATATACACACAGCAACTGAAGAAAATCACATGACCCAGGGACTGATTTGTAGACAGGAGTGACTACTACAATGCGTGTCACCAGAGCTAAGTGAGATTCTCATGCCCTTTTGTGATATGCTTTGCACATTGCATTTAGGCCAAATATTGCAATGGTTTATGGAGTCACTGTACTACAAGGACAAGTAAACACAGGTGACACTGGAGTACCAGAGTCATGTGGAATGTAAGTCAGAAGTGTCAGAAAGTGTCAAGAAGTTTCAAGGGGAGTTAGAATGGGAGGTATCAGAAGGTGGAGATATTATGCAAGTCAAACATCTGTCAAAAGTATGAAGCATGAGAAACAAGGCACAGGGGCAAAAGTGTTAAAGATAAGTGGCGAAGCAGAAATGGAGGAACAGAAAAGTGGGCTTGCAAAAAGGTGGACTTGGCCTGGAGTTGGGCTCTGGAAAAGTGGAGTTGACTTGCGTGGCATGGGATATGACAGTATCCCCCCTTTAGGCCTGAACCCCTGAGGGCCAACTCAGGTTGAGGAAACAATGGAGCGAAATGCTGGTGGAGATTGAATAGGAGCATAGATTTTGTATCACTGGGGTGGAAGGAATTTCCATCTGCATATTACCATCCTTAACATGTCCACATCCAACAACAATCTTTTGGAGTGGAGCAATGTGAGCACAAAGATGTTGATGTTGAGTCCTTTGAGAAGAAGAGCACAGAGCAGCAATGGTGCATGAAGGCATGGAAGGAGGCAGAGTGCCAGAGGGTGGAGGAGGAGGCAAGGCAAAAAGTGGAGGAAGAGGCAAGGCACAAGGCATGGAGGAAGGTGGAGGTCAAGGCAAGGGCATGTGTGGAGGAAGTTGTGTGGTCACAGGTGTGAGCAGTCAGAGGGGTTGCATCCAATGTGAAGGAGGAAGTGGGAGGAGGTTGTGTCACTGGGAGTTGTTAAGAAGAAGGTGTGGACAAGGAAGAGGAGGAGGAGGAGGATGAGTGGGTGGAGGTGTCACATCCTGAAACTTCCCTAACCAATCTGGCCCAATTCCGAACCCCTATGACCAAATCCCGAATCCCAGCCCTTATACTTTACCTTAGACAATTTCTCTTTTATCGGACATTCCGAACCCCGTACTTCCCATCCCGGACTTTCTGCATTCCCATCCCGGACTTTCCGCATTCCTGTCCCGGACTTCCTGCATTCCCGTCCTGGACTTTTGTATTCCCATCCCCGACATTCGTATCCCTATCTCGGTTATCGCTTGACATATGTCAGTCTCCTTTGACACTTCTTGACATTTACAGTTCCTATCAATAGTTCCCTTCCCCCTTGCTTTGCAATTATTGCGCCATTGCCGTCAGTCATCATTCTACCATTCTGACGCCATTCCAATTCTTTCCTTCCTTTCCTCCAGAAACCCAAAACTCCGATTCGCCTGATAGTACTTTAACATCTTTATATCTTCCGGACTCTTCAGTATATAAACCTGCGTGGACTCTCTGATATTTCCTTAGTTCAAATATCAACTAAATCCTGTTTCTTCCTGATCCTCTCCCTTCCGATTCTCCAAGTCCTTAAGTTGACCTTAGGACCAGCCTCCGACCCTCTGCTCTTAAATTAAGGAACCAAACTCGTACAGGGGCGCAGCACATAAGCTGAAGCCGCAGTTCCTTACCCCTCTGACCCCCTTCAGGAATTCCTGCAAAACCCCGCCTTCTCTGCACCTCCGGACATTCCGGGAATTCCGGGAAAGAACCCGGACTTGACAGTATATTCGAACTCAAACCTCTACAAGTTCACTAACATCACATCTTATCCGCATGTCTAGAACTATCCAGACTCGTTCCCAAACATGCAGTATGCAAAGCATCGACGCAGCTCAGTCAGAGGCAGCCCAGGAAGATGCTCTGCACTCCCTGATGACCTCGCGTTGAGGCCCCAATGTCGCCGAACAATTCTGAAGCTTCTCCACTCGTTGTTCATCAAACTCTGCCTCTCAGGGCAGACCTCCATCTCAAATCGTCTCCACCCCTACTCCCACAGGTCGTCACCCCTCCGGGGGCGCCCCAGACCCCTCTGATGATGGGAACGGCGGCGGCAACAACCCCGAACCCCCTGATGACGACAACTTTGACGACAACTCCGATAATGCAATCCCGCCTAACCCTATCATGGCACTTGCAAACGCAGTCCGTGGCCTCGCTGAGTTATTGTGCTGCGACTGCAAATCTGAAAACTCCTCATCTCCGCGTACGAAGGTGTGGGAACCCAACACTTTTGATGGGACCGACCCTCGCAAGCTGCGGGCCTTCTTGGTCCAATGTGAGCTGAACTTCCAGGATTGCCCCTGTGCATTCCGGACTGACCGCGTGAAAGTCACCTTCGCTCAGTCTTACCTAAAAGGTATGGCCCTCGAATGGTTCAAGCCCAACCTCCTCCAGATGGACGGACAACTATTGGGAATTTGTCCTCGAGCTCCAGACCAACTTCGGCCCCCATGACCCCGTCGGTGATGCCAAACACCAACTCGACCACCTATCCATGAAAGACTCCCAGCATATCAACAAATATGTGGTAGAATTCAATCGCCTAGCCTCCCAGGTCCGGGGTTATGGCGAGGGAGCCCTCCGACACCACTTTTACAATGGACTTCCGGACTGCATCAAAGACAAGCTTTCCCGCATCGCAAAACCGCGTTCCCTAGGAGAGCTCTGGACTCTCTCCCAGACTATTGATGGAAGATATTGGGAACACAAGTCCGAAGTCGCTCGCCAAGTCCGACCCTCCAGAAACCAGTCCTCCACTTCCAAAAGTACTCTGATCACCCCATCTCCAAAACCCGCCACTGTGTCCAACACTTCCGCGTCCTCGTTGGCAAAGTCCTCCGCCCCTAAACCCGCATCCGACCTCTCCAGTAAACTTGGGAAGGATGGACGCCTCACCTCCGAGGAACGTAAATGCCGCTTTGACCTCAAGCTGTGCATGTTCTGCGGAGCCGCCGGACATGTAGCTAAGGATTGCCAGAAGTCCACTTCCCGCACGTCCAAGGCCCGCGCAACGACAACCTCCTCTGCTCCGGAAGCCAAACCGGAGGCCTCTACCCCTGAGGCAAAAAATTAGGGCGCAGCCTTCCGGACTCCGCACGGGAAGGAGGCTGCGTTGAATCCCACCGTGCACTTACGGAGACCCGTCTCAACGCATCCGCTCTTTATGACCCCAAGGCCCTTATGCCTCTTGTTTCCCTTTCCGAATTTTCCAAAATTTCTGCATTCCCCGCTTTGTTAGACTGTGGTTCTACTGACTGTTTCATTGATACCACTTTCATTGACAAGCATCATTTTCCGACATACTCAGTCCCTCCTATTTCTTTGAAACTCTTTGATGGTACTTCCAATTCTACAATTATCCGTGCTGTTGACCTTTCCGTTCGTTTCCCTTCCGGCTTTGTCACCTCCGATACATATTATGTTACTCCATTGGATTCCTCTTGTTCCCTTGTTCTAGGACACAACTGGCTCACCCGCCACAATCTGTTGATTGACTGGGTACTGGGCAGTATCACTTTCCAAACGCCGGCTCAAGACTTGCCAATGCCCCCGACGTCACCTCTGGAGATTCCAGACCCCGGTCCCCTATCTCACTCCGACACTCCCAACAAGCCGCCTTGCGAAACCCCTCGCATCTCGTTTGTCAATGCTGCCGCCTTTGTGTGCGTGTGCAAACTCGATGGCTCCGAGCAGTTCAGCATTCACCTCCGTCCCCAGGACTCCAAACTCCGGGATTTTTGAAAGCCCTGAAGAACTCGACCTTGCCTCCGTCCCTCCAGACTATCACGATTTCCCCGATGTCTTCCATAAGCACAAGGCTGATACCCTTCTGCCCCACAGGGAATTCGATCTCAAGATTGAATTAGAGGAAGGTGCTTCCCCCCCTCTCGGGACTGTTTACCCGGTTTCCGCTACAGAACTCGAGTCACTCCGGGAATTCATAGACGAACACCTCAACTACAGCTTCATCCGTCAGTGCAATTCCACCCATGGCGCTCCCGTCCTCTTTGTCCACAAGAAGGACGGATCCCTCCGCCTTTGTGTCGATTTCCGAGGTCTCAACACAATCACAAAGAAAGACCGCTATCCACTGCCCCTGATCTCCGACCTCCTTGATTCCCCTAGCCACACCAAGGTATATACGAAGATTGACCTCTGTCATGCATACCACCTTGTCCGTGTTGCTCCTGGAGATGAGTGGAAACCTGCCTTCTGGACTCGCTATGGCTCGTATGAGTGGCTGGTGATGCCCTTCGGGATCACCAATGCCCCGGCAGCCTTCCAGCGGTTCGTCAATAGCATCTTTGCAGACCTCCTAGATGTCTGTGTCGTGGTTTACCTCGACAACATCCTCATCTATGCCAACGACATGGCTTCTCACAAAGAACATGTCTGGGAAGTTCTCTGGTGTCTCCGGAAACACGGACTTTATGCCAAATTGGAAGAATGTGAGTGGCACTTGGACTCCATTGAATACCTGGGCTATCGTCTCTCTCCCCAGGGGCTTACCATGTCCCCGGAGAAAGTCCAGGCAGTCCGAGATTGGCCCGAACCCTGGAAGGTCAAGGACATCCAGTCCTTCCTCGGGTTCGCCAACTTCTATTGTCGTTTCATCTTCAACTACTCCGATATCGTTGTTCTGCTCACCTGACTCACTTGGAAAAACGCCCCTTGGAACTTCAACAACTCCTGCCGCTCCGCCTTCACCCAACTCAAGGACACTTTCACCCGAGCCCCTATCCTTACCCACTGGATTGCGGACTGCCCTATCACGGTTGAGACCGACGCTTCAGACTACGCTATCGCGGGAATCCTCTCGATCTGATGTCCAGACGAGGAATTTCGCCCCGTCGCGTTCTACTCCCACACCATGACAGCCCCGGAACTCAACTACAACACTCATGATAAGGAGCTCCTCGATATTCATGAAGCCTTCCGGCATTGGCTTCATTACCTCGAAGGTTCCGGCACCCCTATTGACATTGTTACCGACCACAAAAATCTGGAATATTTCTCCACATCCAAAGTCCTGACCTGCCGGCAAGCCCGCTGGTCGGAATTCCTATCCCAGTTCAACCTTGTCATCTGCTTCCACCCCGGACGCTTAGGAGCTAAACCCAACTCCCTCACTAGACACTGGGACATCTACCCCAAAGAGGGGGATAAGGACTATGCTTGCGTCAATCCTCATAACCTCTGACCAGTGTTCACTCAAGAACAGCTCGCCGCATCCCTCCGAGCCACTATCTTACTCACCCTGGTCCTCCGGGCCTCGTCCCTACTTGACATCGAAGACATTCACAAGGACATCCTAGATTCCCTGTCCTCCGACCCCATAGCTTCCCTCCATCTTCCGGACTCGTCGGACTCCCAGTGGGCTGTCAACCCCAAAGGTTTCCTGACCCTCGATGATTGCATCTTTGTCCCGGAAGCTAAGGACCTCCATCTTCGCATTCTCCGGTACAAGCACGACCACCCCCTATCCGGACATTTCGGGCAAAACAGGACATTAGAGCTCGTCCACCGGGAATACACCTGGCCAGGCCTCCGCACCTTTGTCAAGGACTATGTCAGTTCCTGCACTTCCTGCGCCCACGCTAAAACTCCGAGACACCGCCCCTACAGAATGCTCAAGCAACTCCCAATCCCCGAAAAGCCCTGAAACTCCATTTCCATGGACTTCATCAAACAACTCCCGTCCTCTGGCGGATACACCGCAATCCTCATAGTCATTGACCGCCTTTCCAAACAATCCATAGTCATTCTCACTCACAACACTACCGACTCTCTGAGCCTCGCGAAATTTCCTGCTCCATGTGTTTTCCAAGCACAGAGTTCCCTCCCATATCACCTCCGACCGGGGCTCCGAGTTCCTCTCTCACTTCTTCCATTCCCTCGGGAAAGCCCTTGACATCCGACTTCACTTCACTTCGGGATACCATCCCGAAGGCGACAGGCAAACGGAACGGGCAAACCAGACCCTCAAGCAGTAGCTCCGAATCTACTGCAACTACCAACAGGACAATTGGTCGGAACTCCTGCCCCTCGTGGAATTCACCTACAATAATGCCCCTAGCGCTACCACAGGAGTATCCCCGTTCTTCGCTAATAAAGGCTACCACCCTAACGTCTCGGTTTATCCCGAAAGGGACCTGACCTCATCCCGTGCCCATGAATATGCAGTCAACCTACAGGAACTCCACGAATTCCTACACATGGAGATGGCTCGTGCCCAGCAACGCTACCAAGGACCCGCAGATTCCCAACGACTTCCGGCACCGGACTGCCAGATCGGAGACCAAGCGTTCGTCAAGGTGAAGTATTTCCATTCCACTCACCCTTCCAAGAAACTCTCGGAAAAGAACCTCGGCCCCTATCCCATCATCACCCAAGCTGGACCCCTGTCCTTCACCCTCCGACTCCCGGACTCCATGCGTGCTGTCCATCCCGTTTTCCACGTCTCCCAATTAGAACCCACAACTCCGAACACCATCCCAAATCGAATCCAACCCCCACCTCCCCCAGTTGAAGTCGACGGAGAACCCAAATATGAAATCTCTGAAATCCTAGACTCCAAAATTGACCGCCGACGCAGGAATTGCCAACTCCTGTACCTGGGAAGGTGGGCGGGTTACGAAGGGACTGATGAAGAAATGTCTTGGATCCTCGGGACCGAGCTCGCTCATGCATCAGAACTCGTCTCAGACTTTCACTCCGCATATCCCGGAAAGTCTGGACCCCTTAGTTTACTCGGATGAGGCCGGAAATACAGTTTTCGATATACAAAAAACAAAACCATACTACTTGTACAAGAGGAAGGCAATGGGATACTACGCTACTTCGCCATCCCTATTCTCCTCACCCTCACCCTCCTCCTCATCCCCATCCTCCCCATCTGGGCCTCATAGGACTTTGTCAGGGCCCCGAGCATGTCCCAGTGCTCCTCGTCTTCCTCATCCTCCCCTGCGCTCTCCTCCCGGACTTCCGGACTTTTTTGCCTCCGCCTCTTCCAGTCCTTTCCCCCACGCGGCGATGCCACATCCACGGCCACCTGCTTCCCTGCTCCGACCTCCTGGCACGATGAGTGTGCCTGCACGCACCTTGTGCACGTCCGCGACCTCCCAGTTTTTGGGCCCGGGCACGGTACCCCCGCCCTCACGCAGGCCACACAGGGAGTATTAGCCCTGGGGAGCCAACCCCCGGGCCTCCCCGCACTCACCTGCAAAGGCCCCGCCTCGGACCCCCTCAAGGAACCGCTCGCCCCGCGCCTCTGCGACTCTTGCGACCCCTGCTGCAATCTTTCGGCCACGACCCTCGTGACCTCCGCCTCCGCTTTCCTCCTCCTCTCGTCCTCCTCCACCTTTTTCCGCGCCTCCTCCTCAAGCCTCCGCCTCACCTCCTCGCACTTCTCCGCCTCTTGCCAGGCCTTTTTCTCCCTGGCCTCCTGGATTCTCCGGGCGGACTCCCGCGCGCACTCTTCCTCCTCTTGCTGAAGGCGGGCAATTTCGTCGTCGGATTGCAAGTGAGTAGACATGTTAGGTGGTGGAACTAAACAACAAGCAGTCAATGGTCGCAAGGCACCTCAGATCGATCCCCACTTTTTGAACTCCGCTATACTTCTATTCCCTATCACGGACTCCTATCCAGGCACTCAAGGGTTCGTGCCTAAGAGGGGGATACTGTCACATCCCAAAACTTCCCTAACCAATCCGGCCCAATTCTGAACCCCTATGACCAAATCCCGAATCCCGGCCCTCATACTTTACCTTAGACAATTTCTCTTTCATCGGACATTCCGAACCCCGTACTTCCCGTCCCAGACTTTCCGCATTCCTGTCATGGACTTTTGTATTCCCGTCCCGGACTTTTGTATCCCTATCTCGGTTATCGCTTGACATATGTCACTCTCCTTTGACACTTCTTGACATTTACAGTTCCTATCAATGATTCCCTTCCTCCTTGCTTCGCAAGTATTGCGCCATTGCCTTCAGTCATCATTCTACCATTCTGACGCCATTCCAATTCTTTCCTTCCTTTCCTCCGGAAACCCGAAACTCCGATTCGCCTGATAGTACTTTAACATCTTTATACCTTCCGGACTCTTCAGTATATAAACCTGCGTGTACTCTCTGATATTTCCTTAGTTCAAATATCAACTAAATCCTGTTCCTTCCTGATCCTCTCCCTTCCAATTCTCCAAGTCCTTAAGTTGACCTTAGGACCAGCCTCTGACCCTCAGCTCTTAAATTAAGGAACCAAACTCGTACAGGGGCGCAGCACATAAGCTGAAGCCGCAGTTCCTTACCCCTCCAACCCCCTTCAGGAATTCCCGCAAAACCCCGCTTCCACCGCACCTCCGGACATTCCGGGAATTCCGGGAAAGAACCCGGACTTGACAGGAGGGGGCAGAGGATGACTGTGACATACTCATGCAAGTCTTCATGGCTATTGTTGCAGAGATGTGCAACATGACTGCAGATTGGAGGTGTGTGGCAGTGGAGAGTTGTGCACAGATGGAATAAATGCTAGGCACCCTGGAGGAGATTTGGGGGTGCCTAGCCCCAGAGTTCACTCTGGAGGAGCCAGAGGCAGGGTTGGAGAAAGAATATGAGGAGGAGGAAGTGGTGAAGGCTGCCATGGAGAGGGGGGCATGGAAAGCCCAGAGCAGAGAAGAGGAGGAGGTAGAGAAGGAAGTGTAGATAGTTGTCTTTGTTTCTTACTCTTTACCATGTACAATGTAGTCCGTTTGCTCACCCTCCACCAAATATATTGCAGTTTTCTGATCATGATATTAGAGTTGGTGGAAAAAGATCTGGAGTTAAGTGGGGTAGGGCCTGGGTTTAGCAGGATACTTGGAGTGGAAGTGTTCAACCAATTCTGATGCATGCCTGAGTTCTGTTGCTAGTAGCCACAAGGTTTTTTCATCAATCCCTTCATAACTGGCCCATCAGACAAGGTGGAGTAGTTGACAGTGTCTTCTCTGGTGGTCAATCTTCAAGTTGAGGATTTCAGAGATCTCAAATTTGGGCTCGTTGTCAACAATGACTGGAGGCAGCAGAGGTTGGTTCCAGTTGGGAATGGTGTTCAGGACTGCAGGTTTTAGTTGGGAGATATGAAAAACAGGGTGGATGGAGTTCATAGTATTGGGTAGGCAGAGGGTAAAGGAATGGGTACCAGGATGAGTGATGATAGGATAGGGGCTGAGGTTTTTCTCTGATAGTTTTTTGCACAGCCAGGTTGAGCGGAAGTACTTGGCTTTGATGAAGATAAGGTCTCCAACTCTGAAGCCCAGAGCCAGAGTTTGTTTGGCATCAGTGGGGCCTTGGTAGCATTGTTGTGCGAGGGCCATTTCTGAGCAGTGTTACGCTGATGAGGTCATGAGAGCTCTATCAGATAACAACCAACAAGCCCTATTGTCAAGTAGGGCAAGATCTATCAGAAGTCTTTACTGGCAGACTATAGGTCAATCAATGAAGAGAGTTCTCAGACCAAGAGATAGCTTGTTAAGCTATGTATTGCATAGATCTGACTTGGGTTGTAGCCAAGTAGAGTACAGGCCTTTATACTACAGAGGATGGTGCACAGACCAAGATATCCTAAGTAGGTAATGTCCAAGAAAGGTAGCTAAAGATAAGAGGGATATCTGCTATTGGATGGAAGATCATAGAATATGATAGAAGAAAGATATGGCCAGGGACTTTGCCTGGGGTCACTGGTCACACAAGGAGCCAAAAGAGGAAAGGGAGTCAGATGATGGTACAAGATCATGTGAGAAAGAAAAGAAAGGGGTCAAAATGGTTCTACCATAACACTACTTCTAGCGAATTTCTAGTAGCCTGGGCAATCACTGCCCTCTTATAGTTTTGTCACCCCTTGGCCCACCCAAGACCTATGAATAACCCACCCCTTAGCCCACCCCATACTCATGGTACACCCTCACAACCATTCAATGGGCCCACCTGACAAAAACTATAAGAGGGCAGTGATTGCCCAGACTACATACTAGGGATCAGCTAGGAGTAGTAAATAGATATAAAGTAAACTCACCTCAGCCACTGCCAAAGAGGGGCAACGAACAACTGAGGAATCTAAAGTGAAAACTAAGTATATATATGTGGTGGAGTGGGTAGAGAAGCACTCACTAATAATAATCAGGGAATAGGAACAGAAACAAGAGGAGATGTGATTAAGTGATGTAAGAAAGTGATAGAGCATCCCTGGAGGCTCAGGAGTAATGATAAGAAAAGGATGATGGGGTGTGATAAGAGTCTGTGCAAGTTCCAGACTGATCCCAAGTGGACACTGAGACTCCAAGCAGTTCCACCTGGCAGCGGAGCAGAGGTACAAACTCTGACATTCCAGGAGTGCAGAGTTGGTGTTCTGGTTCCAGAGTTCACTGTATTTTGTCACCACCCATTACTGATGAAATGCACATTGAAATATCCCTTGGGCCACCCACCCCTTGGCCAACCCATCCCTCACCCCATTCATGTCACACAAAGCCAACTCATGTTGACCCACCCATCACTCAAAATACCCTTGCTAGCTCCATTGTGGATGACTCAAAGTATAAGTTTGACCTCAAAAAAGCTACCACCTCCTACCCTTAGCTGAATATGTTCTAGCACTGGCATGTAAAATTCAAACATAAGTGATCAAGTTGTGGGACCAGAGTAGACAGACTCCATATCTATTAAGCTCAGAGTTAAGCTTATAGGGCAGCATGATGTGACAGAGGAACTAGATACTCTCATAACCTCTATCAACGGCTAATTTCATTTTAGTCATCTTGCAGATGACTGGGAACTGCATGGAAGTTCCTGCTGGTTGGCTGGCACTTTGGTGTTCACATTCACAGGCTCTGACAACTCTTGACTTGACAATTCAAGAATTGAGCACACCTATACATTTCTAAGGATGGGGGCAAACAAAGGCAAATGAGGTGGGGGTAATGAAACTGGCAGGTATTCTGGCCAAGTTCCACTACAGCATGGCAGTGATGAGAGAGCCTCATCTTACTGTTTCTGGATACTGTGCAAGAGCTTATTGAGAGCTAAGCTAGCTTTAATAAGAAGCTTGTGAAGATGTTCTTCAAGACTTTACAGTAAGAGGACTTGAGGTCCAGTATTTATACATGGGTGATATGCATAGACCATGTACAGTGGCTCAAAAAACTATCTGGATGTTTGGACACTTTTCAGTAAACACAATATTCTCTAATACAACCTAACCCTAACCTTAAACTATAAGTGTATGAAATATGGAACCTATTATTGGCTTTCCATTTGTTCAAGGATCAAGGTTTTTGGATAAGGTTTAATGAAATGGCAGCCATTTCAAAATGATGACTCATTCAGATAGTTTTTTGACTTTATATAAATCTGGGTATCTACTATTTGGTATGACCTCCTTTGACCTTGATAACTGCTTCAATCCTTCTAGGCATGCTTTCTATCCATTTTTGACACTGTTCCTCATCAATTTTCTCCCACCGCCCCACTACCCTTTCCCATAATTGATGAACTCCTGTAGGAGCACTCTCATAAGCTAAGAGGCATCTCTCAAGGTGATTCCAAGTATGTTCAATGGGGTTAACATCTGGAGACTGCAGGCTAATCCAGAAGATTAATCCCCTGCTCTTTGAACCACCTTTGAGCTCTCCTAGAGATGTGCTTGGGATCATTATCTTGTTAAAAGATAATGTCACATTCTGAAATTCCAGATTCCTCCATGCTTTGCAGCAACTTCTGCTTCAAAATGCCCACATACTGTTTAACATCCATTCTCCCCTCCACCTCACTCAAAACCCCCACTCCATTCCACCCTATGCAGCCCCATACCATCAGTGAACCTCCTTCAAACTTGACTGTACCTTTGATCTCTCTAGCATTCAATCCTTATCCCTTCTTCCACACATACTCTTGCCCATCTGACCCAATCCTATTGATTTTGGTCTCATCTGGCCATATAACTCTCTTCCAATCCTCCACAGTCCAATGCTGGTACTTGAGAGCAAAGGCTAACCTCCTTTTCTTGTGACTACTAGAAAGTAGGGGTTTTTTCTTTACCACAGCCTTTACTGCACTTTTCAAAAGTACGTGGAAATCAATGTAGTGTAAAATAGAGGCTCAGCAATGTTTGGCTGTGGACCCCAGAAGCACATGAGTGACAAATTCATCAGAAGCCATCCACCTTATGTCTCTATGCAGTGTCGTCTCTGAAGATCTGAAAGCATGCATACCAGCTCTATACCATCATGGCTACAGTGTGCAGAAGATATGTAACATCCTTGCTCTCAAAAAATCACTTGTTCACAACACTCTTGCCACCTTCTCGAAATATGGTGTTGTTAACAATCTTCACAATCTTTCCTGTGTTAGCGGCCATCCTCGCATCTTAAGCCAAGCCAACCTTATTTTCCTTCAAGCTGTTATTGATCACTGTCAAATCCAGGTTCAATCCCAGAATTCCCAGATAGTCCAGAGTGCGTGGAACAGCAGAGTCAGTCAGGAATCCCTGAGGGGGGTTGGAGGGGCAAGGAACTTTGGCTTCAGCTTATGTGCTGCACCCCTGTATGAGTTCTGTTCCTTAATTTCAGGGCAGAGGGTCAGAAGACAATCCTAAGGTCAACCTAAGGACCGAAGTGGGTTTCAGAGTGAAGTGGAAACTTTGCAGGAGAGAACGAGATTTTGTTGATATTTGAACTGAGGAAATATCAAAGAGTACATGCGGGTTTATATACTGAAGAGTCTGGAAGATATAAAGCTGTTAAAGTATGTTGGATGAATTGGAGTTTCGGGTTTCCGGAACAAAGTAAGGGATAAATCAGAATGGCATCAGAATGGTGGAATAATAACTGAGGGCAATGGTGCAATAATTGTGAAGCAGAGGGGAAGGGAATTATTGATAGGAACTGCAGATGTCAAGAAATGTCAAAGGAAAGAGACATATGTCAAGAGATAGTGGAGATAGGAATATGAAAGTCCGGGACGGTAAATACAGGGTTCAGAATATCCAATGAAGGAGAAATCTTCTAAGGTAAAGTCTGAGGCTCAGGATTCAGAATTTGATCATAGGGGGCTGGAATTGGGCTGGATGGGCTAGGAAAGTTTCAGGATGTGACAATCACCGGCATATGATTTACCTTGACAAGCTTCAACAAAAGCTGTTTGTCAAATGAGGTGTTTAGGCCTCCATCTCAACACTTGCTCGTGCTGTCAAACGGGTGCATGTCACATGCAAGGTTCTCTGTGACTGGCGAGCGCTTCATGAAATTCCTCAAGGATCATGTCATGAGCTCCCTCATCATTCTGTTTTTAATTAGACTTCAATTTTGTGACTTGTAAATGTAAATGCCGTTCACTACTCCATTGACAGAATCTAGAAGAGGGCAGGAGTTGCCCAAAGCTACAGTACATTAGCTAGGAATAAAAACTAAGTAGATATGAACTCACCTCAGCCGCTGTCTAGATGGATGGAAACGACTAAGGTGCTGATAGACTAAAGAGAGATATATATACTATGGGCAGAGGTATACTCATATTATGTTATTTGGAATGAACCTGAGGGAAGAATATAAAGTGTAGTAATAGATGCAGTAAATGGAAAGTTAAAACAGGCTAAGTGAACATAAGGGTTGTGTGGCCATAGTTCCGGCGCTTCCGCTTCCGGAAGGAGCATGAGAATTTCGGAAGCGGTCTCAGAACATAGTGGTTCTGAGGTGATTCCAGCTGGAAACATTTGAACTCATGTTGATGTGGTTCCGAGGCTGGAACCATCTGGTACTTAGGGTTGAATACTGACATCCATATCCAGGTCCCCACAGTGTCCTTGTAATGGACAACTGCAGCATTCATCACAGCAAAGAGGTTTGCAAGCTTGTTGAGGACATGCACTGTAAATCTTTGAGTTTCTCATAATATGTTCCTGTCATCTACCTGAATTTTTTTTCAGTATGCAAACTAATCTATCTGCCACCTTACTTGCCTGATTATAACCCCATTGAACAAGCATTCTTGGTTATCAAGGCTTATCTATGTCATCATCTTACTGATAGGACTCTCATGGCAATCGTCCGTGCTTGCCAAAGTATTACACCTGCTCATGTGGAGGGATACTTTAGGGCATCAGGATACATAGGATAGTATTGAGTAGCTGACTTGACTATGCTAGAAACGGATCATCACTACCCTTGACATCTACAGCAAAACCTTTTGGAACAGGAAGCCACTGTCCATGGGTTTCGCTGTGGTAGGTAAATTCCCCCCCACACCATCACCATCACCATCATCAGCCCTCATGGGTGGTGTGCTGAAATGGAAGGCTCCACCATCATGGTATCATTTTTCATATGCAATCTTCTTTGTGACAGGTTTGCTTGGGTTGGAGTCAATGATAGTTTCGCTTTGCTTCTGTTTGGCATCAGGTCCATTTCACCAAGTGGCACTACCTTTCTTGAGCCTAATAATATCTCCTGTAGACATTCCAATGTCTTGTAAAGTCTGATCACTCACATCTGAGAGAATGTCAGGACCAATGCCTTGCAATTGCAGTGCAGCCTCAAAGGTTGTGGTATTGGAGATCCCAAGATGCTTCTCAGCATGCTTGAGAAAGCATGAGAGCTGAGTGGGAGTCCACATAATGGGGGACAACTGGGTGATGGCACCACCATCACGTGGCACTGACATTGGGGTTGCTGGGGTGGTAGCACCTGGGTAGAGCCCAACTCCACTGAGATTAGCCCACTTTTCGTCAATGTCTGCAGGAGCAAGACAGATGTAAGCGCATTGAAATCAATGGCAGGAATGGGTGAATGAACTGGAGCTGGTAGTTGAGCTGAGGACCCTGCTTTGCAAGCTGGATGCAACACAGTGGCTTTGTAGGCAATGTCGAAGGAGGTGATATTTGGAGGGGTTGACAGCATGGCCTCACCAGCTTCCTGATATGCTGGTCAATTCTATCCACTTCAAACAACAAGAGCTTCTCACAAGTGCATGGCACCAGTCCAAAATCATTGCCAGAGTCAGGGCAAGGGCACCTAAGGGTCCAACATATGTAAATCTACCATCATGGTCATTCCAATACTTCTTTTCCAACATTGTATTCCAGTGGGCCAGTCGTAAGTCAAGGTCAGTGACACCACCATTTGCTGCCAACTAAGTACCATTATACTAGCTCAAAATTTAGAAAAATAAAAATAAAAATATTCATACCTCAAGCAGCTCATCATCTGTGCTGTCTAGTTCACCTTCACCATCAGCCGGTTTGTTAGTCCCACAAGGAAGCTTCTTGTCATTGATCTTCTCGCCATCTCCTTATAATCTCCACTATTATCCACATCCATGGCATTACCAACTTTCCTGTGTGACAAAATACTGAATTAGTGAGACAATAATTGTGTGAACCGTTTTGTGCCAATGGTATACTTGAATGGATAAAGTTTAGCATCAGTAACCTTGAATTGTTCTTGACTATGCTTGGCAAGCACAGCATGAAGGAATGCAAGATAGTTTGTCTCCATAGCGGCAAAAGATAGCTCTTTGGTTTTGACTGACTTTTCTTCCTTACTTGTGCTCTTATTCTTTACAGTTTTCTTAGTCAATGAATACAGTCAAGGATATAGTGAACAATGTGTCTAGGCTGGTGTCGGGAGGAGTTGGCGATGGTGATGGCAAGGACATAGCTAACAAATGATCCAGTACTACACACTGACAGCTGCCTTGGTCAAGTTTGTCACTCACATGCTTCTGGGGTCCACAGCCAAACATTGCCAAGCCTCTATTTTACACTATGTTGATTTCCACGTACTTTTGAAAAGCGCAGTAATGAAGCTTCCTTTAGGGTATTTCTCACAGTCTGGGGGCAGACAGGAACATCAATGATAGAATTGATGTATTGAGTGGCATGAACAGCATTTTTAGCCTTGCCAGTAATGATTTTCTGAACAATAGCCCTCTTGTTGATAGGGGAAAGCTTTGAAGGACCAAGAAAGGATAGAGTAATAATGTTTTTTTTTTTTTAAAGTAGAGATGGACTTCATGGTAATGGTGGGAAAATAAACATGGAATAGTGGGGTTTATATATGCTGTCTGACACTCAGGTACATAAAGGTGACATAATAGAACAGTTACCAGATGTATTTAATTATATTACAGCATGCTAGGATCTAATATATGTAACCAAAACTTAAAGTCAAAAACTATCTTAATGAGTCATCATTTTGAAATGGCTGCCATTTCATTAAACCTTATGCAAAAACCTTGATCCTTGAACCAATAGAAAGCCAATAGCAGGCACCATATTTCATACACTTATAATTTAAGGTTAGGGTTAGGTGGTGTCAGAGAATATTGTTTTTAGTGAAGTGTCCAAACATCCAGATGATTTGTTGAGCCACTGTAGATACCACTACTTTTCGTGCGACACAGTAAACCAGGTGAATGCCGACGCAGTCCACTATAGAGCCGATCGTCGATCCAGCGTTTGTTTTTGTCTTCTTTCGTTTTGCCTGCTCAGTCAGAGAAATCACTGGACGAGCGGCCTCAGCGACCTTTATGAGGGCACTCTTCTTGGACGGGTCGAGCCCCCTTGCAAGGGCGTCAATCTTCGTAGTTAGATTGTACATCTCTCGCAAGAAGTCGACCGCTTCGTCTGAGTCGGTGAGATCAAAGTCCCTCTGTGCGAAGGACACCTGATAATGAATTATTCATAAATACAAAGGGCATCGCGGAAAGGGACGGATCAAACCTTGCCGTTCGATGCTGGTTGCACGAGTATATAACGTTCGGCAGTTAAGTGGGCACGAATGTAAATCGCCACAACGAAAAAGTCATCGGCGGAGCCGCATTTCGTGATGTGATATCCTGCCCGCACGGCGGCGATGGCTTCGATGAGCATGCGCCACCGGTCAGTTTCAGTCGCATCTGAAACGACTTCACAAAGGACAAATGGGCAAAGAAAGCCTGGCGATGTGACACTGATGTCACTGTTCGGCGTGAACTTGCACCAATTATTCGGCTCAGTTGGAGTGGAAATGAAAATAGGAAAGTCCCAAGATAATTCTCTGGTGAATGTGAGCCTCATGTTTCCATGTCCAGTGGACGACTCGCACTTTCAAACGATACGGCTGGACGGGAGGTAGGGAACTAAAAAAAGGGGGGTACAATGAAGTGCATCAAGCAAGTGGCAGCTTTTAAATGGGACGAGCGGTCATCGGCAATTCGCTGGGCATCGACATGGCACCGGAGGACGTTGAAGAACGACGTGAACTCCCTTTTTTCCTTCACACTGCATGTCGCAGCATTCGTAATGAGAAGAAAACTTCCCTCAAATCTGGTGGCATCTTTGTTCTGAGCATTTTGTAGGTCATCCCCTTCGACCGATGACTGCGTGGACATTGGTTTGAGCATCAAAGAGCGAAAAAATATGGACGCACGTTGTAGGTGCGTCTATCCGCTAACTCTCTCAAGGTTGGTTATCACATCCGATCGAGCTTCACCATGGGACCAAAAGTCGCCGCCTTTCATGTTGTAAACAACATCGTCCTTGGACCATCCTTTGAGCTTCATGACGGTGATTTGAAGGCAGCGGAACAGATCGCTATATTTTTGGTTCAACGTGGCGACAGCTTCGTCAGCGTCCCCTTGAATGGATGATGGTTAGCGTCGTGGTCAACAACTCAGATGCGTGGAAGCCGTATAGACACTTACTCTCAGCAGTAACTTCAACGATAACATAGTAATTCTGGAGAACTGGTACATCCAAGAAGGAAGTGGATACCAGCCGTCTCCCATCAAGACGGTCACCCGCCTCCGGGTTGCGAAGACTCTCCTGGAGCTCACGATCGTCGTCTGCTGAAACCTTGTATAAGCGCATGCGACTTTTATCTACATTGCGCAGTTGTGATTCTTCCTCCTTCATACGATCTTTAAGTTTTGACAGTGGTGCATCCGAGGTGATTGAAATGCCAAAGCTGTCCTCGATAGTACTACCTCGTAACCAGCACTGAATCGTCAGGGATGGCGCATCTGGATAAACAACGATCAATTCCAAGGGAAAGCTTGGATCGCCGCCGCTACTTACCCACTATGATGTGGATGTGCTCTTCAGGTGGTGCCAGGCACTACGAACAGATCTGATAATTTACGCAACGGTGGCAATCGTTTCCCCAGCTCAGAGAGGATGACACTACTGAGATTCTCATCATAGGGTTCGGGCACGGGATCCCTGGGCTTGTAGAGGCGGAGAGTAGGAGCATCCACATCGTGAAATGTATTTGGATGCGATTGTTTCAACAACGTTTTGAGAGCATCAACAGTTTCAGTGCGTGAAATTTTGACACCAAAATGTTGGTCGATGTCGGTGCCTCGTACCCAACAGTACAGCGTAAAAACATCAGACATGGTGAAAGTTGAGAACAAGCCCGGCTCGAGGACGACGCCGCATCCACAAGTGTCGACTCGAATCACCACTGAAGTAGATACAAGCACATCAAGTTCATACGATCCAGATATCATCAAGATACCGTTCAGATAATAAAAAAACATTGGATCAACAAAAAGGGCAGGTCTGGCAAGCACCGTCCAAGTCCCCACGACCTTCCAGTAGCACCACCAAGATACTCAGTGTCCTGCCCAGTATTTTAGAAGTTCGACACGAATAAAGCGGGTGTCGTTGCACACGTTAGCAGCCTTGCGAACATATACAAGCTTTCCCTCTGAGAACCAAGGACAATAAGCGACAGACGAAGGAGACGATATAAATAAAACGGAGCCACCCAGCGGGACTAGCAAGTACAGCACTCGCAAATCCCGCCATACCCCCCGCAAACGCGATCTGCTGAATACTCAGGTCCGGGAAGGGTGATATTACGCGTTTGGAGGCCGCGTAAGAGGAGGCGAAAAGGAGAGAGTTGACGCCCGCGATGCCGAGGAAGGGGCTGGCCATGCCTGGGGGTTGCCGCGGGGAGGAGGGGGGTAGTATTAGATGGGTTAGGAGCGTTGGTAGTGTAAAGAGGATTGAAAACGTCGATACAACGAGGAATGATTCAAATTCGGGTCATACCGGGCAGGGAAAAGGAGCGAGAGTGGGATAGTATGAACCCTTATACAACGCAAACAAGCCCTCCTTTGTAAGCATCCTCACGAGGATGTCCATAGGCCCCATCGACTCTGATTCCTAAACACAAAAGACGCAAGCAAGAGATTTAACTCACAAACATACCCTCTGCATGACTGTGTCTCGTTAGAACAACCATGCGATAATGCGGGAATATGGAAGGAGAAAGAGGAAGGAGAACGCACTCGGAGCAGTTTGCGCACGCGTCTTGACAGTATGCCGAGTGGCTGACCGACGAGGACCTGTGCAGCGCCTCCAAAGCTCCCCGCGATAACATCGTTCAATGTAGAGGTGTGAAGGATGTGTGGAAGGTAGCCTGTATGGCATCTACGTGCTCCGTGTCCGGACACGCGGGGGGCTAGTAGTAGCAACTGTAACGCATAACGGGGGTCCGGTTGCTAACTCGGAGTCAGGGGTACCCGTAAAGCCCCCACGGTTGCTTCCATACAGACAACTACAGTACACGTGATGAAGACCGAGATGCAAAAAATATATATAACATTGATCTTAGATCCAGGGTATCAGTGCACTCTCGGCAAGAGAACTTCTTCACGATCTCATTGTGATGAAAATAATCGGTCGCATGAATGAGATCGAATGATGGTGATAACACAATTATGGGGTTGAGATGCAAAGGAGAGCCCTGGGGTTGCCCCCCTTGGAGGCAACTAAAATGACATTGGAGCCACATCTGCAGCAGGATATCAGGTAGATATCTGTAGTACGTATATCCTGCATCTCCTTCCAAATACATAGTCCGCATGTCTGGAACCATACATCCTGAACATATCCACCTGACAGAATCTAGAAGAGGGCAGGAATTGCCCAAAGCTCAGCCACTGTCTAGATGGATGGAAACAACTAGTTTATTTACCTAGAAGAGGGCAGGAGTTGCCAAAAGCTACAGTACATTAGCTAGGAATAAAAACTAAGTAGATATGAACTCACCTCAGCCGCTGTCTAGATGGACAGAAACAACTGAGGTGCTGATAGACTAAAGAGAAATATATATACTATGGGCGGAGGTATACTCGTATTATGTTACCTGGAATGAATCTGAGGGAAGAATATAGAGTGTAGTAATAGATGCAGTAAATGGAAAGTTAAAAAGGCTAAGCGAACATAAGGGTTGTGTGGTCATAGTTCTGGTGCTTCCGCTTCCGGAAGGAGTGCAAGAATTTCGGAAGCGGTCTCGGAACATAGTGGTTCCGATGTGATTCTGGCTGGAAACATTTGAACTTATGTTGATGTGGTTCTGCCGGAATGCCGGAACCATCTGGTACTTAGGGTTGAATACTGACACCACCTGTGTGTGCCTATGCTACATCAGCCCATGTATATTGCTCACAGAGCTGTGGTATATACACCCTGCATCTCCTTCCAAATACATAGTTTGCATGTCTGGGATCATACATCCTGAGCACATCCACCCGTGTGTGTCTATGCTCCATGAGCCCATGTATATTGCTCATAGAGCTTTGGATGTATATCAGCCATGCATCAATGGAATGAGTCTGGCTGAAAATGCCTCAACTTGGACAGCACAGATGAAAAGAAACAAAGTTGATGGCATTTGGATCTCAAGTTAACATGCATGACATTACTGATTAGTGATGAGGGGGGAAAGGAGAAGAAAAGGGAGGGGAGAGGGAGGAGAAAATCAATTGAAATTTGTGACCAGTGTATTTAGGGGGAAAAATATTGTTTCCATCTGCTACCAGAGAAGCTCTTGTTGAATTGTATCCTGCCACTGGAGCCCAGTACTAGCTGGGGCCATGGTGTTGAGGAGATCGTTGTCCTTGAGCAGTTTGTTGATTTTCTTGCGCCCCGGGAAGTCAGTGAGATCTCACTGTAAGTATCCTTGAAATAGGCTTGGAAAGAGTCAGTCACGGTGTCCGCCTCACTTATGCTGCACATACCTGCCAAGCACATTTTCATACTCTGCTGTGGTGGTGCTATTCTCCTTTGCAAACCGCCGGCATTGCTCCAAACTGTCATCAACAAATGCCCAGAACTTCTTGGATGTCCACTTCAGGCATGCTGTGCCAAAGCCAGACCATCTGTCATTCAGTGTCTCACCTTCATCATTGTTGTCTTCGCCTTCATTTTCATATTCATCATGGTAGTCCCTTTCACCTTCGTCCTGGTCCTCAAAGTCCTAGTGAGCTGTGAACACTTCTACATCCGCTCCCCCTCCCTGCTCCTCACTACCACTCTCCACATTCACATCCCAATACTCATCATCCATTTCACCCTCTGCGTCAGCATCACCAAGGGAAGCTTCATCATCATTTTCATCACCTGACTTGGGTTGCTGTATTCTAGTGAGGGCCTCAACACTCAAGCCAGAGACGTCCTCGATGATGTTGTAGAGGTCTGGGTGAAGATAGTTGACAATGTTTGGTGTGAAGAGGATAGCGAAGGACACTTTGTTGAAGCCACGAGTCCCAATGAGAAAGATCCATAAGCAGAACCTCTGAAATTCCGGCCTGAAGTGAAATTTGTTGCAACAATAATGAATGAAAATACATACAATGAAGCTCAAACGAGTCCAGTGAGTAGCATTTATCTCCATGTTACCCATGGACAGTGCTCGCAAGACGTCCATGATGCTAGTCCTTTGATGGAGGGATTTAATTAACTATGGGCCCGGTCCATTAGTCCACCAATCCACGGGTCCAGCTTGGTTGCATTTGTGAAAACAGTACTCACCCAAGCCTTGATTCGCCCCTGACAAGATGTGAGCATGTCAGTCACCAATTTCTTGAGTGCCTCATTCAGTTCAGTGTCTTCGAAGAAGATCTTCGGGACTTTGAACAAGTCATTATGCTCCTGCATGAATTTCTATCATTTCTTGATGAGTGATGACCTAGCAGGAGAGATAGCGGCCTACCATGATGTGGTCGGTGGTATCTGTGACATTGTCACATCCCGAAACTTCCCTAACCAATCCGGCCCAATTCCAAACCCCTATGACCAAATCCCGAACCCCAGCCCTCATACTTAACCTTAGACAATTTCTCTTTCATCGGACATTCCAAACCCCGTACTTCCCGTCCTGGACTTTGCGCATTCCCGTCCCGGACTTTCGTATTCCCATCCCGGACTTTCGTATCCCTATCTCGGTTATCACTGGACATATGTCACTCTCCTTTGACACTTCTTGACATTTACAGTGCCTATCAATAATTCCCTTCCCTCTTGCTTCGCAATTATTGCGCCATCGCCTTCAGTCATCATTCTACCATTCTGACACCATTCCAATTCTTTCCTTCCTTTCCTCCGGAAACCCGAAACTCCGATTCGCCCAATAGTACTTTAACATCTTTATATCTTCTGGACTCTCCATTATATAAACCCGCGTGTACTCTCTGATATTTCCTTAGTTCAAATATCAACTAAATCCTGTTCCTTCCTGATCCTCTCCCTTCTGATTCTCTAAGTCCTTAAGTTGACCTTAGGACCAGCCTCCGACCCTCTGCTCTTCAATTAAGGAACCAAACTCGTACAGGGGTGCAGCACATATGCTGAAGCCGCAGTTCCTTCCCCCTCCGACCCCTTTCAGGAATTCCTGCAAAGCCCCGCCTCCTCCGCAACTCCGGACATTCCTGGAATTCCGGGAAAGAACCCAGACTTGACAGTATATTCGAACTCAAACCTCTACGAGTTCGCTAACATCATATCTTATCCACATGTCTAGAACTATCCAGACTCGTTCCCAAACACGCAGTATGCAAGGCATCGACGCAGCTCAGTTGGAGGCAGCCTGGGAAGACACCCTGCACTCCCTGATGACCTCGCATTGCAGCCCCAATGTTGCCAAACAATTCCGAAGCTTCTCCGCTCGTCGTTCATCAAACTCTGCCTCTCAGGCCAGACCTCCGTCTCAAATCGTCCCCACCCCTACTCCTGCAGGTCGTCACCCTGGACCCCTCTAACGACAGGCATGGAGGCAGCACCGACCCCGAACCCTCCAATGACGACAACCCCTTCGACAACAACACTGATAATGATAATGCAATCCCGCCTAACCCTATCATGGTGCTTGCAAACGCAGTCCGTGGCCTCACTGAGTTATCATGCCACGACCACAAATCCGAAATACCTAAAAGGTATGGCCCTCAAATGGTTTGAGCCCGACCTCCTCCAGATGGACGATCCAGACTTTCATCCGGACTGGACGGACAACTATCGGGAATTTGTCCTCGAGCGCCAAACCAACTTCGGCCCCCATGACCCCATCGGTGATGCCAAACACCAACTTGACCACCTATCCATGAAAGACTCCCAGAATATCAACAAATACGTGGTAGAATTCAATTGCCTAGCCTCCCAGGTCCGGGGTTATGGCGAGGGAGCCCTCTGACACCACTTCTACAACGGACTTCCGGACCGCATGAAAGACGAGCTATCCCGCATCGGAAAACCGCGTTCCTAGGAGAGCTCTGGACTCTCTCCCAGACTATTGATGGAAGATATTGGGAACACAAGTCCGAAGTTGCTCGCCAAGTCCGACCCTCCAGAAACCAGTCCTCCCCTTCCAAAAGTACTCCGATCACCCCATCTCCAAAACCCGCCACTGTGTCCAACACTTCCGCGTCCTCGTTGGCAAAGTCCTCCGCCCCTAAACCCGCATCCGACCTCTCCAGTAAACTCGGGAAGGATGGACGCCTCACCTCCGAGGAACGTAAACGCTGCTTTGACCTCAAGCTGTGCATGTTCTGCAGAGCCGCCGGACATGTAGCTAAGGATTGCCCAAAGTCCACTTCCCGCGCGTCCAAGGCCCGCGCAGCGACAACCTCCTCCACTCCGGAAGCCAAACCGGAGGCCTCCACCCCTGAGGCAAAAAATTAGGGCGCAGCCTTCCAGACTCCGCACGGGAAGGAGGCTGCGTTGAATTCCACCGTGCACTTATGGAGACCCGTCTCAACGTGTCCGCTCTTTATGATCCCAAGGCCCTTATGCCTCTTGTTTCCCTTTCCGAATTTTCCGAATTTTCTGCTTTCCTCGCTTTGTTAGACTGTGGTTCTACTGACTGTTTCATTGATACTACTTTCATTGACAAGCATCATTTTCCGACGTACTCAGTCCCTCCTATTTCTTTGAAACTCTTTGATGGTACTTCCAATTCTACGATTACCCGTGCTGTTGACCTTTCCGTTCGTTTCCCTTCCAGCTTTGTCACCTCCGATACATTTTATGTTACTCTGTTGGATTCCTCTTGTTCCCTTGTTCTAGGACACAACTGGCTCACCCACTACAATCTGTTGATTGACTGGGTACTGGGCAGTATCACTTTCCGAACACCGGCTCAAGACCTGCCAACGCCCCCGACGTCACCTCCGGAGATTCCGGACCCCGGTCCCCTATCTCACTCTGACACTCCCGACAAGCCGCCTCACGAAGCCCCTCACATCTCGTTTGTCAATGCTGCCGCCTTTGTGTGCGCATGCAAACTCGATGGCTCCAAGCAGTTCAGCATTTACCTCCGTCCCCAGGACTCCAAACTCCGGGATTTCCAAAAGCCCTGAAGAACTCGACCTTTCCTCCGTCCCTCCGGACTATCACGATTTCCCCGATGTCTTCAGTAAGCGCAAGGCTGATACCTTTCCGCCCCACAGGAAATTCAATTTCAAGATTGAATTAGAGGAAGGTGCTTCCCCCCCTCTCAGGACTGTTTACCCAGTTTCCGCTACAGAACTCTAGTCCCTCCGGGATTTCATAAACGAACACCTCAACAACATCATCTATTCCAACGACATGGCTTCTCACAAAGAACATGTCCAGGAAGTTCTCCGGCGTCTCTGGAAACACGGACTTTATGCCAAACTGGAAAAATGTGAGTGGCACTCGGACTCCATCAAATACCTGGGCTATCGTCTCTCTCCCCAGGGGCTTACCATGTCCCCGGAGAAAGTCCAGGTAGTCCGAGATTGGCCCGAACCCTGGAAGGTCAAGGACATCCAGTCCTTCCTCGGGTTCACCAACTTCTATTGTCATTTCATCTTCAACTACTCCGATATCGTTGTTCCGCTCACCCGACTCACTCGGAAAAATGCCCCTTGGAACTTTGACGACTCCTGCCACTCCGCCTTCACCCAACTCAAGGACGCTTTCACCCGAGCCCCTATCCTTACCCACTGGATTGCAGACTGCCCTATCACGGTCGAGACCGACACTTTGAACTACGCTATTGCGGGAATCCTCTCGATCCGGTGTCCGGACAAGGAATTCCGCCCCGTCGCGTTCTACTCCTGCACCTTGACAGCCCCGGAACTCAACTACAACACTCATGATAAGGAGCTCCTCGCTATCCATGAAGCCTTCCGGCATTGGCATCACTACCTCGAAGGTTCCGGCACCCCTATTGACGTTGTTACCGACCACAAAAATCTGTAATATTTTTCCACCTCCAAAGTCCTGACCCGCCGGCAAGCCTGCTGGTCGGAATTCCTATCCCAGTTCAACCTCGTCATCTGCTTCCGCCCCGGACGCTTGGGAGCTAAACCCAACTCCCTCACTAGACGCTGGGACGTCTACCCCAAAGAGGGGGATAAGGACTATGCTCGCATCAATCCTCATAACCTCCAACCGGTGTTCACTCAAGAACAGCTCGCCTCGTCCCTACGAGCCACTATCCTACTCGCCCTGGTCCTCTGGGCCTCGTCCCTACTTGACATCGAAGACATTCACAAGGACATCCTAGATTCCGATTCCCTGTCCTCCGACCCCATAGCTTCCCTCCATCTTCCGGACTTGTCGGACTCCCAGTGGGCCGTTAACCCCGAAGGTTTCCTGACCCTCAATGATCGCATCTTTGTCCCAGAAGCTAAGGACCTCCGTCTTTGCATTCTCCGGTACAAGCACGACCACCCCCTATCCGGACATTTCGGGCAAAACAGGACATCAGAGCTCATCCGCCAGGAATACACCTGGCCAGGCCTCCGCACCTTTGTCAAGGACTATGTAAGTTCCTGCACTTTCTGTGCCTGTGCTAAAACTCCGAGACACCACCCCTATGGAATGCTCAAGCAACTCCCAATCCCCGAAAAGCCCTGGAACTCCATTTCCATGGACTTCATCAAACAACTCTCGTCCTCCGGCGGATACACCGCAATCCTCGTAGTCATCGACCACCTTTCCAAACAATCCATATTCATTCCCACTCATGACACTATCGACTCTCCGAGCCTCGCGAGATTATTGCTGCTCCATGTGTTTTCCAAGCATGGAGTCCCCTCCCATATCACCTCCGACCGGGGTTCCAAGTTCGTCTCTCACTTCTTCTGTTCCCTTGGGAAAGCCCTTGACATCTGACTTCACTTCACTTCGGGATACCATCCCGAAGGCGACAGGCAAACGGAATGGGCAAACCAGACCCTCGAGCAGTAGCTCCGAATCTACTGCAACTACCAACAGGACAATTGGTCGGAACTCCTGCCCCTCGTGGAATTCGCCTACAATAATGCCCCTACCGCTACCACAGGAGTATCCCCATTCTTCGCTAATAAAGGCTACCACCCTAACGTCTCAGTCTATCCCGAAAGGGACCTGACCTCATCCCGTGCCCGTGAATATGCAGTCGACCTACAGGAACTCCACGAATTCCTACGCACGGAGATGGCTCGCGCCCAGCGATGCTACCAAGGACCCGCAGATTCCCAACGACTTCCGGCACCGGACTGCCAGATTGGAGACCAAGTGTTCGTCAAGGCGAAGTATTTCTGTTCCACTCGCCCTTCCAAGAAACTCTCGGAAAAGAACCTCGGCCCCTATCCCATCATCGCCCCAGCTGCACCCCTGTCCTTCACCCTCCGACTCCCAGACTCCATGCGTGCTGTCCATCCCATTTTCCATGTCTCCCAATTAGAACCTGCAACTCCAAACACCATCCCACATTGAATCCAACCCCCACCTCCCCCAGTTGAAGTCGACGGAGAACCCAAATATGAAATCTCCGAAATCCTAGACTCCAAAATCAACTGCCAACGCAGGAATTGCAAACTCCTGTACCTGGTAAGGTGGGCGGGTTACGAAGGGACTGATGAAGAAACGTCTTGGATCCTCGCAACCGAGCTTGCTCATGCATTGGAACTCGTCTCAGACTTTCACTCCGCATATCCCGGAACGTCCAGACCCCTTAGTTCACCCAGATGAGGCTGGAAATACGGTTTTCAATATACGAGAAAACAAATCCATACTACTTGTACAAGAGGAAGGCGATAGGATACTACGCTACTGCCCCATCCCTGTTCTCCTCACCCTCACCCTCCTCCTCATCCCCATCCTCCCCATCTGTCTCCTGACCTTCCTCCCCATCATCCCTCTCCTTCCCCTTCCACTCCGACACCCCCCCAGCTTCCTCTGGAATCTCCGAATCAGGACCCCTGCGCTCTCCTCCCAGACCTCCAGACTTTTCTGCCTCTGCCTCTTGCGGTCCTTTCCCCCGCGTGGCGATGCCACTTCCACGGCCACTTGTTTCCCCAATCCAACCTCCTGGCACGATGAGTGCGCCTGTGCACACCCTGCGCACGTCCACAACCTCCCATGGACACGGTACCCCCGCCCTCACGCAGGCCGCACAGGGAGTATTAGCCCTGGGGAGCCAACCCCCTGGCCTTCCTGCACTCACCTGTGAAGGCCCCACCTTGGACCCCCTCAAGGAGCCGCTCGCCCTGCGCCTCTGTGACTCTTGTGACCCCTGCCACAATCTTTTGGCTGCAACCCTTGCGACCTCTGCCTCCGCTTTCCTCCTCCTCTCGTCCTCCTCCGCCTTTTTCCGCGCCTCCTCCTCAAGCCTCCGCCTCGCCTCCTCGCATTTCTCCGCCTCTCGCCGGGCCCTTTTCTCCCTTTTCTCCTGGATTCTCCGGGTGGACTCCCGCGTGTGCTCTTCCTCCTCTTGCTGAAGGTGGGTGATTCGTCGTTGGATTGCGAGTGAGTAGACATGTTAGGTGGTAGAACTAAACAACAAGCAGTCAACGGTCGCAAGGCACCTCAGATCAATCCCTGCTTTTCGAACACCGCTATACTTCTATTTCCTATCACGGACTCCTATCCAGGCACTCAAGGGTTCGTGCCTAAGAGGGGGATACTGTCACATCCCGAAACTTCCCTAACCAATCCGGCCCGATTCTGAACCCCTATGACCAAATCCCGAACCCCGGCCCTCATACTTTACCTTAGACAATTTCTCTTTCATCGGACATTCCGAACCCCGTACTTCCGTCCCGGACTTTTCACATTCCCGTCCTGGACTTTCCGCATTCCCGTCCCGGACTTTCCACATTCCCATCCCGGACTTTCGTATTCCTGTCCCGGACTTTCGTATCCCTATCTCAGTTATCGCTTGACATATGTCACTCTCCTTTGACACTTCTTGACATTTACAGTTCCTATCAATAATTCCCTTCCCTCTTGCTTCGCAATTATTGCGCCATCGCCTTCAGTCATCATTCTACCATTCTGACGCCATTCCAATTCATTCCTTCCTTTCCTCCAGAAACCCGAAACTCCGATTCGCCCAATAGTACTTTAACATCTTTATATCTTCCAGACTCTCCATTATATAAACCCGCATGTACTCTCTGATATTTCCTTAGTTCAAATATCAACTAAATCCTGTTCCTTCCTGATGCTCTCCCTTCCGATTCTCTAAGTCCTTAAGTTGACCTTAGGACCAGCCTCCGACCCTCCGCTCTTAAATTAAGGAACCGAACTTGTACAGGGGCGCAGCACATAAGCTGAAGCCGCAGTTCCTTACCCCTCTGACCCCTTTCAGGAATTCCTGCAAAACCCCACCTCCTCCGCAACTCCGGACTATCCGGGAATTCCGGGAAAGAACCCGGACTTGACAGACATAGGCGGTGAGATTGGGTGATAAAAGGCATGTGGTGATGCGGCGCTTCAATGTGTGCTGTAGATTTTGTCAGTGGCAACTGATACTACATTAAGCCTCACTACCTTGAAGTCCTTTGCTTCAACAGTGGCCTTCGCTTCAGCAAGTTTCTCATCGTCTGTCCCAGATGTTTTCTGAAGAAGTAATGCGAACATCTTGAGAAGCATGCTGAAAAGACTGCCTGACTTTTAAGGTTCAAGATGTCAGGATACGAAGTGATGAATAGCTAGTGGGGTGATTCTGCTTACCTCTATCAATCCCAAAAGCTCCTGCTCTGGCACATTGTACTGTGTGGATAATGCAGTGGCTTCTGTCTTGAGGCACTTGGTGCATCTAGGAGTGAGCTGTAACAAGGGTGGATTCACCAGTGTAGGCTCCTGTATGGAGTCTTCTTCTCGACGTCTGCGCTGACCAACCTAAGAACTGATAGGCTGGTCAAGAGAATCTGCTGGAGAGGCGGAGCAAGTCAGGTGCACATTCGGGGTTGAAGAACATTGCCAGTGCAAAGCACTCCCAGCTGCATGCCTAGGGATTACACCTGTCTGATCACCTTGGGCACCAGTTTCCTGACCCCTTGAACCATTACTTGATGATGCTTGGGATCTTCCAGTGCTGCTCTGTGGGCGAGAATGACCATTTAGGGGACCACCAACACGTTGCCCTGAACTTGGTAGCCTAGAGACCGTCCATCTGCCTGGACCTGTGCTGGTTGTGTTGCTCGTCCTGGAGCTCCTAGACATGGTACAGTTTGTACCATGGCCAATGAACATTCTGACTGTGAGGTGAACAGTTGTTTGACCAAGACCCACTCAGTGACCCAAGCTTTGGCTGTGTTTGTCTGAAATTGACAAACCTTCGCCTCAATACAATCTGCCTGGATGGAGGGGGAAATGACATTCAGTGTGGTATATGTGTGATAAGTAATGTACTTGAGTATACAGTATATTATGATGAATAACCATGTGAAATATGGAAATCTTGCGGAATGTCGGGGACAGGAGAATAATACCCTTGGACAGACGAAGGTCCAGGCAGATAACTGGGCATCATGGGATAATGCTCTGTGTGGTTATTCCGATTGTTTTCTAATTCATGAGACTGTGGGAATGGCTGGTATGGTGGTGCATGACTTGGTCCAGCTGTATCCCAGTGTTGCCGGGCAGGCCTAAATTCTGTCTGTGGCGTGGTGGTGGTCTGATGTGGAATGGTCCTGTACACAAGTTGTGGGGTCTGACCCGGACAATTTTGATGTCCATAGAGATATGGCTGTGGAGTGTGTTGCACTGGTTGTTGATGCATGTGCTGGATGATGATGGGGTGCAGAGGTTCAGCGTATCTCTGGTGGATGGGCTGACTGGAGATGCTGTGAGTTGGTGGCAGAATATAGACTGGTAATGACACAGGTGCGGAGTAGATTGAAGTGGGTAGTTGTGCACTGGCCCGATGCCACAAGGACTTGGAGGGCAGGAAAGGGGATTGTACCATTGATGGCATCAAAGGAGCATTGAAAATGGCTGGGTTCTGTGGGGCAGGCAAGATGTTCTGCACAGGGTGAGTGGCCTGTGGGAAGCCGCTGGGGTGTTGAGCAGACGTTGAAGCTGCTGGTGCCTCAGTAACAGCAATGGCAGGCTGCGTCTTCTTTTCCTTGCCTTTTCCTTTGCTTGCTCCCTTCATTTTGGTTGGGTGGTCAAATGCTGGTTGATCAGTGTTGATATGGGAAGTACTCATAGTGTTTGTATCCAGTGTTTGGCCCAATTTCGCAGTCTTCTTCACATGCAGCTGCTGCACAGCAGTCTTGCATGCTTGCTCAATGTTTGGAACCCGCAAAGGGGTCTCTCACAGATTTGGAGGGACCAATGCACAAATGTGAACATTGTTATGGAGCATGTAAGTGTTGAGGAAAAAATCACGGGAGGGCTTGTGGTCAACGACAAAAATTGTTTGTGAAGTCACCATGCGCTCCTGAAAAACCCTTTTGGTACCAGTGTCCGTGCATTTTGAGTCAATGCAGTTGTGTTGGATGTTGACAACACAAATGACATCCTGTGAGACGGGTGAATAAGGAGGAGATTCATAACAAAAAGATGTACCTCGCCAGAAACAACAACTTCCTTGTCAGTTAATTTGAGGCAGGGCAAGTGAAGGGAGGGGTGTAGAGCAGGAGCAAAGGGAAAGACCTGGAATCCAATGTGTTTTGCATTGTGTTGGCCATCTGTAGAGACCAAAATCTTGCAAACACGTCCAACTTGAAACTATTCATTTATCAGACAGTGCAATCACTGAAACAAGCTTATTTCTTACTTTTTTTCAGCTGTTGAATGTGGGTCTCGAAAGATTGCATGGCCGTTCAGCTTCAGTACTTCTTGTTTGGCCGTGATCAGAGAAGTCCCTTGGTAGTAGTGAACACCTTCATTGACTGTCTTCAAAATCCTTGCACAGTGCGTGTCGCACCACAGTATGGGGTCTGACAGTATTTTCTTGTTTTGTGGGCCATCCACCAACAAAGCTTGTGCTGCTCCTGATGTGAGTGGTCAGTGGGGTGAACACTGCCTTCATAACTGCTTTGTGACTCACCAGCTTCCTCTGAGGTTTCTTTTGGTATTCCTAATAGTCTTGCTTGTTCGGGGTGCTCAGCCAGGTAGTTGAGGACCTTGGGGCCACCACAAACCCACGCCCTGCTCTTTGTGTCAAACCAGAATCCACCAGTCATGATGTGCTTGACCAGTTCCTGTCATGCAAAAGTTTTGCAGACATCTCTGCTGGGTGCAAGTCAGTTGCTATGAACACATGCAAGTCGGAAAACATGGTTGAAGGACTTGTATTGTTCAGTTGAGAAGATGATGGCAGGACTGAAATGCTGAATATAGGCAGGTAGGTGGATGAGAAAATGGAATTTTGGTTTACTAATAAGGATACTGGGTGCACATGTGGCACTGATGTTGAGAAAGTCGCTGATTGCCCTCGTCAACTGTGCCTACATTGAACAGAATTAGATTGATCCAGGAGTGTCAGTCATTGCAAGAAATTTACCAAATAAGATTTCATATCACTGATAGTTGTGTGCCAAATGAGAACGACGAGTTTACCAATTGCAGTCCAGCCATCCAAAATGGACCTTGGAACAAGGTCGTGAACAAGAAATGGCATCACTCGAGCTAAGCTCTTGAAGTGCTTGCCTATCAAACTCCCCTTATAATGACATATGTATTCGGCATTCAGGTAAGGTGCCTTTAGCCCATCCCTCTCAACAGAATCAAGCCAGGTTCAGAATACTTCAAGCAGCTTTGCTTTCTCGAGCAAAAATACTGTCTGCCCCCAAAAATATTTCACAACACCAAGAAGAACCGTATGGAGGATCTCGGTGGGAGTGTCCATGTGAATATCCATGCCTGATCAAGTATGTGTCAGTGGCAAATTGCAACATGCTGATTGTAAATTGAATGTTGAATGTTGGACACTTACCCTTCAACCCAAGAGCAGATTGATGGTGTCTTCTATGGATTCCTCTTGCAGCAAGTCCTCCAATTCCTTTTGTAGTCTTGCTTTAACTTCTGCTTCAGGCAGTGTAGCGCTTCCAGCCTTGGGCTTATGCAGTTTCTTCCCCAGCTCAATGAGTGCATTGATGATGGCACTTGTTGTGGAATCCCACACACCTGATGACGTAGTTGCTGATTTCACTTTTTCTCCAGCACCTGACTCAAGTGCAAGCTGAATCTGTCAAGAAATCTCTGCTGCAGTTTTCTCAGGAGTGCAGGGCTGTCCTGGCTGTAAAGTACTTATTAAAAATAACACTAATTGTTGTAGCATATTTGCTCACCGAGAAAGTTGCATTATACCCGTTCTCACTTTCCTTGTGCATTTTCGTGCCACCGACCTGGCATGTCTGGCAAAAATAATTACACTGCAATCCTGCATGACTACATTCCTCTGCTTGCATTGGATTGTCCCCAGTGACAAACAACCCATACGGAATGAGGAGAACTTCCTCCTCTCCTTTACAGTCCCATGCTTCAACGCCAGATTCAGAGGCTCGGCTATAGAAACTCAGGGTAAACTTTACCAGATTTGATGAAATGATCTTACCATAGTGACTCTGTCATTGCCCTCATCAATTCCATGGGTGCAGCATGTGGGGAAGTGGTCACAAACCGAATACAAAACTCCTTTTCAAGCATCTCACGGGGAAGACTTGCATTAGACATGTACACCACATGATGTTTATTCCATTGTTTTGATACATTTCCAGAGACATCATCCATGAAAATGATAAGAGGGACTGTGTACACCATACAGCCACTTGCTATTGCACGCAGTGGATGGGGCTCAAGTTTTGCAAGTTTCTTTGATGAATCTTGTACCAACCAGATTAGAAGTCCAGCTGTTGATGTGACGAGAATCACAACAAACCTGTCAGCCCACAGGCAAACTCCTCGGGACACTCAGATATATCCTGGAATGTGTGCTGGAAGGTGGATGTGTGAACAGTCATCTGCGTATCACTGACAATGAATCCAGCCTGTTTACAACATCAACATGGTTGATCTCTTTGGTACTCAGGTTTTACACATACATCAGTTCGCTCAACTGTTTGACCAGAGGCCAGGACTTCTTTTGCATGACTCGAGTGCCTGTTCTGATCAGATGGAATGTTGGATGTATGGAAAAAAATGCTCAGGGACAAAGTATTTCCCCACAGAGTCTTGCAAAAGTTCGTTGACAAAAAATATCTTGTTAGCTTGAGCTGCTGGGGGGAAGGTAGTTCGATCCGCATTTTGTCACCATGAAAGACTTGCAACATTCCAGGTCCGGCATCTTCAGGATAGTCTTGCATTGTGAAGCGCATGAGCAGATTGGCATAGTCCTGGGGGATTTTCAGTACAGTTATATAGTTATCACAAGACCTCTTACCATGGCAATGGCCTTCAAAACATTGTTTATATAGAATACATTACCGCTTTTTGATTTTACCATTTCTGTTGAGTCGCCGATAAGTTTTGAGACATGCTCATGACACTTTTTGATGGCATAAAGAGAGGGAACATCTTGTGCATTCAGTTCCTTGGCCCAGCTTAGAACTGCTCATTTCTGAGCATCTGAGAATGGCAGCCGGGCTGAGCCAAACAGCAGTGCCATGATAAAATGCTATGTGGAAGCATCAGTATCATGTTCAGGATCATAATAACATAATCACTGATTTAGATGGCCATGGGTAGTATGGGCTATCAGCTGGAACATCTAAGCCTTTCTTGACTTCGTACATGAATGGCACATCATCTAGTTCACCCAATGGTTAAAAGAAACCTGATGGCAAAACAGTACTGAGTGCATATCAATGCCAAAACTATCTTCAGATTTGTCCAGATTCAATGCTTCATTGACAGGCACAGCAGATACCATTGGAAGCCCGTCTTTGTTGGCAAGTTCAGCCTGTAGGAGGTCAAAGATATCCCCTAGACCACCCCCTATCTGAAAAACATGGCTATTTATACCCCCCTCCCAGAGTCGTGAGATGGAGAGTTCCTCATCGTCTGTGAAGGCTGCACTTTAATCTGACTCATACCCAAAGTGCTCAGGTAAGCCTTGGTTCTTGTCCTTGTGGTCTGCAGCCATTGGTGCTTTGGAATACCCCATGTTAGCACCTTCTATCACAACATCTAATTGAGATGAGGAGGGGATGTTAGGGATGGGAGCAGCCTTCACTCCTGAGGGCATGCTTTGGGTTGTCTTGAGAGTTTTAAATCTAGGCCGGGAAAGAGACGTCTGGCCAGAATGTTTGCGTCCAGCATGACGGATGTGAATATCTGTGTTGACATGGGCGGAAATGTGTCGGGATTCCATGGTGTGGAAGCTGCCTTTGCATTTCAGACAGACCATGCACTAAACTTGGGATATTGTTCCATGGCAGTATTGCAGGACTGCAAGGACTGTGAGCATAGTAAAAGAGATGAAAAACATAACACTTACTCTCTCCGTCAATTTGGACTGAAATTCGGCGAGGCTTCATGAAGCTTGAAGCCTCAGTGTGAATGTGCAATTGCGGGGCTGAAAGGGACAAGATAGGATAATGCAGTCACGTGGCTGAAGGACACTCAAACAGGCTCTGAATCTCAACCACCCAACTTCATTGGCTGAAAACACTAAAAATTCCATGAATCTGGCCATGCAGCAGCAAAATCACCACAAACAAGATGTTTTTTTGGAGAAGACTTCGATTATCTACCCAGAAGTTCGCATTCAAGACATGCAAGATGCCTCACTCCAGCCAGTGTTAGTCACTATCTGCTTTCCCGGCGCTGTACCAAGGCATTTGATCCACAAAAACATGGTAAGTTATGCTTTCTCTACTTTTAATTTAATATCCATACTTTGTAGCCCATTCAGATCACTGTCTCCATGTGCAAAGAGCTGCGCTCATTCACCTCGCCAGTAATTGAGGCTATATTGTGGAATGTATGCAACTCCAAACATTCTTTACACTCTAGCAACTCTGATCTCGAGGTAAGTTCTATATTTCTATGATATCCTCTTTGTGTGTTGATTGTCTGAATCTCCAAGTTGTGTGGGTCACCCGAGAGGAATAATGACACAAATACCTCCACTTCCCGGGAGCTCCCTATTGTGTTCCTTCCGCTTCCCCGAGCCTTCAACTATCGCTCTTCCCAAGACTGGGATAATCTTAGTCAAAAGATCGAAGGCCAGCTCACCACCACACCAACAGACCCCCAGCAGTGGACTTGGGGCCAATGGCTGGCATTTATTGGTGCAAATCCAACATTCCCCCATGGCAGATGGCCACTGTGGGATACGAGAGTTCCTCTAGAGGGATCATTCATCGAAGATTGGCTTGTTATGTCTGCACGGGTACAGCCTCCCATAAGTACCACAGATCATCTTCATAACATCCTGCAGCAAATCTGGTTGGAGTTTCAGAGTCATGTAGCTCTTTTTTTCCCATACCCCCTCCTATCTGACTTATGAATTGTCTATGCTCACTGTTCGTCCTCTTCATACATATATGGATGTCTGTACCCTTCCCGCTTGTCTTGTTTCTGTCAATGTATCTTTTTTTCGTAATGCCACCAGTAACCATGAACATTTGAACACCCATACAAATAACTGTACCACCTTGTCACCAGTGACCATAATAATAATCAGATATTCATGACATGCTGCCCACATCTATACAGGATATACCAACATGGATGTCTACACAATATCCACATAATGATGTGTGGTGCATATCCACCAGGTACATCAGGAGGATATCTTACTGTACAGACCTGCCCAACCCAGTGCCGAGCCTTGCCCACTCTCAGTTCCAGTATACTGTCCCATTCCTCACGGCCAGGTCTGGAGCAGATAAATTTATAAATTATAATGCCGATATGGTCTGTATGTTGGAGAGGCATGTACATAATATCACCTTAATCCTTTCTGCACCATATCCACCTCCCAAATTAGCCGTCTTGACGTGTACTCCGGGAGTTTTTAGTGTGTTTTACTTTTGGTATAGTTCAAAATATATATCCTTTTAGGCAAATGCTTGCAGCAATCTAGCAAGGTGTACCGAGATCATCTAAGCTTGTAGATTGAGGTATCAGTAATCTAATCAACACTGATATCTGTTATCATTGCTATTAGCCCTACTACTCAGGCTGGTCATCCTCCGACTTGCCCCCTTTTCCTGGGACTAACTGCACCCCATGAGTAACTAAATCTATGCAATGAGAGAGGTATTGTTGAAGGGCTGTAGTGTCCGCTCATACAACATCAGTGATGAATGCAATGACCTCCCAGTAAGTCTCCATAAATTTTTCAGCATGGTTGGATACCTTATCATATATGCCATCTTCATGCTCCTTGATGAATAAGAGGATAGCCACAACAGCAAGTGCGATGACGGGGTCGAGGTTTGCTTCGTTGACAAGATGACTGCACTTGAGGTCAAAGAATATAGCACCAATGATTACATCACTGACAATTTCTTTCTCAAAGTACAAGCACTGGTGCTTTTCACCTGATGGTGACTTTGAAATCAAGTTTGTCAGTTATTCCTGAAGCAGCATGAAGCCAGCCTGGTAATACCATTACTTCTTCATGTAGAACACCCAAGCCCCTCTTCAGGAGCTTGGACATAACAGCACACTTGTGTGCCACCTCATCAACTCCATTACCAAGTGGTAACCATAACTCGAATGCTCGTTCAACAGCACACGCTGCACGTACCCTGAATGTTTCGTGGGTCCATGCCATCAAGTTGATTATCTTCCCAGTCAAATGGAGATCCTTCACTGGGTTCTCTAGGTAAGTCAATCAGTTTCGAAGTCCTTCTAATAAGATAAGCATGCTCATGGTTCCCAAGGATTGCTTGGGTTGCTCCAACAATAACTTGCTGGATGAGATTGTTACGCTGTGTGATCTTGCGTGGAATGGCAACTTCTGAAAACATGATTCGGCAAATCTCCACCTTTGCTTTCACAAAGATCTGGGCTCCTTGGCGTTTGGTGACAGTGATTGGAGTTGCTGATGGGGTCGTGGTTTGGATGTGGGTGGATACAGATGTCAATGGAGTTTCTGATGAGATTGCAGTTGGGATGGTGCAGGTCAGTGTTGATCCCAATCCCGATGTGCCAGTATTTGAACTGACTAACAAGGAGGAAGGGGTGGGGGAGAACTGTGTAGCTTGCTTTGGCTTCCTGGGTTGGGTGGTCTCCCTAGCCTGGAGTGGTATAGATAGTTGTCAGGTAGCCAGTGACTAGTACTATCATACCTTGATCACCATGTGTTGGTATGGGTGGACGAAGGGGTGCTCGCCCCCTGCATCGGATGGAGCGCAACAACATAGTCCATGTGTTGCCGTGCGGATGTCCCAGTTTGGGCCTGCTCTTGTGCAGAAAATGCCGCCTCACGTAGGAATCCATCTGTTGGGATGGTGTGGTTTTCACTTCCTTGTCAATTAGTCCCACCACCGGCAGTGGATTGATACTCATAGCTATTACCCATGGTACGTGCCCACCCCCCCTCATCAAAGAATGCAGGGGGGACTGGGACTGGGACAGTGGGAGGGGGGTGCTGACCGGTGAGCAACGAGGGCCACAATTCTGTATGCCCATAAACATGCTCGTCTTGCGACATATTGCCCATGGTACGCGCCCACCCCCCCTCATCAAAGAATGCAGGGGGGACTGGGACTGGGACAGTGGGAGGGGGTGCTGGCTGGTGAGCGACAAGGGCCATAATCCCATATGCCCATAAACTTGCTCACCTTGCGACATATGGAGGGGTTGAGGGGTGGGCCCCAACAACTCCAATCCCATGTGCCCATGGATTTGATTGCCTTGCAATACATGAGGGGGCTGCCATGCTGATGTGTGTCCGTAAAATGGGGGCTGAGGCATGACGGGGGGCTGAGGCATGACAGGGGGCTGAGGCATGACAGGGGGCTGAGGCATGACAGGGGGCTGAGGCATGGCGGGGGGTCCAAGGGGCAGTTCCACAAGGAAGGCGGCATTCTGGGGGAGTTCTAGCGCATGATTTAGAGTATCCCCCGGCAGGTAGTCCAGGATGTACCTGTGCATATATCAATATCCATCATACATATTATCAATGTGAACTTACTCGTTGTGCATTAGTTTGTCACCGCAACATGATGAAACTAGAGGAAAGCTGAGTTCAATCCATGATGATCTAAAAGAATGGGTCAAGGGGAAACTTGCCGCATCGCTGATTTCACACCGTGCTAGTGCGGGCAGTAGTTTCAAATTGTCCTTTGATCAATGTGCATTACATACAAAAGATATACACTAAACCATTGGCTGGCATTGATTTCAAACAGGTGGAAGGACTTCTGAAGCTTCTGATCAGTCTAGACCAGCGGGGATAGAACGAGATGCAACTTGCCTCCTACTGATCTTTGTACACAAGGTCATCTAGCAAGGCATTGGACGAATCAGAGCTCAAAGATCTATCATTGTCCTCAAGCTCCAGTAGCCCACACTGCTTGAGAAACCCAACCAGACCCGACATCTGATCAAGTTGCATGTCGGCAATAGTCAGCGCAACAAGTTCATCAGCATATACTGCATGGCCAACAGCCATGTCATCCTCAAGGTCCTCAATGCCACGACCCACAAGAATTCCTTTGATAGACTGTCACATCCCAAAACTTCCTTAACCCATCCGGCCCAGTTCCAAACCCCTATGATCAAATCAACTTTACCTTGGACAATTTCTCTTTCATTGGACATTCCAAACCCTGTACTTCCCGTCCCGGACTTTCATATTCCTATCTCAGTTATCTCTTGACATATGTCACTTTCCTTTGACACTTCTTGACAATTACAGTTCCTATAGATAATTCCCTTCCCCCTTGCTTTGCAATTATTGCGCCATTGCCTTCAGTCATTATTCTCCCATTCTGACGCCATTCCGATTCATTCCTTCCTTCCTTCCAGAAACCCGAAACTCCGATTCATCCAACATACTTTTAACATCTTTATATCTTCCAGACTCCTCAGTATATAAACCTGCGTGTACTCTCTGATATTTCCTTAGTTCAAATATCAACTAAATCCCGTTCTTTCCTGATCCACTTCACTCTGAACCTCCTCAGTCCTTAAGTTGACCTTAGGATTGATCTCCGACCCTCCGCTCTGAAATCAAGGAACAGAACTTGTACAGGGGCACAGCACATAAGCTGAAGCCAAAGTTCCTTACAACTCCGACCCCCCTCAGGAATTCCCGCCAAACTCCGCCTTCTCCGCACTCCAGACTATCCAGGAATTCCAGGATTGAACCCGAACTTGACATAGACCTTAACTCCTTGTCAGTGGCAGAAAGCTCCTCAATCTGCTCCCCCTGCATAGCCTGCAAGAGTTGTATTTGTTTGTCCAAGACATTAAGTTCATTGTGTGTCAGGGAAATTCGAGAAAGGATACACTTCTTGGAGGCCTTCTTGGCTGCATACGCTTTGCGGACCACATTGTCAGACATCTGGGAGAGGCCGTGGATGAACTTTTCCCCTGATGAAACGGACACTGAGTGTTAAATAATCGGTGACAATGAGACAAATACTGACCAAATTGACATCCTCCAAACCCAGACTAGTAAACGATGAATGGCCGATAGACCTGGCAGCAAAGCAAAGTTCTAGAGGGGGGGAGCAACCCGGCGATTGTAGGGGTGGAACCTGTTGTGCATCTGAGTCTGCCCCTCTATAACACGCCTCTTTAGTGCCACGGATGCAGAAGAGTCACCAGAAGGCTTTGATGTGGGAGAAATGGAATAGAAAACATGGGGTGGGGAGGTAGGAGGGGAGGATGACAATGGTGGAGAGATGGAGTCGGGAGAGGCCGCACCATCAGAGTCAGGTGAGGCCATGCAGTCAGACTCGGGTGAGGCTTGATCAAGAGAAATGTTGCACTTAGTATCAACATGGCAGTCAGGGCGTTTGCGAGAGGGAGAGTAAAGCAGTGCTTTGCAAATATACATAGTGGAAGATGCAGCTTGAAGGCGGGGTTCTGTGATGACAGACATCACTGTTGTATGTAAAATCTGAGGCAAGTGGGGAAGTTCAGCGTTGGGTAGTTCAAGTTTGCACAGGCCTGAAGCCTTGCAGAGTTTGAAGGACTTAGACAATTTTCGGCCTGCAAGTGCTCAGGCCACATGCAAAGAGTATTTGACTGGTTGATTCTTTGGCACAGCGAAACAATTGACTGTCCAACTTGTCACACCCACTTCCCTTCCCCCACCACACTGGTAGGACATCTGAACAGTGGATAGGGGAATTGCACTTTATTAAACATGGACTCAGACTTGGTTCCCTTTCCAGTTCCACCAGCTCTATATTGGCGTCATGATGACCCACTTATCTCAGGACAGTATCATCCATTGTCAGGATTCATCTACGGCAGAGGGGAGACATTACTAGACAAGTTGAAGGCAGGCAAAAATGAAAGGCGTTGGGAACATGCAATGTACTATCCGTTTCAAGATGATGGTGAATGGGACCTTGGGAAGTTTCTTGCCAAACACCTGACACTCTCTGCAATCAATGAATTTCTCCAACTGAAATGGGTAAGTGCTGATTCACTGGCACTTCCAGATTCAACTTGACAATCTAGCACTGGTTACCATAGTTCAACAATTGAGAGAAACCATCATTCAAATCCACAGAGCAGTTGGTCGGGTGGATTGACGCCTTGCCTGGCAGTCCTTCCTGGCAGTGTACCACTCTCGACCTTCCACCTTACAAGTCCGAGCGACCCATTCGTCTTATCTGGTGTGATGCACGTGAGGTCATGCAGGACATTGTATCTAACCCCATGTTTGTCAACTATATGACCTTTGACCCTCACATTGTCCTGCATGGTGCTGAGCGGGAGTACAGTGAATTCTTCACAGGCGACTGGGCGCATCACATACAAGTAGATCAACTGTTCACCCACGTCAGCGGATCTCTCACTCACATTTCACTTCTTTACCAGGATCAACTTATAGAAGGTTCCACAATCATTCCTATCATCATTGGATTGGACAAGACCCCAGTGACAAAACACACTGGCGGACTAGAAATGCACCCCGTTTTCATCACCATAGGCAACATCCAATCAGATGTTCAGATGCAGGCAACCTCGCATGCATGGCAATGCATTGCCTTCATGCCGATACCTTCATTTGACATCCATCCAGATATCCAGATTCTCCTCATCTTGTGTGTGTTTCACAGATGTATGGATATTGTCTTCGGCAGCCTTAAACAAAGCGCACAGACTGGTTGTTCCATGACCAATGGCCTCGGATGCATCCGGAACTGCTTCACTCCGCTCATCAATTACATTGCGGATTTGCCAGAGCAACAGCTTGTTGCATGTGTCTCAATGCTTCCCCGGTGACAACTGCCATGCTTCCCGAGTTCGGTGACGGACAGTTTTACCCCCCATGCTCTGGTATAAGCACGCTACAGCTTATACAGCAGGTGTGTAGCGAGGTAGATCCATGGGACATCAAGAAGTTTCAGAAGCAGGCTAAGCTTGTTAAACTGCTCGGTGTCCATCAACCATTCTGGAGGGATTGGAAATTTGCTGACCCTGCATTTTTCTGAATGGCGAAGTTCTTCACACTTGCCATAAGTTCTTCTTCGACCACATCCTCAAGTGGTGCAAGGAAGTTTCTGGCAACTACCTTCTCAACACCCAATACAAGACTCAGCACAAATGTATCGCCATCAGGCATTTCAGCTCAGGCGTTTCTCACATCAAGCAGATGATGGGGCGTGAACATCGGGACATCCAGCGGACAATTGTCCCAATGATGGCCAGTGCTGGCACCAACAGTACCCCGCTATTTGTTTATTCAATCTGCTCCATGATCGAGTTTATCTACCAAGCCCAGAACCCCACCCACATCAATTCCTCCCAAGTGTCCATGGTCGGGGCATTAAAGGAGTTTCATGCGACAAAGCAGGCAGTCGTGGACGCAGAGGGTTGCCAGGGTGCCAAGGGCGTCAGGGATGACTTCAACATCCCAAAGTTGGAGTTAATGCAAAGCTTCGCTCACAATATCACCAATAATGGCACACTCATGCAATACACCACCGATGTTACCGAGCGGCTCCTCATCACCCATTGCAAACTGCCATTTGAACGAACCAGTCGGCAGGCAGCAACATTTGTTGACCAGATCGTCGCAATACTAAACTGTGAAGAATCCATGTGCCACTTTGACCTTTACCATATTCTACGCTTATCCCAGGCCCCGCTCGAAAACGCTGTCCTTCAAGAAGATGAAGAAGTGACTACCATTGATCCAGCGTTATTGTTTATCTCCCACATGGCCCCCAAACAGGAACACTCCTTTAAAGGTCCTCAACCATTCCACAATCACTTCACAAATCCCAAAGGATTCCACTCATCTGATGGTGCTATAGCGTTTCACATGACTGTTCAGCCAGACCACACAGGAATCCCGGTTGTGGAGATGCAGCGTGACTATAATTTGCCCCACATCATGCAGTACATTGTTGACTACATAAACTCGGCATTGGGGGAGACCCCATGAGTCTGTGGAGCCCCACAACCGGGAAGGTTGATCTGTGGTACAAATTTCAGATTCAGCTGCAATCCTCCTTCCAATCATGCTATTTGACAAAGAGTCAGGCTATTCAGGCCTACCTGTGTTCACCAGAACGGCCATTTGGCACTTACAATGCAGTCCTCCTCATTCACCCCAACGCTGCTGATATTTTTGGTAAGCTTGGGCATCTCAGGTCTTCTTGGAAGAGACTCACCGTTCCAAATTCGCTAGATGTTGCCCAAGTCAAATCTGTGTTCACTCCGAAGGGTCACAAACTTCCTACCCACCTCTCCACCCCTCTTCTTTATGTCGAATATTTCACTGTTGTTGGCCTACCAGACAACAATACGGCTGGTGTGGGGATGTACAGAGTACAGCCCCCCCCCCTTTTTTTTTTGACTCTAAAGAGTGTCATCCTGCTCTCGGCGCAGTTGTTCCCTTCACAAATGTCATGCACGCCATTGAACTGATCCCTGTCTTTGACACGCAGCTTTCTGAGACCGAGGTGACGAGTGAATCATGCCTGGATGCATACCAACAATACTATGTGAACTCCTTCGCTGACAAAGAAACCTTCCATCATCTCATGTAGTAGTTAGTACTTGTAGATCTACTATGTGCCAAATCATCAATGATCAATCTGATCTTTCTCGTGGCAACTGATCTTTCAGCATCGCAAGCGAGATACCACAATCAAAGCCATTCATTGTCATGTTGTAAAGGCCAGTCGCATCTCCACCAATGAGAAGCCTGTCTCCCACGACACGTAACTCCTCGTAAGCCGGGAAACCTTTACCGACTAAGCGTTCATTTCAGCCGTTTTGCAGATGTAGGCACCGTGTTTGGGCACGAGGCTACAGCTTACTACTAACTAGTTCATCGAAGTTGCCCGTTTCCCAGTCCGCCTTACAGCAACTTGTTCGCACCCCAACATGCTGGTATTGTAGCTATTGTGTTGCTAACCCCCTCCACAACAACAGCATTTTAAGACCAGTTGCGTACACTTGACGCATTCTCTGACTTTCCTGCATCGTCAACAACCGACTTGGAGGTCCCTCACAACAACAAGCAGTGTGGGTCTCGATGGTATGTTGGTCTCGGTGTTGCTTGGTAGTTCATCACTATAAACCCACCAGTGGCAATCTCAACAAGGACATGCACCAGTGACTGTCGATACGCGTGCATTGATCGATAAAGTTCTTGCCCGCTATTCCGGCGAGTTTACTGGTAGGCGAATATCATGTTCGAACATTCCTTTTCTCATATACCTGACTTGACAGTATTCCGCGAACTGCTTCAAAACTCAGACGATGTTGGATGTGACACCGCCGAAATTCGCTTCGAGACCGCTGCGTTCTTAGGTCTGGATCCTGAAGCAGCGACGAACGCTGGTCCGCCCACACTACCCGACTCGAAGACAACCAATGTACAGAATCATATTTAATTATCCATCTCATTGCTATTCCACTCACACTCGTTCAAGGTCACGCAATGGACATTCAAAAACCATGGGAAACCGTTCACACCGCAAGATTGGGATCGACTACCAAAGATTGGTTTGTGCTTAACTTTGCTTCCTGCGGCTTTAATCTCCTAGACTGATTCGTCATCTAGCCTTTGGAAATCCCGACCCACAGAAGGTCGGCGCGTTTGGTGTCGGTGGGTGTCAAACCTCCCTCGGAATGGAACAATGTTTGAATACGAACCCTTCGTAGGTTTTTACAGCTTGTTTTCTGTGACAGAAAGTCCACATGTGTCATCTGGGGGTAGGATACCAGTCCATCTTCTCGAGAAGATTCCAGTCTTACTGGATGTCAGGTAAGGCAATGGAGTTCTCATGGAACGACGAAAATCAGGTATGAAGATCGGTCGATCACTAATGCTGCTTCTTCACCTCGCCCCTAGCTGTATTACCGATTTGGCGACCTCCCCAGAACAGTGACTAGAGATCTATGGACAACGTTCAAGATGCCACTACGAGAGGCTGCCCAGATGCCACCAGTTTCGGAATTTATTCAATTTCTCGCATCATCCATCACTTTCATGGTTCATCTGAAGGATGTGACTGTATTTTTTGACCATCATCCTGTGGGGCAGATTACCAAGTCTCTGGGACAGTCTCAAGCTATTCCTATTCCTACGGAGCTAGAGCGGCTGAGCCCCGCGAAGAATATGATCGTGAAATCAGTTCAGCAATATCGCAAGTCTTTTCAACATTTACATTTTGCATAGTGATTCTTACACCTGACTAGCCATCACGATTGAAGCTAGAATTATGCTCCCACGATATGATTCTATGCGTATGCACGAGACAAAAGTGGACCTCAATGTGTTCACAGCCGAAGTGGACGTCACTGTCGATGAGAAGTTGTGCAAAGAATTGAACCGGTGTACGAAAAAGAATCCACCTTCTCGCCTCAAGTATAGTTTGATCTATGTAAGTTACTAGACCCCTTGTACACTCGAACGCTCACGGATTCATTCGTAAGACCGAAAAAGATGAATATGATCAGAGCCTCAGAAACGAACAGAAGCACCCCCGCGTGTCCCCGTCTCCTTTCCGAGGGTTTCGAGCCGATCTGGACGGGTGAGCAGCTATATGTGTTAACGGAGCCCATCGTCTGATGGAACACCAGAGCTACGCTCACACGGGTCTTCATCGTGAGTCTTCACGCACTCGCCTCCTGATTTCTGCTGATGACTTTGCTAGGGGCATGCCACCGCACAAACGACAGGCATTGGAGGCCACATGGCATCCCACTTCATTCCCACTGTAGAGCGTGAATCCATAGATTTGGTGTGAGTCTACAATCACACTAATGACTTCTAGGAGCTACTAACATGGAACCCCAGTGACAGAAACATTGCTAGTGAGTGTCCCGCTCCGTCGAGAGACGACACTGACCTATCCTCATCGTCCAGTCTGGAATAGGGAGTTGCTCTATGTCGGAGGTTTCTTGTGTCGGGTGGTGTACGAATTGGAACTCTCCAAGATCCAAAGTTCATGGGAGGAAGCAGCTGCTGGTAAACCACATTCACGCCCATCCCGAAAGTTACAGGATCAGCTCCACATGCGCTTTCTCCACGTTCTCAGATTCTTCACATTCCACCATTCCACGCCCTCGTCGAAAGTCGCGCAATTGTTAGCGAACTCATTCTATGGATGTTCCACCCTTCCTTTGAGACTTCTCACATCTGTTGGCGTACGCGGAGCTCCTGACGTCAGAGTATTCGACCCGGTGTTCGCCCAATTTCTCAAGTCCTTACCAATGCTCTCAGAGCATGTCACGTGCGCCGGTGCGCGTTTTATTGCAGCACTTACAGACCTACACAAGATCCCCGCGATAACGCCATCAGACATTTTACAAGACCTGCGTCGCCATACCCTGGATGTTGAGGAGCTGGTAGCATGTCTTCGTTGGTGGATAACCTCGAGGCGAGACGATTTGACCTTAAATATGGCTGACCTATTGGGCGCGGCTACTCTGCGCGGCACAGGTGGAACGATTCACCTATCGTCGATAACCTACTTCATCGATCCAAATGTTCTTGGACTCCACATCCCACCCGACGGACCACTTCCTCTGTCTCTCGTCCCCCTTGGCATCAGCAAGCATTTCGGTTGCAAGGAGCTCACTGGTTTCACTTGTGAAGAGCTCACTAGCTTCGGTTGGAAAGAATTCACCGTTCCTTCGTGGTTACAACATATATCACGCCCAGATGTCATGTCGGCCGATAAGAAATACGACTTTACTCAGTCGGTCGACTGGGCTAGCCGTGTCCTCAGCACCCTTTGTCGCATATGGCCGCAACTTTCTGACGATATGCGAATTGGATCAAGGGAAGTGTTCAGCAACAAGCCATGTATCCCTACATCCAGAGGCTTGTGTTGTCCAGAATGCTCGTATCTTCCTATCGCAGACAATGCTCTGTTCCACCGCCTTGACCTGCCGATAGTCAGCTACGTTTCGGGATTTAAAATTGACGAGGATATGAAAGTATTTCTTCTGTTCATTGGAGTCCGGAAGAATCTTCCGGTTCAATTTCTTTTGCATCAGTAGGTTCTCACTATCTTCGGCTCTTGCACTTACTGAGAGCGATCAGAATGCTGTCAACGGGAGTTTGGACTGTGTTTGACTTGGTGGACTATCTCGTTCAAGAGGAGCCTTCGTTGACTTGCGAGGACCTCTCTGATCTCAGATCGTACGAAATCTTCATGAGAGAAAGTTCCCAGAATAACGAAGAGGAGAATACTCGTCACCGTGCTGACGAACTCTACCCGCCTGTGGACATCTTCCGGAGACTCCGACTTCCGGTCATTGAATGGAGCGGGAAATTGGAATGGAGGGACACATCTCCCGGATGTAAGCTGGACGCTACATACATTCCTTCCATTTGATCAAATTGTCGTCTAGCCCGACTGTTGTACCGCCTCGGTTTGAACCATTTCCCGCCTCTGCCGAAGATTGTGGAACTTTGCTCGTCAATGGATGTTGGGGTCCAAGAGACTGCGTTCATGTATCTGTGCGGTAAACTTCACTCACAATACGTTGATTACAATCCGGAGAACTTCCGTGACGTGGAATTCATTCCTGCAGAGAGCAGGGGTCGTACTTGCTTGAAGAAGTTGGGAGAAGTACGGTGAAGCTCGCTTGTGTTTGCGTTCTTGTTAACACTCACTCTAGGTATGCTCCAGTACTCAGTGGAAAGCACTAGGCTTTTGTGTGGTACAAGACCGCTACCTGAGCGCGCCCTTGCATCAACTAGGTGTAACGCAACATCCCCCAACGTCAAAACTTCTGGACCTACTGGAGAAGACGCCCCCGCCTGATGAAGAGACTGCCGGTCACTGGTTTGGGGTCTTCTTTGATCATATGGCAAGTGCGTCGTCAGTCCCTCTCGTCTTTTCCATGAGTCGACATCATTCCAGGTTTCTCACCCCCCGATCTCATCAAACTGTCTGGGTTGCCGATAGTTCCGACGGGTCCATCGAGTGCTCCGGAATTTCTTCCTCCAACCAAATGTTACCTCGACCAAGGTATCAAACCAGTACTTTATACGGGGCTGTTCGTCTTCGTGAATTTCGGCACCAAAGCCAACCGTTTCCTAAGCGCTTGTGGATCCAAGAACAAAGTTCCAATAGAAGACGTCGCGGAGGCACTGATCGAAAACCCTGAGAGGTTCTTCAAGCTTGCGGGAGGTTATCAAGGGTAGGTGCGGCAGGCCTCTACTGGGATTATCACTCACCTACTTGATATCAGTTTCTTGGTCCAGCTGCGAAGGTTCACCTACCAGAGTCAGGACATTTCCAACGATACTCTGCACAAGATGAGCTACAAGCCTACTCTACTTGGTGTGCGTCGGAAGAAAACAGAGGACCAGGCCGGATGGGATTACGAGCATCAGTTCCTGACGTCCCAGGGGGTCGTTATTGTCGATGACATCAACGACTACCAACTATTTAGTGATTGTCTCTTCGTCGCCCCCCAGGAAGAGGCACTCGAACGTGGGTGTTGGTATTAGTCTTTGGTAGCCATTCACTCAGTCTAGACCGACAGGCTTCTACGCATCGCTCGGGTGCAGTTATCTGAGCGCGGTCGTTAAAGAGAGCTATAACGATCTCCATGAAATATCAGCTACCAAGATCTGCCCCGAAGTTCAATCATTGATTCTTCAGCGACTCCCCTTGTTCATTCAAACGTATACCGATACCAAACCTAAATTCACAATCCCTTCTAGCCCGGATGATCTCAAAGTCAAGGCATGCAAGAGGATCATTGTTTCCAAAACTCTCGTGACCGAGAACGTGAAGCGGACAAGAGACGTATGGGCGATCGCGAGGCGTGAAGGCAATTGTATAGAGCTATGGGTTTCTAAAACGGCAAAGCGCGACATGTATGAGTGAGTTGTCGGAATATCTTTTGTTATCTTCGGCGGTGTCTGACCGCGCGAAAAGAGTTGCTACATCTCTTTGTCGACTGTTGTTTGGAACAAACAAGATGAATGCCACGCTACTTCTTGAGACGATCCTTTCCGCGGATTTGGAAGCTTTGGAACGAAGAGGTTTTCTTGGTTGGTCTGGTCTGCCTGCGTTCATCGCAATTTGCTAACAAGTATTGATTGCATCGCAGTTGATCGAATCTCCCAGCAGCACAGAGATGGGTACGGGGTGGGGAACAAGGCGAGGAAAAAACCCTCGGCAAGCCCCGCTCCGACCACTAATTCTCCACAACAATCCAAGCTGGGTACTCAACATGATCCCCAGTTGAACCATGAGAGGCTGCCTGGAAATTCTGAAGCCACCCTGCAACTTCCATCCCTCCCTCACGCTGCTGATAGCGCCTTACTGAAGATTCGCGAGGCGTCCAACTTTTCTAGTGACAAGTCCCTGGACACAGTTGGGCATTCCACCCCTCTCCCGCTGCCTAGGTAGGCTCGGCCGTCAAGTACCGTCACACGTCTCATCACACATCTAGATATTCACGTGAGGTGGTCCCGCAGAGTTACATCCGTGAGTCTCTTAAGCCTCCATGATGGGATGACATACCTTGAATGTATCCCAGGGAACAATGTAAAGAAAGCCATCGAGGCGTGTAGCCTGGGAGGGGGGAAAACAGCCATTCAAGCGGACGTGAGCCAGTTCTTGAGCAGCGGCTTCTGCAGCCTGTCTGCAGATGTCGGAAGGTTGCGTCCCATTGGTGAGTTTGGCGTGGGTCATCTCTGACTGTTGTTTACGGGAGAACTAGGACGAGTAAAAGAGATCCAAGTCTGCGTAGATGAAGGTAAATCCGGTCTACGTCGGCCGAATAACATGTTCGTCTATTAACATGGAGCCACACCATTTGCACAGGCATGGCTGACGCTGACACATTTATGGAACGTATGCATGGCCCGCTTGCTCGATTCGTAGACATCATCATCTCTCTCTCCGAGATATATCGTATCTCCACAACAACGTTGCATGTTTTCTATGACATTTCGGGAGGGTGCATTGCGTTCAATTGCAGGGGAACTATCTACCTCAATCTGCGATATTTTGAGGTTTGGCGTGAGTATATTTTAGTTTCCATCTTTGAGCTGCTAAGACGCTAAGACAATGGCTTCAGATGATGAGCAGGTCAAAAGCGGGAACCGACAGAACGCTCGAATGTCGTGGTCCGTTTATTTCGCTCACTGCCACCCTGTTCCATCGTCTAACAAACGTTATCACCGAAGGTTCCTCGCTGTTGCTCACGAGATCGCACACAACGTGACCGATCTGCACAACTCCGATCACGAATTTTGGTTTTCGGCGATCTGTGAAGCACACCTCGTTGCGTTTTCACAGCTGTTGCGACCCGCCACTAATACCTGGCTGCGTTATATCGTCATCTTGTTCGCATACCTTGCCATACGGATTGCTACAGTGACCAACATACCCCGCTAGATATTCTTGCTGAAGTCCCATTCTAAACCTTTGGTTCTTAAGGAGGATGAAAATTCTGAAATTGGCATCGGAAGCCGATGTTATGATGTGATTGACGAAGGATATAACTCAGTGCAGGAGTCCGCAGCGTCTGAACGTGTGGCCGATGTGTGCTGGAAAATTCGACACCTATACCCCTCGGAACGTTAGACCACGTCAAGCACACATACGTTTTGCAATAGCTGGGCGAAAGATATGTCCTCCAGCAGCTGCACTCTGATACTAGCGTCGGCCGCGACCCTCGTATATTCCTTTTGCGATCCCTCTCTCAGTAACAATGCACCAAAGTCTTGTCGAAGACGTGCCGCGAGTTGCAAAGCTCTCGTTCGTTCGTTCGAGCTGTCTCCTGCAAAGCACGACTCAGAGCTTCCCTTGCGAATATCTGACGGATGGCCCGAGCGCACCTTCGAGAGTCTCGAGGACAACAGTTGGATGTGTGCTGGAGCCGAGGAGCGCACGGACCCAAGGATGGATGAGGACAAGGTTCTGTGACATCATGGATAGGTCGTCCATTGTCCTGATTTTCACGTCACTGAGACCATGCATCTTCACACGATAAACACCAGCCTCGATGACCTGTAATTCGACACGAAATGCGATGCAAGGAAGACGTAGTCGCCTGTGGGTCATTTGCGGCGATCCGAGGGCCACGAGTCGCTTATACAACAGGATAGCGCCCGTGTCTAATTCCGGGAAGTATGCCGGGATGGTCACTACGGGTGACGGTACATGGTACTGCATGGTATTGTATGGCCGGAGGTTGCCAGGAAGACAACTGTTGTATGCGCCAGGATTCCCTATCCAATCAAGGACGACCACGTCCCCCGAGCGAGTTATGATCTGTTCCAATAGACGCCCGACAGCATATTCTGTTCCCTCGCCATACTTTGGTTGCATTGAGATATCAAATAAAGGGCACAAGGAGTACGCAGTGTCTTCCGGTTTTGTTACATGGCGAGGCGCAGCCAATTGAAGCTTCTCGCGCACGTCAGTGACCCCGGGATTAAGTTTGTGCAGGGTCTCCGCAGAAACATTGGTCGCTTCCTGGATTTCCGCGACCACGATGGGTGAATATTTGTGATTGGAAGTCCCCAGGTCACGATACGGCTTCCAATCATCAGTGTAAAACCAGACAAAACGGGCGGCGACGTATTCATGAATGGTCCAGGACCGAGTTATCCAAATGCTGTTCTTCACCGACAAAGGTAAAGACGGGTTCCATATGCCGCGGAGGAGAACGATGGTACGCCACGCGCGCCTGTACCAATCGTAAATGGATCTCGGGGACTCTATCACCTCTATATGGGATGCGGAGCTGATACAGGATGTGTCTGACCATGCCCAATAACAACCAGCCTCACGAACGACGTCACAGAAGCGCCGCAGTTTGTCGATGTAAAATGGGAAGGACAGATCATACAACGACCGCGCTCCGATAACATCGAACACAGACTTTTCTCCCTCCCATGCATGCGAGAGCATGACATATCTGCAATATTTCTTCATCGCCGCGACGAGTGATCCTCGGATCCGTGGCGTCGTCGTATCGGAGGATAAATACTCCTTGAATGGGGAAAGGTCCTCGAAAGCGAGTTCTTGTTGTTGTCGGTTACAACCACGACCGGTTTGAGTATTGATGAGCATGGGCGGCCAGTCCTTTATAGCCTCCCTAATAGACTCCCTAATAGCATCCTTCTTCTCGGCTGGCAAACGTACAGACATCAGCATGAAATCAGGAGCTAGGATCAAATTTCTAGTCCACTAACCACGAGTGCGCAAGACTGAACGGTCATATTCCGTTTTCGCATATTGGACGGCCTCTTTCCTTTCATAGGTCAGAGGCGACAGAGGATCCAGTTCGATCGCCTAAGATTCGTTCTGATCAGAAAGAACTCGAAGTAAGCCAAAGGTCGTCATACCCTATTTGCATCTCCCAATGCAAGGTCCCATTGGTGCGTCTCCTCAGCTGCTTTGCTTCGCTTGATGTAAAGGCGGGCTAAGCGGTCGGTGAAGGAGTCCAATGCGTCGCCCCGGTTCTGCCCACTAGCAAGGAATGCCAGCGAAGATGGACCTTCGTTGGCACTGATGTAGTGTGGTTCCAGGTGATCTTGATACCGTAACTCAGTTAGGCCTCAATTATTGATCGACGTATGCCCGTCACCTTCCGTTCGGTGGGATGACCCACTCTGAGGCTCCTGTCTAGACATTTCCCCCCGTCCCCGGCGAAAAGGTCGATTGGCGAGTGAGGAAAACGGTTTGATAAACGGCGATCGTGTACGGAAGGGGACAACCACGCCCTGCTTTGACTTTGACCAAGGGCATATTGCTTTATTTGGAAATTAGCCATTGATTCAGAGACTCCAATATCTATTACCCGACTTGATGAACATATTCGCAAAAGTAAATTTCGTTGTTAAAAAGAGACCCCATAGCCCCGCATAACTCAGACCCCTACAGACAATCTCGAGGGTTATGAGTTATGAGGGAGTTGACAGTAACTATAGCCTGAGAGTACTGCACAATCGCTTCGTCATATTTCTGAGCTACGAAGGCTGTATCGCCTAAGCGTTCCGACATCTCAGCAAGATAGTTTGTAGAATCTGAGCTGCATGTTCATGTATGCATCAACAAAATTGGCGATGGAGCAACTCACTGGTGACCCAGTACGGACGTTCAGGATGTTCCTCTGGTATGAGTTGCAGAGCTTCTTCGGCTATCGCAATCAATTTTTTGAGGTCGCTGATGTCTCCACGGATCTCGAAGAGTCTCCACAATGCGGTACCGAGGATTCTTAGGCAAGAACCCCTGTCGGGATGACGGCCCGGGAGCAGCTGTAAAGCTTGCTTGTTTGTCTCCAACAAGTGGTCAAGATCACTGAGTTTGCCATGTTTTTCATAGCGCCTCCACAGCGCAGTGCTGAGATTGATCAATCGTTGCGGTCTGTCAAAGTAGCCGTCTGGAGGCAGCACCGCGCTATGGTTCAATTTCCGGACCAAATCGTCGAGTTCAGCTGAGGTTCCAGAGTTTATAACTCTGTATCGCTTGAGCGTTTCGAGCACAAGATCCGCAGCTCGGCGTTCGTGACTGTCGTCAGGAAAATCCTGGGGCTCGGTCAGGAGCTCGGTGATCTCATCTGCAATGGATTCTTTGTATCCCTGATTCTCGTAGCGAAACAACAGTGTCTGAGCAAGCTGTAGTAACGTCGCTGCTCTGTCCGGACGACCAGGACAGCGTAGATCGAGGGCCTGTCGATAAAGTTCGATGGACTTGTCGAGATTCGTGCCGGTTGGGTCAATCTGATAGTTGATGAACTTTGCCTTTGCGAGGTTGACAAGTACCACTGCTCGACATCGGTGTGTTAAAGAACAGCTGTGCCAAGCACGTTCGAAATGTTGGATGGTATTCTCGAGGTCTTGTCTCCGGTATTCATTGTGGTAGCGGAGGAGAGCTTCTTGCCCTAAATCTGTCTCGCGAATGAGGACGGAGGATTCTTCCGAGTCCAACTGCCCACAATGAATCATCAACCAATGGGCATGAGCGTATACAGGTCCAATCACATTACTATCGTCGCTGCTTGGGACTACTGCCAGATTGTTAGAATACCACCGTCCCAAGGTAATGAGCAGTGAAGCAGGAGCTGCAGTCCCCAATTCTCCTGAAGGGAACGTGATTACTATATCGGTATTAGGATCTTGTGACTCGTCACACTCAGAGGGATTACACTCACAATATGTCCCGCCGACCAATTCCTCTGAACAAATTTCTGACGTATAGAGAGCCTCTCCATTTCCCAGCATATGTTCTAGTTCGAAGGAAGCATAAACCGTGAATATGACCTTGTCAAACGCTTTGGAGGACCTAGAAACAGTCAACCCCGTTTGCGAGCAGAAGATGATGAACTCACAGCAGAATCTGATCCTCCCATTCGATACCGGTATCGTTCAACCGTATAGACTTATTTTGAGTTCTTCGTTGGGTGCCATCGAACTGGACTAGAACATAAAAGCCGACTGGGATCCGCTTGAGGCCAGAGAATATATTTTGAGCACGAATGCCTGCAAGGCGATTGTCAGACTTCTCCAAAGATTTTGGAAAATGGGCACGTGCGTGTAATGACAATCCATAGATTGTCGAGTGAGGGTGTAGGAGGGGGTGAAAACTCAAGCTCGGATGTAGGAAGGGACGACAACTCAAGCCCTGGTGTAGTAGGGGATGAGATCTCCGACTCAGGAGTAGATGGGGACGATGGCTCAAGCTCGGAAGTAGGAGGGTCCAACAGCCTGGGTGACGAGTCATGCGGGTCAACGATGAGGGAAACGGAATCCACGGTGCCATCACTGTCAACACGGTCTCAAATGTCCTCGAACGTATGTGAAACAACAAGACGCACGGTTTGCCTTGCAGAAATACAGCAGCTAAAGAGTAATCAGCACTAGCTGGCGATTATACTGATCAAAATTTTACTATTTTCACGTCCCGAGTCGACATGAATGGTATAGTATCGTGTTAAGAATGTTCCAAGGCGATCCTCATGGAGAAGGTCCTCATGCGTCAATCCTTCCTAGTAGACGAGTAAGACACGAGCAAGACAAATACACCTGCGGACTACCTTCATCATATCCATCCATTGGTTATCATGCGTAATAGCAACCCTGGCGTTGGAATTCTGACCGATGTCGTAAGAAATCCAACGTAGTACACGACATTATCATGTTAGACAAACCTTGCTTAGGAGGAAACGGTTGATGATGTCGGAGGGATGGAAGGGCTGGTGAATGAGTCAGTGATTGAAATTCAGACAAACGCAACCATGAAGCTAACCTGAGATAACTGTGGGCTGTGCTCCACACCTGTTCGCCATTAACAGATCGTTAGGCAGTCCACGAGCGGTCACCTTCGCAACTTACTTATCGCTACACGTTGTGTGTGGTCGCCTGAAAGACCGCGCACCCGCTTGAGGCAAGCCTTGAACAAACGGACTAGTGTGGACCAGGTGGTTTCCGATTCTGTAACCCTCAAAATTATGGGATCCGGGAGCCAACTGCTGGTTGTAATCTTGAAGCCAGTTATGAAAACAGTTTGACTGATGCTCCCGCTGTCGCCACAACTACGACTGTGGCGACGATCAGCAGGAAACGTGAATTCTAGCAGGTAAATGTCAGGATTGTTGTCATCCCTTCGGGCCAGTATTTTTCCAGTGGCATCCGTAGGGTTGTTGAATGAACCGAGAGACCAGGAGCGAGCTTTATAAAAGCCAGTGATGAGGTAAAGGGAACGATCGAGATGCTGAACGCCGTAGCACTTTCTGGCAAACTCATACCAGTCAAGCGCGCTCTTTGTTGCCACCTCGCGAAACTGTTCTGGTGATAAGAGCTCGACGGACATAGCACCGTGTGGCAGTATAAGTATAGCGCCGGCAGGGGTGGACGAGTCGAATTCATAATCGGCCGGCCTGAGGCAATATTGTCAGCAAGTAAACAGTACCTCGACGGTAGACCTAAGGGGTACTTCGGTTTATTGGGCTGGAGGATCTGTTTTATGCCATGGGAGTGAATCGGGCCTGCAGATATTGCATTGTCACTGAACTTGACGTCGCCGTGTTGAACAGGCTGGAAGTTCTCAGGGACTCCGCGAGGATCATGGAGGGCATTGTCGCTGCGTTTGCAAATATTGAACAAGACGTCGAACTGGCCCTTGCTATCAACAATACCAACGTCCCCGATCTGGAGTCCACTGTCTTGGTAATTTTGTGGGAGCGTACTCATTGGTTCTGGCATCCGCAGAGGGTATCCATAGTCAGCATGTTGCAGATGTTTTGCGTACACATTCTGGAAGGAGTCACTCATTGGAACAGACTTGGAGTAGGGTGAATGAATCCAAGTCTCGTGTTGGGCGACACTTGATATCGACGTGGTTCATTATGCTGTAAATGATAATTTGTTAGATGAAGCGTGGATTCAACGAGGTTCCCCAAAGAATTCCACGTTGGTTATTCGCGCCAATTATTTGAAGTTTCAAGAACCAACAACGCACGCTGAATTGGCACTGTAGTATGCTCTCATGTTAATGGGAGCCAAGTTGAACCCAGCCTCAGGTTGCGGGCGAGCCGAATGTTCCACTCAACGACTCGAGGACGACGCACTTCGAACCGTATACACTTTATCGCTCGCTGTTTGCTGTCTGTATTTATTCAAGTTCATTAACAAACGTCGGAAACCTCTAGACGGTAATCTGAACGACCCGTTTCTCTATCCTAGGCTGAATACGACATAATCATAGAACCGAAACAGCACTCTCTCAACGAGGGCGCTGTGCCTCAGGATAGAGCGCCAACTCACGGTATAGAATGGCCGAGTAGTAAGCTTGATTTTGTACTTCATGGATAGCAGCGGCTGTGATCTTGACTGGTCGGAAAGATGACGCGTTATGTCGAATCGACGGCCCCAGAGGGCAGATATCGTCCCTGGTCTTCCTTGCTGACGGGAAGCACGTAGTATGTGCCTGCAAGGCCGAAAAAACGATCCAAATGTGGAATATAGAAGACCACAAAGAGAGCGAGCCACTGACGAACCTTGGCGTTGCAGTGAATGTTATTGCTTCTTCCAAGGACGGAAAACTGATTGTCACTGGGGATGTGGATGGAAAGGTGGTGTTTTGGGACACAAGCCTTCAAAAAAGATGCGAGGCAGCAGAGCGGCACAGGGGGATAATAACAGCCCTCGACGTATCCTCACATGTCGCAAGCGGATCAAACAACGGGACGGTCGTAGTCTGGAAAATGGGGGAACCTGGATTTCCTCCGGTACCGGGTCCGATAATGCATCACGGTTCAATCTCGGTCTCATCAATCAAGTTCTCGCCAGCTGGCAGCCACATTGCATCAGCTTGTGCTCACTGGGGTTGTAGTGTCAGGATTTGGCACACTCGCACCGGGGATCAAATAGCATCTATTCGAATTGACAGCTCACCCGCACACTCACTGGCTTGGTCCAGTGATGGTCGACGATTATTTGCTGGCTGTTCCAATGGTTCAATCAGTTATTTTGATGTGGTCACTCGAAAACCTTTCTCGAAGATCGTAGAACCTCGTCCTGGGGACGATTCTATAAGCGCTCTTCGCGTCTCCAACAGTGATCAATTCCTTATCTCTTTCTCAGCCCCCGGACGAACGGTTGACATCTGGGATATCCGTGATACCCCTGCATACAAATCCCTTCGTTCGTACAGCCGATGTGTTTCAGCATCCATTTCTCCAGACGACCTCTATCTTGCCAGCAGTTCAGACGACACGAAGATATCTATACGAAGCCTCTCTGGAGCTGTTGAGGCGTCCTACTTCTTCCACGTAAGCAGATACAATCTTCATGAATTCATCGTTTCATTTCATTCCTTAGTGCCTCACTCCTTCGCTGAGTCACTCGGAGCCTGTACGTCTGATCCTTCGACTCGGGTCTCATGATACTTATCACCCCTTGGTTCCAGTTCACATATGTCAGTCCCGCGGTGCACCAAGCTTGGAAATTTGGCGAACTGGAGCAAGTAGAGCACATCCTATCGAGGGAAATTGAAGAAAAACGATACCAAGGTTTCACTTGCTATGCCCGTGCTAATCGCGCACTCGTTCGAGTACGGCGGGGGAACATGAGCGGAGCTTTGGATGACGCTGGAGAGATCATAGTGAGTCTGTTTCTTATCTCTCCGACTAGGACGTGATCACTGATTACAGCGCACCGACAGGCGAACGCCGCTCAGATCCCACAGATAGCTCACATCGCGAAGGCTATGGCACTGATCTGGCAGGGGAAACGAAGGGAAGCTATAGCCGCTTTTGGATCTGTCCACAATGGTGACGCCAAAAATTTTGTTGAATGCGTCAAGGTAAAGAGAACATTCTGTGACATCTTTCAGTTCTCAACTTGTTTCAAGTCTGTTATCTTGTTCGAGGTGGACCTTTGTGGTAAGGTAAATTGCGGGACAGAGCTCGCTGAGCACCCCCCACTGGCAGACGACAGCTCCCGTCCATGGGTGAAAGTATGTGTTGACGCAAAGACTTGAACTGGTGGTATCTCATGTATTTGGGCAGACACGCAAGTTACTCCTCCTAGCAGAGCATCGTATGTGGAAAGGGGAATATGGCAAGGGTCTGCAACTTTTAGCGACAGCACCTGATCTCGGCCCGTTTCTCCACGTTCCAGAAGCAAAGATAATACCCCTTGTAAGACACGTCCATTTGTGCTTGATGTTTGATGCACCTATTGACGCCCTTTTGAAAGGTATTCGGTTGGGACATCTACGATCTACAGTACATGATTCAGCAACTAATATGTCAAGCCCTGTTTGCATCCGGACGTACGCGAGAGGTGATGGACTTTCTCCAAGTGAACGAGAATCGTCTCGACGAGGAGAATGAAGCGAGGAAGGCAGACCTTGGTTGGCTCGTCGGTCAGTAGTTGGACCTCAAAGCTGGCTACTGCTTGTCTGACAGCTATCGCCGAATTTTAGAGAAGTTAGGTGACGAAGCCATGCGCCACAGGAAGCATGACGATGCTATCACTTGGTACACTGTGTCATTGAACCTTTGTCCAGAATCTCGAGTTATTGATTGTGGATCGGGTGAGTTTGTGTACGACTCATCCATGCCCTGTACTCAAGTGATATTTTCCAGAATTCGCAAAGAAATGTCTTTCGACAATAGAAGTAGCTAGCGATGTGGCGGATGGAACAATTACAAAGGACTTAGCTTTAATGGCTCGCTATCCGCCCGGTTCTGCCCGTCTACTCGTCAAGCGGAGCAGGGCAAAAGCATTTAAAGAGCTCTGGCATGATGCTTTGAAAGATGCCGATCAGGTAAAGATTTTATTTGCCTAACCCTCGTCAGACAGCCTTGAATGCATGACATCCACAGGCAATCGATATGGATAAGTTGTGTCCGTGGGGGCATGAGCGAAGATACGTGGCGTTGCACGCCCTTCATCGTTACCGAGAGACCACCGAGGCATTGGGCAAGATGGTTACACGGATGGAAGAGTCTGCTGATCCAAGTATCCGCCGTAAGTCTCTTTGGTACACACAATGAAAGCCAGGTGCCGACTACGTTCTGTAGGGTTGCGTGCGAAATACGTTGCGCCCGCCGAGACGACCAAAAAGATTGATGAGCAAATCGATGCTATCCGAGAAATATCTCCACTCGTACTCATCGATGTCAGAACTGGGAATCTCTGCGATACCGCCGAACGTATCCAGATATTCAAAACTGACCCCATCTTCCACGAACTGATCTCGTCCATGCCCACGGAGCTGGACACCAATCGCATCGAGAAGGTGGTAGCGAGATATTTTCGTTACGTTATGTTTTCGCATACTTGGGAAGGGAAAGAACCCACGTTTCAAGATGTCTCCAAAAAATCAGTCTATGAACCCGATCCACACCCGCTGAAGCACAAGCTTCGCTGTTTCTGCGAGACAGTTAGGAGTGACCCAGAAGGATACTTATGGGCGTGGAGTGATACCTGCTGCATCGACAAGACGATCGAAACTGTTTACAGGAAGTCGATACGCTCCATGTACAACTGGTACAAAGAGTCAGCTCTTACTGTTGTACTCCTCGCCCGTGGATCCGCACCGTCCACCCTCAAGAATAACGGATGGATGACACGGGCCTGGACACTCCAAGAACTCCTCTCACCGAAATCCATCCGTTTTTACGACAGGGATTGGAAGCTTTATCGGGGGGACAATTGGCCCAACCACAAGGAATCACCTCACATCATGCGGGAGTTGGCAGAGGCGATCGGCGTCGCCCAAGACATCCTCGTCGACTTCAGTCCAAAATCGCTCACCATCCGAGTCAAGCTCCGTCTAGCTTCGACTCGCGAAGCTACAGAGAAAGTCGATATCGCATACGCTTTGATCGGGATCTTCAGCAGCGATTTAACTCCTGAGTATCGTGATCCTGAGGATGCGCTTGGGCTTCTCTTGCAGGAAATCGTGCACCGGGAACGTGACGCCAGAGCTGTGCTAGACTGGGTTGGGAAGTCATCGCAGTTCAACAGTTGTCTTCCCGCTCAGATCTCGGCTTACCGAGAACCCCCCTACACTCCCCCACCCATTGCAGAGAGTGAGATGGAAGCCCGGGTTGCGAGATTGCGGGCCCTGTTGCCGCAACGGGATGTCATCATGTTTTTCGGAAACCTTTCCGCTCTCGGCTCGATAGATTTCACTCATCGGCGACTTTCCCTCCCATGTATCACATTTTGCGTCTCAGTCGACACCACAAGATATGATGAAGCTTCCTCAGCTTCTAGTCAAAGTATCGTCTATCAAGCACGGGCAGCATCGATAGGTCAACTCAAGTTCAAATCTTCTGATACAGTACTCACGGCACAAGACAAAGTAGTGCTTGTGTACCCGTGGATTCGTGATCTCCTCGCTCAAACAAATCTAGCGGAATGGGACAATTATACCCGAGCGTTACGGCTGGTTGTCCTCCTCGAGCAGCCCTTCAGGGCGTTGCTGCTCGTGAAACAGTCCGTTGATACATATAAGAGAGTGGCTCTTGACAGTGAGATTCTCGTTCCTCAACGCGAAGTGATGTCATTGAATGACATTGGTACGAAGGTGTTGGAGATCCGGTGACAGTCGGCGCTGTATTATACCTGTCTTTAACTTGGAAGTTGACTTTTCGATGGACCTCTCGTTTTCTTGTGCGGCGCGTGATCTGCAACAATGAGAAATAAGAAATGGGGCGGCAATGAGGCATCGACCAGGTGCTGGGTCTGTGGCTGCCAGTGCGACCCTGATGTAATACTAACAGCCTGGTCGTGTCTCTAAGCAACAAAAGTTTTCTGAATAGACCTGTACCCATCTTGGGTCTAGGAATGGCTCAGTTGTGAAACGCCAGGTCTACATGGATAGTTCTGCTGGGTGTTCTATCAGGACTGAAACAAAGGTAACCCAGGTCGAATAGTTATAGGCCGTCTGAGCTCTCAAATTATCACGGCAGAACCAGTATCGAAGATATGAAGGCCATAAATAGCGAGTAGCGAGAATTACATGAACTTGAGTCACTGCTTAGTGTAGACGAAGAATGTGGCAGGCTACGGCACGGCAAGTGTAGCAAACCCAACACGCAGATTAGCAACATCAAAAGCAGTGTAAACGCTATCGAGGAAAACGGTGCCGACAATCCAAGTTTCTTGATGTTCATTGTCATCAGCACGCAAGTCATCACAGCACGAGAGCAGATTGGAGACTCACTAAAGGCCCCTGCAAAGATGGAACCTATGCACTTAGATGGGTCGTCACCGTAGGATCCCATGTTGAGGGTCTCAGCGGGGACGGGGAAGGATGTGCCACCGAGGGTGAAGCTGACGCTGGGGACAGCATCGCAGGGGACTAGTACGAGAGTGTTAATAAAGGATCGGAGAGGGTAGGCTGGGAACATACAGGAGTAGAACCCCGGGTCGCTAGGGAAAGGAGTACCACCAATGGCTGCGTAAAGGGCCGCCACATCCAAAGGGGCACCATAGATGAGGAAGGTGCCGGTGTCAATGACGCCAGCAACATTCGTCAGCACGTTTTGTCCGTTGCCCACTACACTGTCTATGTTAACTTGCCAGTGAGCCTATATACGTTGTATCAACCACAGTTGGGGGCAACTGAGGTTCGCTGACTTACCTGTTGGATGACCGGAGCCCAGGCGAAGTCGCCAGTGTACATGTCTGGGTTGGTACCACCAAGGTATAGCTCGGGCGTGGGGGCTGCGAAACTGAATGCAAACACGGGCTCGACTGTCTGATCCTGACTGACGAGAGTCTGGAAGAAAGGGCTCTGATCCAACGCAGAGATAGATTGGAAAGCCATTCCCAGCAAACCATCCGCGTGGAACCGCTCGATTTGGAGGCCCTCAGAGTAGTGCACTGCCACAGCAAAGGTTTGACGATTAGCCTACTCAAAAACGTCAGAATTGATGACGTCGTAACGACCATAACTTGTACCGTGAGTCCGACGATTGTGACATTGTCAGTGTACTGGTCGCCAAAAGCCTTGGCGCCGCCCATGAAACCAAGGGTGAAGGGCTTTTTTAGGTCGAGTGAAGTCAAAGACGCTTCCGGATCGTAGAGGGCGTGGCCATTGCAGGTGTCGTCACATTGGGCACCTGGCAAAAGAAGGTCGCTGTGATAAGTTCAGTGAGAGGTTCACATTATGCGTACACCAGATGAGAAATACGTGCCTCGAGCCGGTATCAAACAAAACTATCACAGTGAGTGAGCTGCACATTCGCTGCAAGGTCAGCGCAAGCGTACCCGCGAAGTTTCTGGGAGGTGTACCAATGGAAATAGTGCCAAACCAGCGGTTGAAAGCGTCGTGGAGGGGTGCCAAGGGTAGTCCGCCGGAATCGCGCTTCCAAGCGCCTTTCACAGCAGACGGATGCGAGGCGCCGGTGTTCTTCTCAAAGTTATCAAAGCCACGAAGAATCTTACTGGAGGTGCAAGTCAACACAAAGGAAATTTGGGGCTCAAGCAGATGGGCACAAACGCCGTGGTTGAAGCAGTATGGGAATTGAGCGCCTCAAAGTTGACGCTCTTATCGGCATTGACCAGCGATGAAAGCTTGAAGAGTGGGATCATTCTGCCTGTCTGTTCAACAGGTTGATGAGCCGCCGTAACGAAGAAAGGCAGGGCAATGATGACTGTTGCGTGAGTGAAGCGCATAGTAAACAGGGATGTTTGGAGAACAACTGAGAAGCGGGTCATGCTTTAGTATCCTGCCTTTGCACTACGGCCGTGATACACCGGTGGCCAAGCTGTCACGATCAAGCCACGATGATTCAATTGTCCGCGAACCCCATGTTGTGCCTTCCGCAAAGCTCCTACTCCCTTCACTAGTACGTGGACGTATGGAATGGCAAAATCATGGACGCGGTTTCCCGGCTTTTCTTGCATATGTGCTCCCGATTATCCGTAGATCTAGCGAGCTTTTGTCCGGCTTTCTGAAAGCAGGCATGATCGCAACTGGTTGGTCAAGAACGTAAAGCCAACGCGCTGCACGACATAAGTGGCGTTCAAGGTGATTTCGGCCACGGGGGCTCAAACTTGTAAGGTGTGTTTAAGATTTGAAGTCAAGGCCCGCTCGTTGGGGAAATCTGCTGTAATTTGTGGCAACCCAAACCACCTACCTTCCCAATAATTATAGCCTTGTGTTTGGCAAAAGCCCCATGAATAAACAAAAAGGACTGCCACGTTGAAGTGGTGGCTGCGGAAAGTTCAAACCTTGCGATCTCCTATTAACCTTTCCGAATAACTACTTCCTTCGCCGCATCAGTTTCTCCGAGTTTTCAAAAGTACTCTCTCACCTCTTGTGCGGGGAAAGATAAAATACTAGCTATAATGGAGCTGAGGCTGACCGATAGCAACACAAGATACCTTTCGTTGTCAAGAACACTGTGTTCTATATGCTCCAACCGTGAATGTCAATGAATGGGGAAAGGACAGCGCAGGGGAACACCTGCCAACTGCACTAGTCGTCCATATATGGCTCAGATGCCATTCGCTGGCGGCACATCTCGATGTCGGCACCTTCTCGGGACACAAACATCGCTTCAGAAGGCTTTGCCCAACATGTTCATTCGCGCATTTCGTGGATCGTCCTGGCTCCTTTTGACGTTCCTCGAGATGGTCGCAAAATGGCGATAAGACAGATGCTTGATGAGTTCGTCAACAGCAGCCCCTCCTTCATTCAGCCTCGTCCACGTTATGTTGACCTGGCCATACCCGCTGCCTGTCCACAATGCATGTACATAATCCATCGATGGACTCCCGTACATTATGCTCGTCCCTACGGTTCATGTCCGACTGTGAGCCACAAGACGTGCAGAGGCATAAGCACATATGTAGCACATAGTTTTTCGTAGAGTTGTAAAACGGAATCTAAAAGTAATCGAGGGACACGACGTCGTGTCGTGCATCGAAGAGAAGGAGCGGGACGCACAAGACAGCCCCGACGGGAATAGATTCCCGCCCCCTTCAGCGAATATGAGATGGGCGCTTGAGATTTGGACCCCACAACGAGTGGGTTGACTTATACTGTGACGGTAAGCGAATGGTCAGAAACGACACCTTCACGGGGATAGGGCTACAGATAAACGCTGATACAACCACACGTCCGTAGTCATACGGGAATGTAAATGCAGAGCGTGACTTGACCTACCGCGCTCACTTTCCAACGAAGTCCGAGAATATGTCAACTGTAAGGTGTTTAGCACAGTCAGCAAGGAGTGCGTCATCCTGCCGCCCGGCGTGAGTTCCCGCGAACTTTACCAACTCGAACGCGCTCTCTTGTGTCAAAGTAGGACCATCGGAAGAGGACAGACGACCAAAAAAAAGTAGGACCCGGCAAGTCCGCTTGGTCCTCTGTACCAAAGTCATTCACGTGCGACAACGGCCGATCAACAGGTTGGTGCGAGTTTCGGCCCAAGTGCTGAAAAACATATCAAGGGCGGGAAGGACCTACACTTTCGGCGTTGACGTGCCGTTTTCGCTTCACCACGAAGGTGGTGTATAGTTGGTTGTCATCCGATGTCTTTAGTCGTCGAGTAGTAGCTCTTCAAACTTTGTTTCAAATGGCGTTTTGGACGCGTTGACGAAACGAAGATGGTGACGGCGCGTGATGTCCAGGAAGCTGGGGTGGCTATATGGCATGAGGTTTCGGTTCGGATAATTGGCATGGTATGGAGAAAACCACGGACGCACCGCGTAGTGACCCCAGAAGGTCCCTGAGCAAGTCATTCCCCCGTCCATCGTTTCGTGACGTTACAACTGGTGGTGGGACTTCCGGTAGCTGATGAATGGTTGTCAGTGACTTGGGAAAGATCGGAACGGAGATTCGTGTGCATACATTGAGGGATGATGAGATCGATGGTGCTGGTGATTAGTGGTTGAGCGGTTAGTTCTTTGAGGAAGTAGTATACGTATATGCAGAAAACCTGTTCGAACGTGGACATACACATTCTTTTGCTACAGGGCAGATAACACTGGTCTTATCATGATGGAGCAGTACATACTGGGTCCGACTGAGCTCCCATTACATAACATGATAGTAGCACGTGATCAGTAACATTCAATCCTTGCTTTTCGCCCCTGTTGTCCTCATTGCCCGTGCCCGTTTGCTAACAAGGAACCCAAGCAATACGTTGAGATTATATTCATTAGAACAAACGAACTGATGTATTTGACCCACCTCATCCTCGCAGCATATCACGAGGTTCACCAGGACCCGCCATCATTTCAGAGCGAACTGGACAAAGCTTTATGCCCGCAACTCCCACTCTCACCTTTGGAGACCTTCAGACTCCTTCTCGCGAGTCCCCCATCACTCCCAGACTTCGTCAGACCTCGTGGTAGACCTTAGTTCTAGAGTACAAGGCCAGCGAACACGCAGAATTTCCTCGGTCAACCGCGCAGTCCAGTCTTGTGGACCGGTACTTCGCACTTGAGCCTAGTTCAGAAGATTTCACGCTCTACTGGGTAATGCCACTATCACGGGATCAACTTATGGCATCCAATTCGAAGGAATTGTCGATGCCGAGATGTTGAATAGACAATTGCAGCGCATGCGTGCAAATGTAGTGTAACCACAAAGCCCTTCTGCATATATATACTGCGGTGTAATGAACTGTCAAAGTGCTATTATGCTTTACTGTGCTAGTGAACCCAATGTTGAGTGCAGCCACCGCGAAGCCCGACATTTTCGCAAACTCCTGGTCCTGCCATTTTATAATCCCGCACCTATGTTACGCTCTAGTAGTGTACCTCGGTACTGAATAATTTCAACAGTTCGTTATCTTGGACTTGGGGAGTCGACTCACGCTTATGCCTACCTGGTTCCAACATCATGCTCGCATACGGTCTGTCACTCAACCCGCAGCTATGGTTCTTTGTTTTTGTCGGCCTTCTCATCGCTTTGGTGGGCCATCGACCATTTTGTACCCTTCTCCCCGCTTGCCGGGCATTGGAGAAAAGCCTCCCGCACTTTCTCGAACTCCTGGCGAAGGGTGTACGAGTGCTGTGCTCAAGGAAACAGCGAAGCCGAAGGCCGATATGGCGTCGGATATGTTGAATACAATAACATTCATTTCGCTCAGCGATCAGAACATGTCAGACGGCAAAAACATACGATGCGAGGAAGACGTACTAAATAACCTCCCAAGATCAAGTAACAATACCTTTGCAATGCATCCCTTTGTCAGGAGACCGAAGATGGGAAGTTCGTTATACCAGCCGCAGCCAAAAACGAAACAGAAGTGGTGAAACACATGCGGTGGTAGTCAGGACCAGCGCTGCGCGGATCAATCAAGTGGCCTTAGGAGGCGAGTGATTGGCTATTTTTAGAGCTGGATTGTCATGACTGGTCGTAGTCAGGGACCCAGGCATAGTGAGAGTCAACGATGGTGTGCTACTGTTGCGGTATCCTCAGAGCGGTTCCGTTCTACTTCAGGGTCTGCTACATGGTCAGGGGTTATCATACGCCGAATGGGACTGCGAGGGTGATTGATTCGTAATCAGTGATGGGATATAGAAGCTCGGTGAAGACAGTCTATGTAGACTCCCGACAGGAATACGATTAACAATTGAGGCTGTATCGAGAGGCTGTTGCGCGTTGTGTGGGATGAGGCCACATACAACTGTTGCCAGTGCCTCCCTGTGGCAGGCTCAAGGTTCAGGCCTCAGGCGTGGTGCCACCTGAGCTGTGGAGGTATCGGAGATCCGTGTGATCAAGGGATGAATTTTTTTTTCCTTTCTTGCCCGACAATTGGAGTAAAACTCGCATCGTCCACGTTTGTAGCTGTGGCCCGTCGGATGTCATCAATAGTCTTCTGCAGATATATACGAATGAGGAAGAGCTGCGCGGAACAGATCAAGCACAAAACCACTGTCGGAGAAGTTATCGGCAACAAGATTCTCGGGCAACTTGATCTTTTACTCCGGAATAGCGTGTATCACATACGTTGCTTGGCTGGCATTGCCTTGGCGATGTCCGGCCTGCCCAGGACTGCACAAATAACTCGTCAGACGCCAGTGGTCGATTATTTGTATTTGGCACGGGCCATAACCTTTATTTCTTGCAGCCATGACACTGTCCAGCACTTAGGGGATGGAGCCAAGTAAGGCATCGGAAACATCCCTCGGATAAGTTCTCCGCTACGGTTCTCCGCCATTCTTTGTTGTGCTCATCTTCAATCGGAGGCTGTTTTTCCGTAGCACAACCTGGAGGGGAGTCCTCAGAGGCTGCAGCGTTCTGGTTTGCTTCTGAATCTCGATCTTTTGATGAAAACGGGAAGACTCCAGAACATTGTGTGCACTACAACAACATCACTTGCTGTTTCATGGAGAAACATGGGGTAAACTGACCGGGGGGCTTGGAATAATCATTCTCTACGACAGGAGGTGAACTCGACGCCAGAAGAGAGAGAACACGAGTGAAATGGACACGCCAGGGAGAGGCGCGGACACCGCAATCGCGACCACACTCGGATGATTTTGGATTGAGAAACCGGAAGTCTTTGGAGAGCACACATTGGATGTTTGCTACGTAAATGAGGACGTCGGTTTGAAGACCTGAAGAAAGCTTATCGATCGCAGCATCCGCAGGTTGGCCAGGGAGTGAGGGGGCATCGCACAGACGGAGATCACAACTCGTCAGTGTCAACATACATTCCTCTCGCTTCAAGCCCTGAAAGTGGCTTTGTACTGCGGGCGGCCACGCCGCAGAGTCCCTGAGAGTAGGATGAATCAGCACGTTCGAAAGGTCCATCATGTTCGAACTTCGAAGTGTGTGACATCTGGCACAAACTCTCGTTCTATAGATCGGTGCAGTTTGTTGGTCAATTAGATAGAGTACTAGCAACGACTCGTCTTCCTACTATCTATACTGGTCTGCCTGGGGGAGACCAATTGGTCGATGGGCCACCGAATGTTGCAGTCAATTCCCTCATAACCCATACCTGCGGGGAAGGTATGGGTTACTAGTACTACTACTAGTATGGGTTGTGCAAAAGACCCTATCCACAATACATCAACCACTCGTTCTTCTTCCAGCATGATCCAACCATTCCTCGTCTGTGTCTGATATTTTGCGGGCGGCCTTCAACTCGCCTTGAAGCCTTGTTTTCCAGTCGTGTATCTGACAATCATAACCCATCCATAAGATCTACTATCATAGGGTATGATCCCCAAATCACTTCAAAGCAACTTGGGTTATCCAAAAATATATGGCTTATAAGGGAGTATGGGGTATGCCTTGTATGGGTTAAGAGGAAGTTGACAACTCGACTGTATCCATGTCAGACACAAATATTACGTAATCACATTTCTTCAAGATGTTTTGGCCCTACTTTGACCAACCATTTATAATTTATTGGCTATGCTTTTCATCGTTGCAGTATGGCAGTTGCATTTGCAAACGCTCCAGCAGCTTCTTGAAGGCGTGAAATACCTGATTTTATTGAGGCTATCCAGCTTCGAAGTTGATCGAGTGAAATATGTCAGCAAAAGTCGGTAATGTGCCTCCTCACCATCGAAACTTTGCAGTGTGTCCATCAGTTACGCCCCAGCCTCGCTCGACGTCTCGTCTTGTGCTTCACAATCTACGTCTGCGTCCCAATTCTCATTGGCGTTTCCCCGACACAGCCGCGACCGGCTCTTGTGTCAGATCTAGCCAGCCTTCTCCACCTACCAAGAACCAACATCTTCATCTTCTTCTGCTTCCCCCCTCTCCTTCCTCTCCCCGCCGTCCTCTTCCTTGTCGGGTCCTTGCGGGTCTCCAGTCCCCCGGGTCACCACGGGCAATATATATGGGTTTCATTTGTATTGATGCACCAGAAAGAACACGGGCATACGTGTCCACTTATCTTGTATTGATGCCTTCATCTCACTGATCACCAGCCACGAGTAAGCGACGTTACATGCCTCGGGCCTTGGCCCCAAAAATCTGGAAAAGACACTCGAAACCTATATATTGTCGTGTATTCTGACAATGATACTCTCTATCCAAAGATACTCGCCTCGCAAGCGACCTTTCTACATACCAACGCAATGACAGAAAAATATCAAGCCTGTATTTCCTGTCCATCGAAATGGCGACTTCATTGGGAATTATCTCGACTCCATAAATTCCCAATGGGAAGCGATCTCATCTTCTGGCCCTGCGGTACATATCTTCATTCTGTGACTCAGAAACAAGTGCTCATGTTATTTAGCATGGGCATCTACCTTAACAGCATATCGAACTGCCACAACCCTTGATGTCCTGTCTCTCCATCTTCTTGCCTTTGGAATCGAAAGTACCTTGCTGCATAGCGCCGCATGCGTCATAAATGACATATATGATATTGAGTTTGATCGTCAAGTGGGCGAGTGATAATTGTGTTTGTTCGCGTTCTCGTGTAGCTCACAGCTGAAGATATCAGAGCGCACGAAATCGCGACCTCTTGCTTCCGGAAAGCTCTCTGTTCGATCGGCAGTGGTGTTACTGGTTGTGTTTACTGCAGGGGCCTTGCTCTGTCTTTCTTTATCAAGCCCTTCGACGTAAGCACGAACCCCACATCGTTTAGTTGTAGCACTTACCCAATGTGCCTACGCCAGGTTCCACCTTGGTCTGTTCGGCACTTTTACGTTGGGCACACTATACCCGTTGATGAAACGCTGGACGCAGTGGCCACAGGCTTGGCTTGGTAAGAGCTCGATATCACCCCCCCATTCGTGCTCTCAGACGGGCATCTAGGTCTGGCGATGAACTGGGGTATCTTCGTAGCCTGGATACCGACGGCAGGGATTCACAACAACTCGACGGCCATCGTTTTATATGCTGGAGCATGGGCGTATGTTTATGTTCTTGTATACACCCGCTGACGCTCAAATTTCTCAATCAGGTGGACGATCATCTATGACACCACTTACGCAAGTCAGGTTTGTAATCGACTTCTCGAGCCGTTCTGTACCGTTGAAACCACCGATGCACAGGATAAATTTGACGATGTAAAAGCAGGTGTAGGATCCACGGCCTTGTTTTTCGGATCGCGGGTCCGCTCCGCTCTCTCTCTATTTGCATTAGTTTTCGTAGCATCCTTGACATACGTAGGGGTCGCGAACCATCAAAGCGCTCTTTATTTTGCGGTGTCTGTTGGCGGTGCGGGACTGCATCTTTTGTGGCAGCTTGCGACTGTGGACTTCAACGAACCCGCTGACTGCGCGGAAAAATTCAGCGTGAGCGCGGGTGTATTTCATGTGTCGAGCGACTTCAGCTAACGGTGACAATCAGTCAAATGGCACCTTAGGCTTTATCGTCTGGCTGGGGATTTTTCTCGACTACATTATAAACACCTATTAGCGTCTACTTACGCGACGGCACGTAATGGCAGGAAGAAAGGTTCGGAATGCAAGGTTATGGGCATGACTGTACATAGAGAAAAGGGGGTTTCCTCAAGTCCAGAGACGACGGGGGTTGAGCGAGCTCACCCCTGTCTTGAACGAGATAATTAGATGAGAAGGCATTCTAAGGCATCAGAGAAGATGTGGGGATTCGGATGATGTATTGCAAGTCGCTTCAAACCTGTCATTGCCTTCAGTCAGTCAACAAACTGACGATTGCCGTGATCTTTGCTTTGCTTTGTTCGCGCTACCAAATATACGCTTCATCACTCACCCATCTTTTTAGAAATGCGAAGTGCGTAAACACGTCACCAGCAGGACCCTATGATACAAACCAACAAATCACGTACATCACGTCAGAGATATGCGTGTCAAAACAAACGCGACAATAGCTTCTGCATCAGAAGCGATCTTCTCTTTCCTACTTGCAACTCTTTACATTGCCCTGTATCCTACCAGAGGACACTAACAACTACACCGCAATCGCGGTGTGCATGCTGAAACGAGACGCTGAATGAAACTTTCCGAGAACTGCAACGATCAGCGGTCAAACGGGGGAAACAAAACCATAGATACCCGCACAGGTTATCTTTAAATCTCCCTTCAAGCCCTCGCTGGGGGAAGCAGTCAAATCGACGCTCCTCGCTTGGCCAAAAATCATTACGGGACCGACATTCACGGTGCGATACACAAATAACGCCCATGAGAGACTCTCAAAATTGAAATTGCTTGTGATGTGAGAGGATCTCGCCTGGTTTCAATAAGTAACCCAAGAGACCAGGATCTGTCACGGTGCGCATGAATGATTTTCTGCATGTCTGCAAAAGAAGCTCTAACTGAAGTACGAGTATCAATACGTGGCAAAATTGAGTGATGGAACCTACTGTAGTGGGGGTGACAGCTAGCCGCCAGAATGTTAGCCATGCGCTGTGAATGAATCGATCAAATCAAAGCCCCGGCTCTCGAACTTGTTCCTGTTGTCCCTCGTTTGTCCTGCCCATGAAGTGACTCTGCAACTAAACAATCGGTTTGATAATTGCTGACGAAGTGCCCTTATTGTGCGAATTAATTCCGCGCAGTACGCACAACCTGTAGAACCTGCTGTTCAGTGCGAATTGTAACATTCCCAAGCTTCGTCTGCCTGAGCTTGACAAGCTCGGGAAAGCGAGGAAGGATCGCAGAGAATGGCGTGTTACTGTACATAATTACTCATTCAATGGAAGGAAAAGACAGAGGATAACCATTGCAACTTACGAAACGCATATAAAGATCCATGCAATTAGGCTCTGATGTGCCACTGGAGATGAACGGTATTCGATTGCTGGTCCCAAAGAACGCGACAAACAGAAGCCTAGCTGGGGGATCTGAGTCCTAACATCATGTCAACGGAGATGACGGTAAATACGAATCCAAAGCTCCGATGACTTTCAACACCGAAATTCAGAGACACGACCAGTGAAAATCATTCGACCAAAATGGGGTCTGCGGGATGTTTTGAATGCCAGCTCGTTATGAAACAATCCTAATTTTAATGCAACCTCGACTCGGAGACACCTTATGCTGTCTTGATCCAGCCTATACAAATGTAGTATTAGTTACAGATACCAGCGAGCTGCTGCTCTAGCAGCCATACTCAGAGTAGACACTTACCACCTAGCCGCGGCTGATAAGTAAGTAACTCACATGGGTTCAACTTATCAAACTTGACAGTCTCTCCAAATGCAAATGGCTTTCTCCAGGAGGGTGACACGAAGGCACGAATGAGGCACGGTATACGATAACATTTCCGCATGATCACGGCGAAACGTTGGGCACGATGGCTTTTTGGGACGTGGCACTGGCAGAAAGGAAAGTCACGGGGAGCTTTGTATGAGCGCTTGGGCGGACCATCCCGTTTCCTGACGCTACCTCCATTTCAACAGAGTCACTTGATGAACACTGCATCAAGAAAGTACCTGTCGAACAAGGTTTGGTGGCGGCAGTATACGGGTCTCTTAAGACTTGTAAATATCTCGTCTCTCGTTACTGGTGTACGGACGGGCAGGTCGGTTTGTTTTGATTACATGCCAATACTCATTGTTGAGTGTCAGCTTGGCATGAAAATCAGATCCATGTGTGATCCCGCCAAATTCCCCGATAAGCGACTTCAAGTTAACGGACAGCCTTTTATACAGTATTTCCATTGAAACCGTCGCGTCAGAAAAGGCAGCAGGTGCATGTAGATATGGAACTTGAGGGGCCCTGCCGCTGGCGGCCATCAGGAGGGTGCATGTGCAATGCTGGCCAGGAACTCCATACCAACACATGAAGCAGTCGTCTTAAAAGCAGAGGCATCAAAAGGAAACCTCGTCCATTCTGACTCCCCTTCGAATTATAGGGTTTTGCTCCTCGCTCAACCATCGTCCTCGCTAGACGTTCCCAATCCACCACAATGGCTGGCTTGGAGCTTGATCGTGTCATTCCTGCTGGACTGGCAGAAGCCGACCTCCATCGCCCTGTGTCCGAAGCATCCTTTGAAAAGAAGGACGGGATAGTCGTCACAGGCGATGATGTCGATAGCGTCCATCAAGGGCTGGAATTCCCCACAGAAGAAGAATTGGCGACTCTACGACGTGTATCCGACACCATTCCCTGGACTGCATATAGTGAGCACGTTTTTCGTTGTCCTACTGGAACGTTTCATAAAGCCCTACGATAGTGATCGCGGTAGTTGAATTGGCTGAACGCTTTTCCGTAAGTCCTTTGGATCGGTTTTCTCATCTACACGTAGCTAATGTCTGATATCTACAGTACTACGGTATGACAACGTTCCCTTTGCCTCATCTGTCTAATGACTCAGTATCGCGCATTCAAAAGGTGCTAGTGCTGTCTTTGTAAGTGGGGAGTTCGGATATTTAGTCCCTGATTGGATCTCATGGATCGCCTACCGAGACAGACAAACTTCATTCAGCAGCCGCTCCCACCTGGTTCTCGCACGGGTGCCGGCGGACCGAACGGGCAGTCTGGCGCCCTTGGAAGAGGCCAACAGATGTCCACCGGTCTGACTACCTTTTATCAATTCTGGTAAGCATTTTGTGCCAGCTGCTCTTGTCCCGCCGTCTGATGTCATGTGTGTAACCATCAAGGTCATATATCTGTCCTATAGGTGGTGCCTACATTGCTGATACCTACTGGGGACGCTACAAGACAATCTGCTGGAGCGTTGCTCTGGCCATGCTCGGACACGTCATCATGATCATATCCGCTATTCCTGGAATCATCGGCGGGCAATCGTCGGTCGGGTTGTTCGTATTATCTCTGATCGTTACAGGCACGGGAGCTGGTGGCTTCAAGTCCAACATCTCTCCATTGGTGGCTGAGCAGTACCGACGAACGAAACTCTTCATTTCCACCACCAAATCTGGAGAACGTGTCATCGTTGATCCCACTTTGACCACGTCTAGAATCTACATGGCAAGTACACACCCTTCTGGCACAACTCAACATTACTTACCCTCTCCGACCTAGTACTTTTATCTTTTTATCAACATTGGCGCGCTCGTCGGGCAGATCGGTATGGTATATGCCGAAAAGGTATAATATCTATGCTTCTTTCTTCCATTCCGAGATTTGATTCTGATCATTGTATCGCGTGGCAGTATGTAGGTTTCTGGCTCGCATACACTCTCCCGACCATCGTCTTCTTTATCTCTCCCATTTTCCTCTGGTTGGGCTACGGAAGGTATCGCACTTCTCCTCCCACAGGCTCCGTGCTAGCCACTTCATTCCGTGTTTGGCGCCACGCGGCCAAAGGCCGGTGGAGCTGGAATCCCGTCAAGTGCATCAGACAACTCACCGCAGACGATTTCTGGGAGAGCGCTAAGCCTTCAAAAGTAGCTGGCGAGAAACCCGAATGGATGAAATTTGATGATAACTGGGTTGATGAGGTCCGACGTGGTTTCAAAGCTTGTAGTGTCTTTGCGTGGTTCCCTATTTACTGTGAGCTGCATCCTTTTCATCTGTGCATGACGGATTGTCAATGCAATGACCCCCTCTGTGCAATATAGGGCTCTGCTACAATCAACTCAATAACAACTTGACGTCACAAGCAGCCACTATGAACACACACGGGCTGCCTAACGACGTCTTGTCGAACTTGGATCCTTTTGCACTCATCATTTTCATCCCCATCTGCGACCTAGTGGTATGTGGCTAGAAGTTTTTATGAATTTGTGAGGTGTGATTTGTTCTTTCCCTCGCACAGATCTACCCCGCATTCGCAAGGTGGGGATGGAAATTCACTGCTCTCAAGAAAGTCGCTTGGGGTTTCGTCACTGGAACTGCGGCCATGATCTGGGCAGCTGTCGTCCAGCATTACATCTACAAGGTGAGGAAATTCTTTGCCTCGCTTCACTGATAAGCTGAATGCCACGACTTTAGACAAACCCCTGCGGGACATACGCTGGCACTTGCGTGGACTCCCAAGGATACCCACTTGTCTCGCCTTTGAACGTCTGGATCCAAACAGGATCGTAAGTTGAAGAGCCACCACCACGTACCACTGTTGCCTCGGATCCATTGGCTGATCATCTGCTGACCTAGATACATCCTTATCGCATTCAGCGAGATATTTGCATCCATCACTGGTCTCGAGTACGCTTTCACGAAGGCGCCGATAAACATGCGGTCCCTTGTCATGTCCATGTTCCTCTTCACGAGTGCCCTCTCTGCTGCACTCGGCGAGGCTTTTGTCTGTCAGTAGCTATGCGTCTCTCCGTCACGCGTGATTTTCGTGTTGGATGTAGCTAACGGTCTTCTTCTCAAATAGCGCTCTCCGTCGACCCCCTCCTCGTATGGAACTACGTCATCGTCGGTATCCTTGCAGGCGTCGCCGGGATCCTCTTCTGGCTCTCCGTTCGCAAACTCGACAAAGAAGAAGACAAGCTCAACAACCTTGCTTTGGGGCATTTTGGATACACAGAAAAGGAATAAAATTGGGTGATCGTGATCGTGACGGTGTTCGTGATACCCAGTTCTGTTATCGCTTCGAAAACAGTTACATACATTGCGCAGATATTCGTGGCTACGAGTACCATGATACCCTTACGCGCAGGCTACCGCCCCTTGACGAACGTACTAACGCAGACTTTAATCATGACTGTATGATAGAAAATATGGTTGTTATACCCCCGTCGTGCTCACAATCGATGATCCTCAACTGTCGGAAAGTAATCCACGCTGGTTTCCGGAACGCCCCACCAGGCAACGAGCAGTCCGAGTGGTCCTTGTCGACTCTGACTCCATAGATATATAGTTGTCCCCATAACAAATATAGCGATAGCGACGTCAACCACCATCCACTCACCAACCAACCTGTGTATGCCAGGATGATAAGGCTGGAGTTTAGTAGTAGTAATAATAATGATAGTAGTTTGCGATTGAAAAGAACCCGTATTACACCCGCTGTATGGTAGAGTGATATTCAGATCGAAAGAACAACAAAAGAAGGAGGACCAAGAAAGTTGAAGAGTGTGACACTTTGACTTTGGTGAAGATGTACATAAGAGAACAACCTCGAGAACGGGGAATAAAACAAACGAGGGGCTATGACAGGGAAAGAACCGGTACACATGCTGATACAAATCAACAGCACGTTATGCACACGAGAACACACACCGTAGATGAGTTTGCAAGAGAGTCAGAGAATAAACAAGGAATGGTCGCGGGGACATCGCAGGAGATTCAGTGTCACAAGCACTGCACGATGAGTGATGGATCACGATTCAGATGAACGGAAAAATCAGGTTATGCGTAGAGGGAGTGGGTATCGACCGTGTAGCCGTGAGGGACAGCTAGGAAGGTATTACCGTTTGCGTTTGCCACTGACGACAGGTTCTCCATCGAGTCCGTGCTCGACGACTTCCAAACCTATGCCACCCTCACCACTAGCGCTTCGACTCCCATCACCCTCGGACACATCATCCCTAATGCCAGACGAGTTACCAGGTAATGGCAGTCCGAATCCGGCCCCGCGAGTAACAAAACCAGGAGAGACATTCCCATCATGATTTGGGCTATCACCATCCTCGAGGTACATCTCTCCCTCTTCAATATCTGCATCGAGCATCTCCGCATCAAAATCTGCGGGTTCGGAGAGATCCACCGCCGGGACTACGACGTGCCCGTCAGTACGCACGGTAGCTCGCGGCCGCCGCGAGCGATGACCATTGCCAACAAGGTCTGTCTCTACTTCTGTTTCTGCGCCGTCGCGGGCGGGAGGTGGGCGGTTGGCGAGTTGGCGGGCGGAAGATGATGTTGGGGCAGACTGAGTCGCCCCGACTTCTTCCCACTCGGCGTCTTCCTCCTCTGGTTCTGGTTCTGGTTCTGGTTCTGGTTCTACTTCGACGTCTTCGTCGAGGTCTGCGAAACTGCGGCAGAGCGGACAAGAAAATGCTGAGGTGTGCTTCTCCAGTAGTGGGCGTATGCATTTATAATGGAATGCATGAGAGCAGGGGGCGATGAAGAGCGCCTGGCGGATCGTGACGGCAAATAGACCTGAAAGGAGTTCGTGGAGGCGGAAGATAAGAGGTGAGGGAGAAACGGAATAGCGAAAAGACATGTACGTACAGATGCAACAGTCTGGGATACTTGTCTTTGGCAATCGCTTCTTGCCTTTCGATGACTCTTTGGAATCACCAACTTTGGTAGGATCAGAGATAACAGCGAGTGACTTGAGCTGGCTGATAGCGTGCGTACTGTGCGTCACGCGAGTATTAGTTGGGGAGGGTGACAGCTGCAGATGAGCCACAGGAACGCACTTGAAAGCATTGGCACCGGCCTGCCATTCTCTGCCCACCTCGATCTTTATCTTGACAGACTTGTAAATGTCTTCCGAACCGCCCTGATAATCGACTCCAAGCTGAAGTACATCACCGTCTCTCAGCTGAAACGGTTTCGACTCATGTCCCGCAGGTGAGAGGCGGAGGTGATTGAGAAAAGTGCCAGAGGATGATTTGGTATCCTTGATCAAGAATTTTCCGGATTGGAGCCAAATTTCGGCATGGGAGCGGGAGACTACTTTAGATTTGAAAGCGAGTTTGTTTGAACCGAGGAGGTTGGCAGCATTGAGACCAATGCCCGATCTGTCTGTGAATCGACCTATTCGAAGTGGGGGGTCGTCATCTTTGAGATCGCGAGTGATTGGCTCGAAGCGGAGGGTGCGGCGGGAATCGAGGTGTGGGACGAGACGTATACGATGAGCTTGGTTAGGCCGGATGGAGGATGCCGAGGAAGGGCCGCGGTTAAGTTGGGGTGGCACAGAGAGTGGCATGACGGCCGCCAGAGTTGCAGAGATTGGAGTGGCGGTAGGAAGTGGAGAAGGGGCGGGGGCGTTGTTGATGCTGCTGTTATTATTGACAGTGGAACTACCGTTATTTCCTAGACCCGCAGAACGTCTGCGTCTGAGGATGTGAGAAATGCCAAGTGATGGACCTGATGAAGAAGCTGGAGTTGACTGGGGGTTATTGTTTGTTGTTGACTGTGGGATTATGAGACTGGTTGGTGCAAATGACCGCCTACGATGAACGTTCTGGGTAGTGGCGGGTGAGGGTAGACTCTGTGCCGTGGGTGAAGGTGATGTTTCGCGAATTGGAGCTGTTGTTGGGACTGTCGCTGCTAGATTGGTTTGAACTGGTTGTTGAGGAGTGGAAACACCGCGAGGTCGCACACGAAGAAAGGATCCCAAAATGGTCGAGCGCACTGGCGGAGACTCGTTCATCAAAAGTGGAGAAGTGGCTTCCATTCCTTCGTTATTCTGCCAATGTTTCAGTTATGTTTTAATTCGGCCTTATGTTCGAGGATAAAAATGTGGAGAGTCGTGACTTGGGATGTTGAATGTCGTCGGTATGTATTATTTTCTCGCTAGTATGCTGCTGTGATGGAGGCTGAGTACTACCCAGGCACATCCTTTTCTGGTTCATGTCAGTACGCCACCTCAGTTCGGCTCATCCACTAGCCACTAAACCGAAAGTCTGCTTTTTGAGCCTTGGTCTCCATTTCAACTCACCTTTCATTATTACAGTATGGGGTCATGCAATAACTTGTTTCCCAATTCTCCACTTACTCCTATAATCCGTAGGTAGCCCTTGCTCAAGTGTCGAACTCCGCACGGCATCACCATGATTCGCTCGATAGCATGATCTAAAAATGATGCTTTCATGGCCTCGAGAACCACCTTCTCATCACGACGACAATCAGTGTAACTGCCTCATTGCAGCGGCTACTAGTTGGCTCGAGGTGCCGCGCTCTATAACGACTTGGGCTCCAACAACCATCGGAGTTGTCTAACCAATTGCTCCCAGATTTGGTTTCCTTCCTGTTCCGGGTTGCTGCGGGCACAGTAGCCCAACTGGACGCCAGCGGAACTTGGTTCGATAAATCCGAAATGATGACGTGGACCCGGTGGAACCGGCGTTCCTGTTGTCGCGTACCATGGTTTACTCCGTGACAGAGCGAGATACAGCACCCATTATACGGCTGGCCTCCGCCCACTCTTCTCAGCCCGGACATACTATAGTTTTATCATGATCAATACCTCGATACCTGAACCAACTTCAAAAAAGAATTTAACAATTGTTACCTCGCTGTCCTGCAAAATTATCACGCTGATTATTCCTCTGTGCCCCCACCGCCACTCAGCACCGTACCCAATTGTTCCGACATCATGTTCGTCGTCATGACTATTCGATCCGCTGTCCGTTGCCCAAACCCTTGTGGTAGTAGTTTTCTTTCAAGAATAGCAGAGTTCACCTTGGCGTATATCTAGTCGCTTGAGCCATATTTCGAACGGGACCGTCTACACCAGATTCTTCGTGATAGGTCTGGGCCGAGCCAGAAGAGGATCTTGTCATCGATTTGACTGCTTCGCCCGGCGGAGATTCTAGGACAACTTCGACGGATACTTGAGTTCTCGGGAAACGCGTATCGTCGTTCAAGTTCTGTTACACCTCATCAAGTCATATCGTGTCATGTTTACCCCGTTCGACCGGCTGATCGTTACAGTTCTAACATCCCGGCAGCCCGAACTTCGTTCGCATCTCGCTTCAGCACTCGCCGACATCAAGGCGGAGTTTTTTTGGTTCCCCAACGGATACAAGGCATCATATAATGCGTTGCGAGTACAAAGGATCGAAGGACTATTCCCCGAACTGCGGCCGGTATAGCTATCGCCACGTTTAAGCGCCACGTTTAAGCGGATTGTATGGCCCGGGGCCGCTGGCACAACTGATTTGGGCATGTTTTGGACAGCTCTAAGCGTTGGACAAAACGAAACATGGAGCGCTCCAAAGGCTCCCGGCTCGGTTAGCCTGGATTTTGTCCGACGCTTAGACCTCCAAAATCCGTTGTGTGGGGCGTTTTGATGGACTCCGCATCAATAAGAGAATGATAGACCAGTGATAGAACATACAGTATGCTCAGTGCCAGAAAGAAAGCAAAGAGGATCACGGCAACTATTAGCCAAAGAAAACAAACCGTCAGTTTATTGACTAACTGACGGTGATTTCACATTTTCGGATCCCTTTGATCATTCAAGGTGTCTCATCATCTCATCTTGTGCTCTCTAAAGTAGGTACAGTCATGTCTGCAGTCTTACAATTCGAATGCGAGTGGCTCTCGCCCGTGCTCTGCTTGTGAAACCGCATCTCTTGCTACTCGATGGACCCACAGATCACCTTGACCTGGGCGCCGTCGTCTGGCTCGAGGCCAACATGTTCACATATAACCAGATCCTCGTTATCACTTCCCCCTCTCCCAAATGTCGTCACACGTCGCTACAGTAAGTAGAGAGGATCGGTAGACTAATAGGTGTCTATGATGTAGTCGAGGAAAATACCCGACCATACGATAAAGCCCAAGGTGCCGTTTGACTGAATCTTCGTTAGCAACAGTCGATCAACGCATAAAATACACCCGCACTCACCTTGAATTTTTCCGCGCAGTCAGCGGGTTCGTCGAAGTCCAAAGTCGCAAGCTGCCACAGAAGATGCAATCCCGCACCGCCAACGGACACCGCGAAATAAAGAGGGGTTTGATGGTTTGCGACCCCTGCGTATGTCAGGGATGCTACGAAAACCAGTGCAAAGAACGAGAGGGCGGGGCGGACCCGAGATCCAAAAAACAAAGCCATGGATCCGACGCCTGCTTTCACGTCGTCACGTTTATCCTATGCATCGGTGGTTTCAACGGGCATGGAATGGGTTGAGAACTCGTTACAAACCTGACTTGCGTAGATGGTGTCATAGACAATCGTCCACCTGATTGATTGAGAAATATGAACGTCAGCAGGTTTAGATCCAAAAATTGATTATACGAACGCCCATGCTCCGGCAAATAAGATGATTGCCGTAGAGTAGCTCTGGATCTCTGCCATAGGGACCCAGGCCACGAAGATACCCCAGTTCATCGCCAGACCTAGATGCCCGTCTGAGAGCACAAACGGGGGGGTGATATCGAGCACTTACCGAGCCAAGCCTGTGGCCAATGCGTCCAGCGCTTCATCAACGGGTAGAGTGCATGCAAGGGGAAAACGCCAAACAGACCAAGGCGGAACCTGGAATAGGTATCTCCGGTTAGTGTTACACAAACAAGATATGTCCACGCCTACGCCAAGGGGCCCGCGAGAGAAAGGCAGAGCAAGGTGCCTGCAGTAAGCGCAACAAGTAACACCACTGCCGATCGAACAGAGAGCTTTCCGGAAGCAAGAGGTCGCGACTTCGTACGTTCTGATGTCCTCAGCTGTAAGTCACAGGAGAAAGCGAACAAAAACACCACTATTACTCGCCCACTTGTCGATCATACTCCACATCACATAGGTCGTTTATGACGCATGCGGCGCTATGCAGCAAGGTGCTTCCGATGGCGAGAGCAAGAATATGGAGAGACAGGACATCAACGGTTGTAGCAGTTTGATATGCTGCTAAGGTGGATGCCCATGCTATAAAGTAACATGAATACTTGCCAGGGTCACTGAGCCATAGAATGAAAACAAGTACCACAGGGCCAGAAGACGAGATCGCTTCCCATGGGAAATTTATGGAGGCGAGACAGTTCCCAATGAAGTCTCCATTTCGATGGAGGCTGCTGCGAGGTAACAGTTGGAACTTTTTCTGACATGACGCTATCACGTTAGTATGTCAATGGGGGCCAATGTTTCTGGTTCGGAGAGAGTATCAACTTGACAATATATAGGTTTTGAAGATACTGGCTTCTCGAAGTTCTGATACAACAATCTATACGTGCGCCCGCACAGACACTGTGATGCCATGAGGCGATTCAAGTAATAGGATATTGACGCTTTTTGTGAGACCCTAGATCCAAAGAAGGACCGCGGCGCTCTGACCACAACGGCTCAACATCTGATTAGCGGATCACACCCACTTATGTAATGTTGTTCACATCATGCATCATGCCATCAGCGCGCATGCTGGCGTGGTCACAGAAACAATGTGACTTTGATGACGGTATCACCAATGCCATCAACGTATCTCGCCATCCCTCCGCACGAGCTCCGCAAGAGCTGCGGAAAACAACATACGGTAAGTCTGAACCTTATCGATTCTTCCGCGAGGAATGTAGCACGGCCTAAGGCTCCTCCTAGTCCAGCCAGTACATTTCCCAATCTCTGTTGCAAGGTATACTGTTCATGTTTTCACGCAGTTATATATATTGTAAAAAAGTTCACGCCCGGTTTGAAGCAATGGAATAGAAGAGAAACACTACCTTGCGTGTGTATGATACTCACGGGCTATTGTAGCACACCCTTCATACGCGCGTGAGTCTTGTGTCTAGTCTCGCGGGGATGGCCACCACCATCTTGGGCGTTCAATGAGCGTGTCAAAGAAATCGTGACTTACAACGTCTGGTTTACTTCTGTAGTAAGGTATAAGTAGATGGCGAGTGGACACTTGTAGCCACCCTGCTCCAGACTACCATATGTGGTGGTGAACGGGTGTGTCAAACAAACAAGGTATTAGAAATAAGGGGTCACCATCATGCGTTCTGTACAACAACTTAGTTCTGACTGCTGGCACGGTGCATTTACCAAAGTCAAGTGACTAACAGAGTTATGGTGAGCACCCGGTCAATCCAGAATCCTCCGTCTTGAGGCACGGGTGGTGAGGTCAGCTTAATGACGCTTTCCCTGATAGAGCCGTGCCAGTGTGATCAGGCAAGTACGACATTGAACATGAGCCGCGCCTAATCATTCTACCGATAGATCTAATCTACCGAAGATTCTACTCAGTTGGCAGCCCAAGCGCGGCAACCTTGTCTTTCTCCTGCTCCCATGAAGGACGTGCAAGGCGGAACCCATCGCCTACACGCGCATAGGTGACATCACCCATCCGCGAGAGTGGTCTGTACAACGTCATGTCGACTGTGCCCCTAGCTGTGAGCATGTCGTTGCGGACATGTATATACTTGACATGGCCCAGCAACATCGTCGACCCTGCCCTTCCGGTCACAGGATGGATGATGTCAATGGCTTGGAATAGCTGTTCAGTGGCACAGGGTGAGCGACGTCTCGATGCGTTTAAAGCGCCATACTTCGCATTCCATGCTGAAAGCACTTTCTTTGACTCGGGGAGGCTTCACATGGATCTAGGGCGGAAGGAGATCGATAGGAATCAATGCGCTCAAAGCAAAAATGCGCTTACGCTTGGCTCCTTCGTTAAGCCGCTGAGGGGCCATTCGCTGAAGGATTCGGGAGCATCAATAGAGGTAATATTGGCCTGCTCCGCCCACGGTTCGCTGATGATGTTGACTGTGAATTCCTTGGTTGCCCTGACATTATTGGTGGTGTCGTGAACGCGAACGGGGCCGTTGCTGCATGCAATAGACACCAGGGGAGGGTTGTGGGTTACCTACGGGTGGGCACTGCTACTAAGTGGGTTTACACAAACAGCTCAAAGCAACATACCATGTTGAACCAGCTGTACCGCACATGATGAGTATCAGACCACCATCATGGGGCGGAGAAACCTGCCTGAACGGAGCTATATTCTCGATTCCCGTTTCCGATACCGAGGAGACAAATGCAATTGGGCGCGGTACGATGCCGCTTATCATGAGTTGATAAAGTCGCCTACAGTTTGGTTGAGCGACGGTTTCCAAAGACCGGAATGAAGAATCACATCGGGTCCTCTGTCGCCGTTTCGACTACTTTCCAGCCTTTCTTCTCGCCTTGCATCCACTCATTTCCGGCGGGAGTCGACTCAACGCCTTGACCCAAGACCCACTCAGGGTTCGGAGGTTGAGTGAATTTGGGCCTGAAAGATGTGTCAAAAGGTGGGAGTTCAGCGGACATAACTACAATGTTGAAGGAGAAACACGGCAGATATGTTTATGTTTATATAGCAAGAACGGACGACGTCGGAATGATGGAATGGATGACTTACCGCAAATAGAGCTGTGCTACGTAGTACAGGAATCAAATGGAGTATTAGCAATAGTCCGCAAGAACAGAAGAACTTGGTGGAATATGATAAGGACGCTTGTGAAATGTGCAAGAGTTCCCCAGATGCGTTACGACACATCAGCAGGCAGGCACTGATCGTAGTCTTGGTCCTGATCGCGACAAACTAGGGATTGATGCTGTTTTCACGCCCTCGCGTATGCAAGAATTGTGCAGGAGCAATGGCTATAAGGCTCGGCCTCCGAGGGCGTGAAATAGCATGGACTTCAAGTTACATATGGGTGAAGATGCCTCATTCGTTCAGCCAAGCCGCCCAAAGACGTTGTTGACGTGTATTGCTGGGTCACATCGTTGTAATAACGGCAGCCGAAGAATAAATATTAAATAGTAGAGTCAGGCCTTCGTGAGCACTTGAGCGCTAACCAATTTCTTGTTGCCTAACATCCACTAACCATGGCAGCAGTCGACGGAACATGGGGTGCCGGCCTTATCGGTCTTATCGTAGCGTGCATGTTCGTTCAACCCCACTAGCATCTGCAAGAAAGCCATCGTACTGACTGCACTTGATCTCCAGACTGTACGGCCTTACCAACGTGCAGACTTACTTCTATTATTCTACTTACACCAATGATTCGCTCATTCTGAAATCGCTGGTCGCACTCCTCTGGTGATAATCTTCAAATGTCACTGGATCGAGGTGGATCGGCGCGCTAACTATGCTATGTCCTTAGGGCGCTCGACAGCGCGCACACCGCAATCATCTCCCACTCGATATACTTCTATGTGATTACCGGTTACGGAAAACCCACTGTGACCATCATTTGGTAACATCCAACTCCCAGCCGCAGATGGGTCAACATCAGCTAACGTCTCGATGGGCTTTGTAGGAGTCTCCCCGTAATGTTATTTACCTCAAATTGTCAACGTTGACTGACAGTGGCCGCAACCTTAGACTGAGGTGTTCATCACAGTCAGTCGCACGCTGTTTACCGAGTCCGATATCACTACTAAGCATTGTATAGGCCACGATCGCCTTTATCGTGCAATGGTACAGATCATGTGTTAGGGTGCTTCCTCTGAATTCCACTAATTCGACACTTGCAGCTTCTTGATGTACCGTGTATGGAAGAGTCAGTATTTTACTCTTACATAGTCCACCGATCTTGAACGGCCAACCTAGTGAGTGGGACGTCTCTGCGTTGGGTCTTAACCATTCCGACGGTGAGATTCGTTCCCTAGTCCCTTGAAAGCTCAGTTTGTTAATATGAATATGTTTGCAGCTGGTGTTGTCTGCCTTCAGCTTGGGTACGTGACTAACTACGCTCTCATGAATGATATCCCTCACGTCCCCCTAGCGACTGGATACGGTAAACGAAAATTTATTCGGCATTCTGCGTTGACTCACGCGTCTGTTTGATCACAGCATACGGGGCAAAGCTGTAAGCAATGTACCCGTTATGACATCCAGCATGGACTCACCCATGGGATAGCGTCGAGATCAAGGTTTTGACTCGCGTTCCTGAAATAGTGGTGTGTTTATAAGTTCGCACTTTCGACTGGAACTGGCTCATGAGCTAGCACGCAGTCATTGATCAACATGGCGCTTGGGAGCACTGTCGCTGTGGATGTTCTGATCACACTGTTTTTGTCCCTGACGCTCTACTTCAACAAGACTGGGATTACGCGGTAAGTATGACGTTCAATGCCTATATCCTTACGTCTGAATTGCGACGCTGTCTATAGATCAGACTCCGTGATCAACAGATTGATCGTTTATACTGTGAATAATGGACTGTTAACAAGGTTGGATTCTTTGATCCTCTGTTGGGTTGCACTCTGATATGCTCCGGTGCAACCGTTAGTTTATGTGCGCTGCTAGACGTCATCGTGGTAAGCACTTTGACAGGGGATTATGCAAAGTTATCGTCTGAACACTGGTGATGCAGCACTCGGCTCTCCCGACAACATTTGCATTCCTTGCATTCTACTTCTTGCTTTCTAAATTGTATTCTAACACTTTCCTGTCGACGTTCGTCCCAAGTTCTTTGACCTTGGTCGAGATTATCTTGACAGTCGTTCTTTGCAGATTGAATGCGCGCCGTTCTCTACGCGGCAGGGGAGAGGCTCCCAGTGGTACTGCCTTGACGCTTTCTTTCAGAACACAAAGCAATGCGCAGGCCATGTCCAGGGTCAGAGAGCCAAATTTGGTGTGTTGGCTAATGCTGATGTCTGTAGACCCAGGTGGCAAAAGTCTCGTTCTCCGCTCCTGGTCAAACCATGTTTGACCCAACAAGCAGCGAGCTTGGCGTTGGCAAGCTCGATGTGTGAGGTTCTATGTACGTACTGCTCGCGGTAGGGAGTTTGCTGAGGTCCAGCCCTATTGTGATTGGTTCCTGCACGCTACCGGGATTTGATTTTTTGGATGTCGCCATTTTTTTGGGGGGTTGTAGTTGCTCCAATTGACCAGATGGAGGAAAACATTGTGTCTGTTTTGGTACCAGAGCGGTGTGGTGAATGATTCGGGGTGATGGCGTCGACAGCAACTGACTGCAGCCGGTACGACCCTTGATAGCTTGCGTATATCATTACCTTAAAAGTGGATCACGGATCCTTCGACCTCGTACGGCAGTGTGGATGCACCGACTTTTGGTCTGTGTTGGGCGCGGATCTCGGTGTCGATAAAAAGCTGTTCCAAAGACGAGGATACAACATATACATATACACATTTTCTGAGACTAAAGTGGTATTTTCGCACTGATGAAAGGTGGAGATAAAATTGGGGTGGTCGAAGTTTCCTGCCGAAAAGTTTGAGGAACGAGGGCTTCCTTGCAAACGGGCGCTGTTGTACATATACGTAATTGTTCCGTGGACAAAGAAAGAGCCGTTTTGGCAGCCATGGTGGCGTCCTTGTTTTTTTCTTTCTTCCACGACCTTTAAGCTTCAAGCTTCATGAAGACAGCATGCACATAAGCTCAGGACTGCTAGCATGGGACATATCATGATACATTGTGTGACAGATCTTCATCTCAGTGCAGCGGTGCTGATAATGATAATACATAAATACTCCGCACTGCGCAGCCGCATGTAGGTTCAGGTCGCATCACCGCTCTAGACAATATACACGATTTGAATCACAGCCTGTGCTCCTGAAGAAACTGGGCTCGCTGAGCTGGGCTATACGTGATAATTGATCGTGCAGCACTCGGAGTTGGAAAGCGGCATCAGTTCTAACCTGGATGACCGCACAAGGCACTGTTGAACCGAGTTCCACAGCCCGTGATTCGTTTTCTCGCTCTTCCTTGCAAGGTCACAGGTCGATGAAGCATCCCACGCATCACAGTACATATTGACTTGCGTAGTTGCGTTCCCCTGTCAAGCCCATCGACATAAACACTTCTCTGGTTCACTTACAATGTGGGCGACCATCATGGATTATCTTTTCCCCAAGGTACTTGCTTGTCGACACAAGTTCGGCTGAAGTGACCTTGTTGACTTTGTTTAGATTCCACTCCAGCCGCTGCCCGTCGCGGAGGACGGTGGCGTCGTGTGCTTCGGGGGCGCACGAAAGCACTGGGTAATAAAGGACGACGCTGAGTCGTATTCAGTCCGCTACAAGTACTTTGTATCGCACCCAAACGCTCGTGGGGGGAGATCTTCAGGTAACTCCAATCAATCCATTCATTCACAACGCATGACTGACATCCGGGAGCTAGCCGTTACCCCTCCACCACAGTAAGTTTCACTATAATCCAATTTTGCCGGAAGTTATTGATGCCCCTACTCAAGTTACCACGTCGAGCAGTCAGAGACGCTGGCCGTTGTATGCTTACTTTCTTTCGAGGACATGCAGAACATGTCTCATTCATCACTTTGGCAGGTATCTGGTCGCTTGGGTTATATGCTGAACGGGGTCGTTCACACTGCTGGACCAGGCGAGACGACCAAGATCCTTCCACATCAAAATCACTCAGTATGTCTCTCACGGTAGTTACTTCCACCGCTCCACTTACCCATCGGCCTCGTGATAGTTCTGGGCTGAGCCAGGAGAGGATCTCGTCTTCGATCTGACGGCTACTCCCGGCGAGGGCTTAAACGGAGATTTCCTGGACAACTTTGACGGATACTTGACTTCCGCTCAAGCTCTCGGAAAACGCGTACCGTTCCTCCAATTGATGGTGTTCTGTTACGACTCTCAAACCATTGTGGTCATGTTTCCTCCTTTGGACAGGCTGATCGTTACGATTCTTGGTGAGTCCGAACTTCATCCGACGTCTTGCTTCAGCGTTACTCAACGTGATTAAGGCGGATTTGTTGGTCCCCTGGTGGGATACAAGCCAAGGTATAATGAGTTGCAAGCACAGAAGAGCAAATAACTGTTTCTTGATGTCGGAAATTTCGACGGATGTAGCTATTGTCGCACTTGAATTTGTACTCATGTTTCTGACGTTATTTATTTATGTATCTTATACGGGAACCATTTGTAACTTATGCATGTGATGCATTGATGAATGTTGAACGTTCAACCGTGACGCACAAGTAAAGAATGGTTCTCCAAGACGGCACGCGTAGTTGCTTTACCTTGGATGTAAGTTCACAACTTACAAAATCTATGAACACGGATATCGTACCAAATCGCATGAACGGGAAGGCAGAGGAGTATAAGCAAACCCTCTGTCATGCAGGTGCAGGTGTGGTTGTCCCAAACCTTTCCTCGGCGAAAACTCTAAGGATATGTGAATTACCTAGCGGAGAATTGTTATCATGGATGAATCGATGATGATCGGTCAGATCTCAGACTTACATAATACGTATCGCGAATTTCGACCAACAGGAGACTTGAGTGAGGCCAAACACGAACAACATTTTCATTTTTTTATTGGTAACGACTTGAAGGTGATGCGAACGCCGTGGATTCTGATGCTGAACCGTAGCCAACCATCTTTTCCATCGTGAAAACAGAAGGATATTGATATTGCAGCATAGAAAGCGGTATACGAGGATGCGGTGAATGTCATGAATCATTTGCGGTACAGTTGTGTACAAGTCATGATGCATGATGCATGAGGCGCACAGGTTCGTTTGGGTGGATGTAGTGAGGAGAATCTGATAACTTGATCGCACATCAAGTGCACGCTCGGCATGCTGTGTACTTTGCGCAAAGGTAGAGAATTACTTGGGGGCTGTTGTGGAAGACGTTGCCGTGGGAACTATGTTGGGAAAGGGGAGCACGGCGCGTACGTCATCTTGCTCTCTCGTTTATTCACCTTTGTTTTCTTTCCTTTCTGATGTTGACAGACTCTTGAAAGGACCAATAATTAATAAATTATCACCTCCTCGAGACCAAGATAAAACTTGAGCAGGTCAAGGATCTCGAGGATAAGGAGCATCCGAGGGTTTTCTACCTCGTGCGGTGCTCACAGTGTAACGCACAGGGTCGAAACAAAACCGCATACCGGCACACGCGGATCGGTCTCGAGGTTGAACGGAGGTCGTCGGCTTGTTCCCTCTGCTAATGTTCCAGTTCCCGATGAAGCGGTGACCCCACCGTCGCTCCGTACGAATGCGTCCACCTTTGCGACGTCCCTGGCCTTTGCGAACATATTCAGGAGTAATGTCGCATGTTCGGCGTTGGAGAGGCAGTGTGAAAGCAGTTCTTGTTCTTGCAGGTTGAGCGTAAGGGCGTGCCGTTAGCAACTATTGGTTTTCGTGCACTAATGAAGGCAAACCGGGGAGGAAAAGTGAGAGTAATCTCACCTTCCGTACGACACCCCGTGGTGCAGATGTATATTTGTCGGATGGGCAACAAAGTGGGCGACTGGATTGCTTGCACGTTTCCCTCTTCTTATTGTCCTCGTTGACAGGTTCTTTTAACAATATTCCGTCTGACTTTCGATAACGGAACGAAGCTAGTCGTTGAAATCCTACGTCCACTTTCTGCGCCCCGCCGTCTCTGCACTGCTAGCGAGGTCGCAACCATGTACTACGCAAGAAATATACTGGGCATACTTGTCCCGCGCGTCCTGAGCTGGAACGCAGATGCAGATGCATTCGAGGTAGGGATCGAGTATATTCTCATGGAACACGCACAAGGCGTAGAGCTGTATCAGCGCAGAGAGAAATTTAGAGAGGCAGCGATGCACTCCGTGGCCCAGCTCATTAACATAGAGTGCAAATTTGCCAGGCGTCGCCCCTCTCAGATAGGGAGCCTGTATTACAAGGAGGATGGTGATGGTTCTGATCGTTTTCAGATAGGACCTTATGTTGATTGGAACATCTGGCGTGGAAAGAGAAATGATGGTCCTGCTGATCGTGGTCCCTGTATGTCTTATTTCAGGTACTTGTCTGCATTTCTGACTCGTTCTCCAGGGCCAGATGCTTTGTCATACATCGCAGCCTTGATAGACATCGAAAAAAAAAGGTTGTCGAAGTTTGCAATTCCACGCGGGCCTTGGGACGTTTTTCGCCGCTCGAGCAGCAAGAATTCACCCGAGGCCCACATCCACATGCTGGACGATTCCCTAGCCGTCTTACCGAGCATCCTTCCTCAGGCTGACCTCTGCGTTCCGGTACTTTGGTACATCGATCTTTACGTCGTGAATATATTTGTCGCTCTCGGGGACCAGCCTGGCATCTTGGGGTTAATCGACTGGCAAGGTATAGCCGCTGTTTCTGAGAGCATCGTTTGCTGCTTGCCTACGATACGAGGGTGATAAATGCATCATCATTCCCCCTGGCATGGCCAGGGTTACGCCTCCCCCGGGTTAAGAGAACTATTCAGAGGAGGAGAAGGCATATTTAAAGGGGCCACAGCGACTCGCTCTTTCGCCTCGCAGACGTATTGAATACCTTATCTCTCTCGTCTACAGCACTTCACAGACGTGGTATGACGCTTCCCACCATCTGCGACAGGCGTTTCTAGATCTCCAAGACGCATGGGAAGACATTGCGAGACATCGCGGGGAATATCCCAGGTTGATGGAGTACGAGGGTTCAGTAGCCCAAGTGGTCAAGGGGCTGCAGCTAGAAGACCGATGACAACGACTGGGACCCGAAAGAACTAGGAGAGTTTGAGTCTGGTTAGATCTACTGGCACGTTCTGGGTCTAGATACACTTGCCATCCTAGTACAGTTGGCGTCTGGCTAATTTCTCGTTTTCGCAGTGACTGACGACGGAGAACGCGCCAAAGCGTTAGATTCCGCGAATAATATACACAAGTGATAGTTGCTGCAAGTAAAAAATAATATACAAGTACACATTCTCCCCCACCGATTCTGAACAAAAGGAAAAGCAACAAGCAGGAATCTGTGCATTCGGAAGCTCCATCCTTAACATCAGACAAGTTTGTCGTAACGTGTCCCATCGGATCCCTGCGTGGACATCAGACGAGCGTGTCCAAAAGTCGGCGGCCAAGAGATAGATATACATACAATGTAAGTGATATTTCTCGTTGTGGGATCCAGAGCACACCACCCCACTGGCACAGTTGTCTTTCTGGTAGATGTGCCAATTGTTAGCTTGCCGGACCATTGCTTTGAGGCATTCCAGACCTGGCCTTTGCTGAGGCCAACAAACAAGACATTCCACCGAAGAGCCCTCTTTTCTGGTGGCAAGAGGGTCCATAGGTGGTCTAAACTGGTCTGAGGCGTTGAATGGTTATATGCGAGCGTCACCTGGATAGCAAATATATTTCCCCCAACAAAGAAAGCGCCGTCGATGCCCGGGAAGTTCGTTTTGGAAGGGAGCCAGTAGAAGGGGGGTGCCGCACCCCTTAGTTCGTCGTTGGTGCAAACCAATCGAGTGGCCAATTGCAGAGTGCGAGGTATGTTCCCATCATGACACCAGTATTCAATAGATTGTCCAGAGAGGAAGAAGGAGTGGAACCAACGCTCGTACATAGCCCCAGCGCTGTTGCGTGTAGTGGAGTGCGACTCCAAGATGGCGAAGAACGATGTTTTGACGGCTGCATCGTGTTGTATGATATTTGTTGCTAGGATGTCGACGATTCTTGGAGTAGGTATGTAGATGGCGGGCTGTCGACGATAAATGCGGCCAGTGCTGTCTTGCCTCGGTTTGACGAAGATGACAGAAGATGGGCCTGATTTCTCGACATCGAGCCGTTGTAAAGACCGAATAAAAGTCGGAGCAGAAGTGATGGCGTCGTAAGCAGCCTCATTGATCTTGCTCTCGAAGTCTGAGTCGGAGGAGGGAGAGTTGAAGAGGGTCAACAACGTGCGAGGAACACCGCCCCATGCAGTTGCAAAATCGGTCATGCGCTCGACGTCAAGGTTCAAAAGTGAGCTGAGACGATTTATCAGATTTTGTTGCATTAAGAAACGGGAAGTGTTTGCGGTCAACTCACGCGAGGTCAGCGGTCTCTTCGACAGACCAAAAGTCCATGACGTAAGGCTCGACACTAGCTTGCTTGGTCCATTCCTTCCAGCGCCTAGCATTGGGAGAGGTTGCTTGAAAGACGCGGACACCAGCAGTTCGAAAAGCATAAGCCGGGATGGTGATATCTGCGTTCGAGTCGGAGAGGGCCCATATTGACAGGTCACTGTCATCCAGGGGAGAGGTTGACCCCTCGGAGTGGAGAGTGACACTAGTCTCCATGAAAAATGCATAGGTGTTTGGGTGGAACTGGAAAGCAACCGGCTGCCTCTTGCGCAGGCGTTCGATCAGAGCATAGAGGAGAAAGTAACTTTTGCCTACCAGTGCAGGGTTATCAGTATATGCGTTAGGAATCGACGTGATGCATCTTACCAATGCCAGGTTGCCCGATGATATAAGCTCCCGTCTGATAATCTTCCTCAAATGCTTCCATTGCAAGATTGTATTCCGTTCGCACAAGCAGTTTTCCGTCACCCAGCCTGGAGCCCGGAAGAAGGCGTCGCAGCGCCCAGAAATACACGCCAAAGTCAAGGTATTCCACAACTCGCTCTGCTGAGTCTGCTCCACTAAGGCGATAGTGCTGTTTCTTGAAAATAGTTTCGTTACCCCAAACCGCACGTACAAATTCTCGCAATGCGGTCAACCACTTCTCACTCTGAACCGATTGTGCAAGTAAATCTCCTTGTTGCATCCTTCGTGTCTAGAGATTGTAAAGGGGTAAAGGGGTGCCGCTCAGTTCAGTCAACGGGGTTTGAATCTAAACTCTCCATTCGGAGACTTCCGCAGTCACACACTGGGGGACAATATTTTATTTTGAGAGGCTTACAATACATTTCATTTCACAATGATTATATTATATGTATATGTACCCTTATGAGCAGGTGAGAAAGATGATGTCTAAGTGGTCAACAGAATAACGAAGAGAATATTTTATCATGTGGAAAATCCTGAGTGGGGTGTGACAGTGGAGGCCATCTGTCACATCCCGAAACTTCCCTAACCCATCCGGCCCAATTCCGAACCCCTATGATCAAATCCCGAATCCCGAGCCTCGGACTTTACCTTAGAAGATTTCTCTTTCATCGGACATTCCAAACCCCATACTTCCCATCCCGGACTTTTGCATTCCTGTCCCGGACTTTTGCATTCCTGTCCTGGACTTTTGCATTCCTGTCCTGGACATTTGCATTCCTGTCCTGGACTTTCGTATTCCTATCTCGGCTATCTCTTGACATATGTCACTTTCCCTTGACACTTCTTGACATTTACAGTTCCTATCGATAATTCCCTTCCCCCTTGCTTCGCAACTATTGTGCCATTGCCTTCAGTCATTATTCTCCCATTCTGACGCCATTCCGACTCATTCCCTTATTTTCTTCCAGAAACCCGAAACTCCGAGTCGTCTGACATACTTTAACATCTTTATATCTTCCGGACTCTTCAGTATATAAACCCGCTTGTACTCTACGATATTTCCTCAGTTCAAATATCAACTAAATCCCGTTCTTTCCTGATCTGCTTCACTCTGAACCTCCTCAGTCCTTAAGTTGACCTTAGGATTGATCTCCGACCCTCCGCTCCGAAATCAAGGAACAGAACTCGTACAGGGGCGCAGCACATAAGCTGAAGCCGAAGTTCCTTACAACTCCGACCCCCCTCAGGGATTCCCGCCAAACTCCACCTTCTCCGCATTCCAGACTATCTGGGAATATTGGGATATGGATATGAGGTCAGGGTGAAAACCTCCTAAGGTAAAGTCCAGAGTTGTCACATCCCGACACTTTCCCTACCCATACAACACACTTCCAGTCCCTTATGATTAAACTGTTAAGTCCGGGTTTGTTCCCGGAATTCCTGGATTGTCTGGAGTGTGGAGAAAGCGGGGTTGGTGGGAATTCCTGAGGGGGGTTGGAGTGGTAAGGAACTTCGGCTCCAGCTTATGTGCTGTGCCCCTGTACGAGTTCTGTTCCTTGATTTCGGAGCGGAGGGTCAGAGATAGAGATCAATCCTAAGATCAACTTAAGGACCAAGGAAGTTCAGAGGGGATCAGGAAAGAACAAGATTTAGTTGATATTTGAACTAAGGAACTATCAGAGTGTACACGCGGGTTTATATACTGAAGAGTCCAGAAGATATAAAGATGTTAAAGTATGTCGGACAAATCAGAGTTTCGGGTTTCCAGAAGAAAGGAAGGAATGAATTGGAATGGCGTCAGAATGGTAGAATAATGACTGAAGGCGATGGTGCAATAGTTGCGAAGCAAGGGGGAAGGGAATTATCGATAGGAACTGTAAATGTCAAGAAGTGTCAAAGGAAAGTGACATATGTCAAGAGATAACCGAGATAGGAATATGAAAGTCCGGGACAGGAATACGGAAAGTCTGGGACGGGAATGTGGAAAGTCTGGGATGGGAAGTATGGGGTTCGGAATGTCCGATGAAAGAGAAATCGTCTAAGGTAAAGTCCGAGGGCCGGGATTCGGGATTTGGTCATAGGGGTTCGGAATTGGGCCGGATGGGTTAGGGAAGTTTCGGGATGTGACACAAACACTGAACCCCAAACCCTGAACCCCGGACTTTACCATAGAAGATTTTCACCTTGACCTGATATCCTGAATCCCATATTGCTGTGGTTAGATATAAGCTCAGTGTACTGTATAGTCAGTCACTGTAGATTCACCTGTGGTTAGATATAAGCTATAGGGGAATCAGTATAAGTAAGAAACAAGTATAGACGAGTCTCACCTCAGTGTACTGTATAGTCAGTCACTGAGGTAGAGCTAAGTACAAACTACGAAAGTAAGTACATGATTAAGTAAGCTGTAGCATAGCCACACGACATTTGTATTCCAACACTCCCCCTCAAACGGAGCGGAGTCCTAGCTTGAATGCGAAATGTTTAGCTTTAACAGAAGGGAGAGCTTTAGTAAGAGTATCGGCAACCATGTCGTCAGTAGGACAATAAAGAAAATGAATAGAACCATTAGCAATAGCGAAACAAATAAAATGGTAACAAATATCTATGTGCTTGGTGTGTGCATGATAGCTCCCATCCTTAGTCAGCGCGATGGTGGATTGCTTGTCGCCGTAGAGTACTGTTGGACGTTTGAGAGGACGGAATACTTTGCCAATAAGGCGATGGAGCCAAATGATTTCTTTTGCAGTGTGTGTAGCCACAACGTACTCGGCCTCCGTGGTTGAAAGAGTGACCAGTTCCTGCTTCTTCGAACCCCACGAAATTGCTCCCCCATCTACGAGGAAAGCAAAACTGGTAATTGCATGAAAATGTTCTTGTGACGCACCATCAGTGTCAGCGTAGCCGACGAGACCCTTCAACTCTGTTCCATAGGTCAGTGACCATCCTTTCATGCCCAATAAATGATGATAGACGTGTTTCAGCGCCTCCAAATGAGTCCAGCCTGGATTTTCCGTGAATTGAGCTAGTGTCAACATAACAAACACGATGTCGGGCCTTGTACCAATGGCAAGGTACATCAGCGAGCCTAGGCTGTGCGAAACAGCACTTGACACATTTTTGTGATGTCGACGGCTGACTTCGGGGACTGAGTTTTCGAGAGTTGTATATTAGGGTCTCGTCACATCCCGAAACTTCCCTAACCCATCCGGCCCAATTCCAAACCCCTATGACCAAATCCCGAATCCTGGCCCTCGGACTTTACCTTAGACGATTTCTCTTTCATCGGACATTCCGAACCCCGTACTTCCCGTCCTGGACTTTCCACATTCCCGTCCTGGACTTTCCATATTCCCATCCCGGACTTTCATATTCCTATCTCGGTTATCTCTTGACATATGTCACTTTCCTTTGACACTTCTTGACATTTACAGTTCCTATCGATAATTCCCTTCCCCCTTGCTTCGCAACTATTGCGCCATTGCCTTCAGTCATTATTCTACCATTCTGATGCCATTCCAATTCATTCCTTCCTTTCTTCCGGAAACCCGAAACTCTGATTTGTCCGACATACTTTAACATCTTTATATCTTCTGGACTCTTCAGTATATAAACCCGCGTGTACACTCTGATAGTTCCTTAGTTTGAATATCAACTAAATCTTGTTCTTGCCTGATCCCCTCTGAACTTCCTTGGTCCTTAAGTTGATCTTAGGATTGATCTCTATCTCTGACCCTCCGCTCCGAAATCAAGGAACAGAACTCGTACAGGGGCGCAGCACATAAGCTGGAGCCGAAGTTCCTTACCACTCCGACCCCCCTCAGGAATTCCCGCCAACCCCGCTTTCTCCGCACTCCAGACAATCCAGGAATTCTGGGAATGAACCTGGACTTAACAGATCCATAGGAATTGAGACGGGTTTCGAGTTGGTAAAATTGAACTTGGCGAGTATTGCTTCAACAAATGATTCTTGGGAGATGGATAGGGTGTGAGTGGCGCGATCACGAGTCACTCACATGCCGAGTAGCCAGCTGATAGGCCTGAGATCAGTGATCTTGAATTGCAATCCAATTTCGGCTTTGAAGGCTTTGACGAGTTCTTTTGAGCTTCCCGTTACAGTGCAATTGTCAACATGCGAGGCTAGAATTAATAAATGAGTGCCTATTTTTGTGATGAAAACTCCCCAATCAGCTTCGGTATGGTGAAAACCCAAAATAGCGAGCTCCTTACAGAGCCACTGATACCACTTTAATGCACCTTGTTTCGAGCCGTAAAGCGCCACGTGCAGACGTGTGATGAGATTGCACCACCCTTGGTCAAAACCAGGTGGGAGCTCCATGAATATTATTTCGTCGTCGTCAAGTTTCCCATTAAGGAATGTGCTGTGAAAATCGAAAACGTCCACATCCCAATTGTGATGTGCGGTGATGGCTAAAATGAGACGGAGGGATGCGAGGCAAGCTACGGGGACGTAAGTTTCATAATAATCTACCCCCTGGACTTATGTGAATCCGCGTGCAACGAGTCGAGCTTTGTACTTATCAATTTCACTTGCTGAGTTTTTCTTGATTTTGAATACCCATTTGCAGTTGACAATGTTGACGTTCAGCGGTGGTTGTTCCACGACATCCCACGTATGTGTGTCATCAAGACTTTTGAGCTTGGATTTTATTGCTTCGTCCCATCGAGGCCAATTAGGCTGTGAATGAGCCTCATCCACAGTGTGTGGTTCCAACGCCTCAGCTTTGCAAGTTCCCGCAAACATTGCATAAGTAACCTCATCACCTTCCAATTCCCACTGCACACTGGCATCAGCCACTCCACCCGCGCTCTCTCCACTGCCTTCAACATCAACGCTCTGAACACCTCGAGGAAAATTGGTTCCCCCCCTCGACTGTCATGGGTGCCTTCGTGGCTGCATAGCATTCGAAGGTAAGGTGATTCAGTTCGTTGTCGAGTTGAACGTCTGAGAGGTGGTGCAGGTGCTTCAAAATTTGAGCCTGATGGATCAATGGTGGTCGACGACGACACGTTCATGTTATCGGGTGCAGCATCAGGCTTTGTGGTGATGGTGGGAGGAGGTGGAGGTTTGGGTACATCGGTTGTCACTGAATCCTTGAGATCAGCACGCTGATCATTGCCTGACCCTTTTCCTTTCTCCCCCTCAATTGGTGGGCATGGTGGACCCAATGCCAATGCCTCACGTCTCTTGAATGAGACGTTTCTCTCAACCACGACCATCTGACAGTCCTCCAGGTAAACCCGGTGGCCCCTGCTCTCAGCGTCAAAACCAACCCATCGCCCCTCACGCACTCTAGCATCAAGTTTGGAGGCATTTGGGTTGTGCACCCATACGCGGGTACCCCAACACGGTACGTTTGCAATATTTGGACATTTCCTATGCAGCAGCTTGTATGGCGTCTTGCCATCGAGCACTCGCGAGGCTGTGCGATTCTCCATATAGACGATATGAGCTAATGCTTCGCCCCACAGAAACTTCAGGAGTCCCGTCATGTGCATAATAGCATGAACACGTTCAACAAGCATACGGTTGAGTCGTTCAGCAACGCCATTATGCTGTGGGGTATCATGAACGGTAAGTTTCCGTTCTGTTCCTGTGGCCTTCAAATGACGGCTAAATTCTTTGCTCAAGTACTCTCCCCCGCAATCCGACTGCAAACATTTGATTGATGTTTAATGTTGTGTCTTGGCCCACGCTTTGTACTGCTTATAGGAGTCGAAGGTTTCGGATTTTGAGTTTTGGAGGTAGAGGTGTGTATAGCGAGTGTAATCATCTGTAAACAACGCATAGTAGCTCTTCTTGCCAGGGGTTTGAACGGGCAATGGTTCCCATAGGTCTGTGTGCACTTCATCACCGAACGTTTCACAACATTTTGGCTCATGCTCCTTCCCAATAGGTTTGTGTGTGGCCTTCACATACTCACAGGCTTCACACTGACCCATGATCTTGTTTAACGGGTCTAAACATACTCTGTTGACCATGCCTTTAGCCAACATCTTGCGGATTGTGGCTGGCCACATTTCTGCATGTCCAGAATGCCTATCTCCGCTCCACTGCCAGGCGGAACCTCTCGGAATCTCAGAATCCACTCGGAATCGATCCGGAATTCATGTAGACATGCAAACCCTTATTGTATTGCATCATCCTTTACTTGTCATCATTCCTGAGCCTCCAGGGACACTCCATCACTTCCTTACATCACTTAATTCCAAATTCCTCTTGTTCCTGTTCCTATTCCCTGATTATCATTAGTGAGCACTTCTCTGCCCACTCTGTTATACATATATACGTAGTTTTTACTTCAGATTCCTCAGTCATTCTTTGCCCCCTCTTTGGCAGCAGCTGAGGTGAGTTTACTTATACCTATTTGCTACTCCTAGCTAATCCCTAGTAGTCCGGGCAATCACTGCCCTCCTATAGTTTTTGTCATGTTTCAATCTTAATTTTTGGTTGCTCATGGACCGAGTTAACACTTTCGGGTACTTCAGTTTATTGGGGTCATTTGCTCAGAGCAAAGGCTCTCAAGGACCGATGGGAAGAGGAAATAGAGCTCCTCAGAGCAGAAGGGCAATGGACAAGTAACTTCTTTGATTACAAGGCAAGGTCATGGGGTGCCCTATTGCAGGCCTCTGAGAGGCAAGGCCAGGTGGGACATGCTTGCTATGTGGCCAGGACTCAAGCTGATTTTGAGAGACTTTGGGATCATTGTAAGGAATTGTTACAAAATTAGCAGAAGCCGAATTTGGATGTATTTGCAATGAACTGTTGGGTTATTGTGCTGTATATTGTTTCTGGTTCATCTTTGCAATATAAAAAACCCCAGACCAAATCCTCTTACTTTCCCATCACATTCACAATGCCACAATCATCCTACACCCCAACCCAACAAGGTTTCCAGGACATGCTGTAGTACATTGGCCTGAGATTCAAATTTAGCCAACAGGCCTTACAATCCAACTCCTTCAACCCCAATCAATCAAGGAGAAATCTGCCATTGGAAGTGGTAGGTGTTAGTTTAGTATGCTTTTGTCCGATCTTACCCTGCTCCCAGGCCATGGCCACCTGGCTGATCTCAACTGTGATAATGCATGGGTGGACGTTAGACATCCCCCATACAGTTCAGATGATTGTTGATCCCAAACATGCTGATGCTGCCTTCTCCAATTGGGAGTATCAGCTGGTGACAACCAACCCAGAATTTCCATGGCCTTGGTGGTCAGACCACATGGAACAACTTCTGGAGATCTACATACAATGTCCATGGAATGATCTCCATGAGCTTCATGCTCAATTCATGCCTCGATATGCCAGGGTAAGTTTCCGTTCAGTCCATTCACCCGTCCCACTTGACTCATTCTCTGTTGTTTAGCTTTTGATCACTCCATTAGGCCCTCCACCAATCTGCACTGACCAACAATGGATTGAGCTGGCATGCAGGCCAGCTATGGAGACAAGGATGGCTTTGTCCAGAGAGCTCACCCAAGTATGTGATGAGATGCAGTTGACCATGGAAAGGATAGTGCAGATGGAGGAACATTGGTCTCCTGAGGACATCCTTGCAGAGATCCAATCCTCTGATAGGAATCCTAGATACCAGTGGCCATTCATGTAGGGAATTTGTATTCTACTCTGCAGCAATGTTCATAGACACTGCCAACTTGTATAATAAGTGAGGGAGGTCCCCCTGTCTGACCAAATCACATCTGTGAACTCCCACCCCCTCATAGACATTATCTCTCATATGGTAGGCCATGCAAACCCTGTCAGAAACCGAATGTGGCACCCCATGCTGAAGTACCTTTCAAGAAATTCCCAGTAAGGTGCCAGGCCCATACCCCAACCTGACCCCAATGCTATTCAAATCTATGTGTAGGTCAGGATCCCCCCCCTATGGTAGCCAACATGTCCAACCACTGAGCCCTACAGTTGAGATCACAAGGGAAAGGGATGGCCTGATTGACAATGACCAACATTACCAAATATACCAAGAACCACTCGGAAAGGACAGTCATCATTTTGGTGTCTTCATTGGACTCGGCCAGTTTCAGCAGGGCCTCCCTTCCAGATGCATAGAGGTCAGGATGCATGACCAGCAGGGCTGCTGAAAGGACTGCAGTTTGCAGGGAGCTAGCTCCGAGCCATTCCTGAGGTCCGGAATTGCCATGGGAGTCTTTGAGGAGGGCCAATACCTCGGGTTGATATCTAAATGGCTGGTTCCGTCAGGATGGCTTCAGTGTGAATGCAGCCAAAAGGTTCTTACCACCCAGCCGGAGATAATTTGATTGCACCTGTGATCTCTCCCTCAAACAGGGCCTGGTTGGTCCTCCAAGACCTGGAGTTGCTGACACTCCTGCTAACCAAAGTCATCAATGACACATCTATGGAAATTTAACTTGGGGAGCTCACCTGGAACTCTTCAGATAGTACCCCAGGCAGATACCATGCCGGGATTACCCCAGTCTGGTCCAATAGAAGGGTTGGGTCTGACATCTCTTCCTGCTCCATAGGGAATCTGTCCTTGAAGAATTCTCTCTTTCTGGATTTGTTCCAGTCTCCTTTGGCCCCAACATCTCGGCCATCCTCTGGATGTCAATGGGGAAGCTCCCTGAGACAATATTAGTAGATATCTATGTACTCAGAGATCACTTGCTTTGATTCTGATAAGCCCTTGCCATTGAATTGACTATCCTATCAACTTGGAAGAGAGCCAGTAAAGGAATGCATGGATCAGGTAGTGCAGGAGTCGGTTGGGCAGGGTGGCCGATGGCTTCCAGGAATTGCTTGACCATGTATTTGGCAATATCAGACATGTGAAGTCTCTAATGAGATGGAATGTCCATTTTAGAGGTAGATTGAATGGAATGTAGATCACTCAGCCAAGGAGGCTGCTGTCAACTCAGCAGCTGATTTGACATTGTTGTTCAGGCCAATGTCAATGGACTATGGCAGGATTCCCAATCCCTGCAGCTGATGGGATTCCTTGCCTCAGCCAATCCCATACCTAGGGGCCATGCCTCAGCCCACCTCATACGCACAGCCTACTGTCACAACCAGTCAAATGGAATGGCTCATTTGTTGTGATATTACTTGGTGCATCCGATACTGATGGGCTGCCAATCCCTTGGGCTGCCCAAGACCTTCAGGCTGTCCATCCATCAGCCTACCCAAGACATATGGGTCACCCATACCTCAGCCCACTGGAGACCTACAAAATCACTCATCCCTCAGTTCACCCTATTCCCACAGTAGACACTCACCACCATTCCAGGGGCTCACCCATTACTGACAAAATCTTATCGAAATATCCCTTGGCCTATCCAACACCTGTGGGTCACCCCTCGCTCAGCCAATCTGAGACCCACCGACCATCCATCCCTCACCCAATATGGGACTTTTGGGTCACATCTCCCTTGGCCCATCCGAGGGCTACGGTGCATGCATTCCTCAGCCCATACAACACCTATGGGTTACCCATCCCTCAGCCCATACAACACCTACAGGTCACCCATCCCTCGGCCCATCTGCGACTTTAGGGTTGCCCCTCCCTTGGCCCACCTGAGACCTACCAGGAATGCATTCCTTGGCCCATCCAACACCTACAGGCCACTCATCCCTCGGCCCACTCATATCACACCCACCATTCAATGGTTCCACCCATTACTGATGAAATACCTATTTAAATATCCATCAGCCCATCCAATACCTATGGGTTGCCCATCCCTTGACCCACCCAAGACCTTTGGGCTGCCCATCCCTTGACCCATCCATGACTTTTGGGTCACCCCTCACTTGGCCCACCCAAGACCACAGGGAATGCATTCCTCAGCCCATCCGACACCTATGGGTCACTCATCCCTCAGCCCACCTGAGACCTATAGGGTCACTTATCCCTTGGCCCACTCATATCACACCCACCATTGAATGACTCCACCCCTTACTGACGAAATACCCATGGCTTGCCCATCCCTCAGCCCACCCGAGACCTATGGGGTCACATCCCTCAGCCCACTCATATCACATGAAACCACCACATATTGACACACCCATCACTCAAAATACCCTTACTAAAATAACCCCTTGGCCAACTCATATCACATGGAACTTTTATTCTATCTCGGCCTATCCGTGCCCTATGAGTGCAACTCATAGGTCGGCCGACAATCGGCTGGCCCGTGAGCCATGGCTATTTGTCAACCTTGGCTGTCCATATGCTACAGTACCAAAGCACTACATTATGTGACTGCTGTGCTGTAGTGGAACTTGGCCAGAATACCTGCCAGTTTCATTAGTATTGAGAAAGCACAAAGGCTTAAATCCACTCCACTCCATGTTGCATGTTTAAGCATAGCAATTTGTCTCTACTGTAATGTGTTGAATAGTTGATTGATTTTCTGTGTTTTGTCACTCATGCTGGGGCACGTGACGTTCATTGGTTCCGCAAGTCGACTACCTTAACAGGCAATACTCGATAAGAAGTGGCGGTGTTTTGATCGGTTGCCGAAAGTTGCAGAGCACCTGGCGGAGAGTACAGTACTTGGCTGCAACTCCGTCATGTACTTTGACTTGAACGTTCCCGTCGTCGCACACGAAGGCGCTGGAGTCTCACAATCAAAGAAGAAAGGGAAGCAACCACAACCACAAAACACTGTCGTGTTCACCCCTGCTCAGGTCGCAGCGATCGAAGCGCGAGTTGATCTGTTGGTCCATTGTCAGTATTTCATTTAATACTCTATCTTCCTGACTGGATCTACGAAGAACAGTAGGATATACCGTCATCGCGTTTAACCAAATAATCGAGAAGAAGATAGACCCAAAGATACATGTCAACGTCTTGGTTCTATTAGTGCCTCAGCTGAAGAAGAGAACTGGTGTCGTATTTCTGAAGAGATTGACGATCAATCTTGACGAAGACAGCGAGAAGGGCTTTGGTTTGGTACTTCTTTAATCGTCTTGTGTCCCTGCACTCGGTTCATTATTCCCTCAGACCAGTGCTAATGCATCGCTTGTCGAAGCATACGACCTCATTTCTCTCGCCCCTACGACTTCAGCTACATTCTCTGTTGCATGTCTCACGCACAGTGTTCCGTCACCACTGACGGCTCATGTCATCTCGTTGCCTCTTACCTTACCACGGCTTTCGTTTCATCTCAAACACACACTTGTCCGAACTGCGATTAAAAACGGAGCTGTCTTCGAAATAAACTATGCCGGGGCTCTCGGTGATGCAGAGTCAGGCCAGACAAACTTTGGAGTCAGTGATAGTGGACTGACAACCAAAAGAAACTGGTGGGCCGCTGCACGAGAAGTCGTCCGTGTTACCAAGGGAAAAGGTATCATTGTCAGCGGTGGTATTACTAGAGAGGCAGACTATCGAGGTCCCAAGGATGTGCAGAACTTGTGAGTCAGTTACCATCGGTCCCAAACGCCAATATTACTCAGGCTACCTCTCCCTCCTATAGGATCACTTTACTTGGTTTGGCCCAGAATTCGGCTCATGATGCGTCAGCAATCGCACCAAAATCACTTATCTTACGAGCACGTAAGTCCGTTCCTCGGGATCCTTGGGAAGTTTTTATTGTCTCCAGAAGTCCTGATGTCTTTCGTGTTACCCGTCTCATCAGAAACGCGCAAAACATACCGCGCCATTCTGTCAGAACCCAGGTTGGTGGTACCAACTGCAGCCGGTGAACCTCCTGTTCCCACCCCGCAAAAACACGACCGAGATGGCATTCAATTCCCTCTAGCTACCTTGCCGTTACCTGTAGGTATCACCGCTTCTACGGATTCTCCAGAGACATCACAACAAGGCAATCATGGAAACAAAAAGCGCCCCTGTGCCGACAATGATGGCGCTTCCTCGCGCAAGCAAAAGAAAAAGAAAGATGGTGCCTTTTCGAAGTAGCTTCTTACACCTGTGACATGTTGCCGCATCACTTTCACTCGTGCACGGGCACGCAGTCTACCCACCTTGGTGAAATGATTGTAAAATGTTCAGATGTCCAGATGTCCCAGTGTCGGGCCATGATGTGCTGGATATTGATATTTAGACAACAGAAAGGACATCAAGGTGTACAGCAATCAAGTATGAGACGTCCTAGCCAACCAGACGTTTGTAGATTTCTCCCAGGACATATTGTCGCGGGAGCCATTGGTAAAAGGCGCACAGCGTGGAGTAGTTACCCAGTGTCATGTAGGGTGGTGGCTTTGCACTGAGAGCCTGGGTCACCACTCTACGTGCAAATTCATCCGTGTTCATTCCCCCTGGGTTCTCGCTGGCATTCATGCGCTGGACTATTTTTGATTCATAATCTTTGTACATGGTCGTGGGTGAAAGCTTAAAGGTTGCCGCTTGGTTCTTCGAAATGTTGGATGTTACGCCTCCTGGCGCGACGAGCATAACTTTGATACCGAATGGTTTGCATTCCATCGCAAGGCCCTCGGTGATGGCGTGGAGAGCAGCCTTGGCTGCGCAATATAGAGTGTTCCATGGAGTGGTGCTATCAGTCAGAAGAAGTTCAGTCCTAGAAAAGTGTCAACCCAGGGGATCTCATGTTCCTTACATTAAACCTGCTATGGATCCAATATTCACGATCAAACCTTCCTTGCGCTCGACCATGGAAGGTATCACGACGTTCGAGACACGCAGGGCAGCGAACGTGTTCAGTTCGAAGGCGTTGCGCACTTGTTCGGTTGTCGCTTCGGCTAGGGGGCCTGGGCGAAGGGGATTCAGACTATTTGAACAAGACCGAAAGTGGCAGACCTGAACAGGACTCACCTATCGCCAAGGCACCAGCATTGTTAACGACTACATCGATTTTCCCAGTTTCCGCTAGGATGGTTTGCACGACCTTGTGTATGTCATCCTCGTTGGTGACGTCTAAAACGTGTTTTCGGATGTTTTCGTTGCGAAAACCAACCATGGTTTCAAGCTTTCGCGACGTCGCGTATACGATACATCCTCGCGCAGCGAATTCCTCACATCTACCAGGTGAGTCAGAAAGAGCTGTCATGAGGCGTCGTGCCTGGGACCACGCATATTAGCGAGACATACAGATAGAATCCTATGCCGCCCGCAGAACATCCTGTGACGAGGACAACCTTTTGGGTTGGCGTGGCTGACATGATAATTTGGGTGCCTCAGCGAACGAAGATCAGAGTGGAGGACTGGGTGCACGTTCCAGCTTACGCAATCATATGTCGACTTGAGCGGAGTCATGGAACGTTTGAACCTGAAATATGATCTTGGGACTCGATACTAGTACTTTGCAAGTCTCTCATTCAAGTTGGGCGAGCTTAGCGATTCCGAAAAAAGCCACGTACCTGGACTAAAAACGGGGTGCTCCTGGGTAATGGATTTTTTTCCGTCTTGTCGATGCTGGCGACCTCGGCGGAGCTAGGGGGTAGTGTGTATCATCATCGCGCGAATTGAAGTTCTACAAGGTACTCATATCTAAGTTTGAGCCATATGCTGCCATACGCGCAGGGCGACAATAGCGTAACTGGTCAGTGTCTCAGGTCAGCGGTCACCGAGTCAGCTCTGAGTCATATCAGATAAATTGAGCGGTTGATTACTGCATGTCGCCGACATGTACTTGTATTACCACTTGGATGTCACGGACTCCCAGGAAACGTCCAAAGTGGTAATACGATCACCGGTGCCACGCCCGGGGCATGTATAATGCAGAGTCTTATCGAAGAGGTCCACACCAGAGCCATGGATCCCTTCCAGAAGTCTGCACGATAGCAACTTGGGGACTTTCGTGCGAACCTCTGCTTTGTACCCATTGGTTCCCATCCATAGCAACCGTGACATCGCGAGGGATGTCCCGAAGGAACGACGCCAAGAAACCACCGTACTTGTCATATCACCGAAGTTCAGTCGCTTACACTGAATTCGAATCTGCTGGATGCAAATTCTGCAGAGGTGAGCATTAACGGGGATATTGAGGGGGGATGGTTCAAATGGTAAGATGAGATCGCAGCTCTCTACTATTCCATCGTACCACTGGGTACATGTGAAAAGGCTCTCGATCGCACGTGGTTGCCCTATCTGATAAGCCGTACATTCGGATGGCGAGGTGGTAGAGGTGAGAAAGAGACCCTCGAGGTTATGGTAGGAAATCACCGAAATGAACGGATTCAATTTTCCGTCTTGGTACCAACGAGACACTTTTATCGTTATCTTTTTTTATCCAATTACCAAGCTGATCTGAACGAGAGCTGCTCTACATCCAAAGATATGACACAGTAAGAGTGTGTGATTACCATCGTGCTGAGAGCTGGCAAGGTCATCCGGCTGGCTTCAGTGAATTCACCTAGACTTTCAGATTTTCTCTGACGAATGAGATGTTAATAAGTAGTTTTCGGTCTGTCAGTTTGGCAGATATCCGATATAAATAATCGATTTTTGAGCTCAGCGCGACGTCGCAAAGGCAATTAAAACGCTTGCCCGGGCTAGTTAAGGGAAGGCAATCGACTGCGATCGACGGTCATATAGTTACCGAGTTTTGAGCACACGCCTCTCAGGTCCATCATGGTTAGCGCCATATGGAGTTGCTTGATGTCGAGGATTGCTCGTCGTCCACGCGGGGCCAAAATCGTTGATGGGATTATCGATTGCGAACCCACCAGTTTCAGATGGAAACATAGTTGTGGCGGTACTTTTCTTCTCACTCCCTAGCAACTATAAGCTAGCTGCTGGAGTCAACGTGAGACTCGAGAGCCCGTATTTGTGGTCGTTGCTAATTTAGGCCTGGGTACGTGGAGTTTCTGCTTTTCGTCATGGCATGAAGACGTCTGACAGCCAGGTAGGTGTGTTCCAGCGGAGCGGGTACAGAAATTAGGGCCCACTTTCCAATTTGAAAATTCACGTTGATGACCGCCGGCGCAATGAACACGCTTGGCAGTCTTCCGCCCTGTGTCCTTTCACCAAACCGCAATGGTGACTAATGATCAACGCAATATGAAAATCCAATCTTTCGGTGTGTAGTCTTGCATGCATGTGAACAAAATCGAATCGTAACGCCAGAAACGCGTCCTCTGTGCAGGTCGCTGGCTACTCTGCATTAGGGGATAATTTTCCACTCTATCCAGATCTCCGTATAAAAGGGGCGTCTTGGTTCTTAATCTCCAAGCTCTGTCCGAGTTTCCTTGAAGCATCGACCGTCGACTCATCAATTTGAACACATCCATGGACACCTCTATCGTTGTTGGGGTCACGGACTCGACGATTCGTATGACAAGGAATAAATTGTATCCGATGCAGGCGTGGTACTGCATCGCCCTATTCCTCTTCATCATCGGTGTCTTCCAATGGTCATCGTTTTTGCACTCGAAGTTTGCCCGAAGGCGTGCAATACGGAGCGGAGACGCAGAGCTTGCCTCTGGTCCCCGCCCCCGCAGGTTTTCTTTCGGTCGCATTCCCGTAGCCCTGACTAATGCATATCGGGTCATTGCTTTCCGCTGGACGCTGGAAATTGGGAATTCATATACATTAAATATGGCCGAAGTGTTTGTCACTATCGCATACATCATCTTTTTGTATGTGTGGGCATTCATAAACAGTACGTGTTTCTCGCCAAGCCAACCGTCACCATCTCTCATTCACTGTGTAGCGACTAATCTGGAGGGCCAGAAATTGAATTGGCCGTACTGGTTCAATCGTGCTGGCACGTTGGCATCCAGTCAATTTCCGCTCATCACCGCTCTTGGAACAAAGAATAACTTAGTCTCTCGTTCGTGTTCTGCGTCCACTTATTCCATGATTATTATTGACCCCTATTGTTGTTGCAGTCGTAACGGGGATCAGCTATGATAAGGTGAGTCCAAGATGGCTGGATGGAATGATCCCGCTTAGTCTAACGGTTCACAGCTCAATTATGTCCATCGCATGGTGACCAGGGTTGTTCTTATCCTACTTTGGGTTCATGCTGGTAGTGAAATTACTTTTGAATCAAGGTATGTGTGGCTTATCAGCAGAGGTGGAAAGTTTACCGAAACTACTCAGGTTCCACCAAGATCTCAAAGAGTCATGGCTTCAATGTGGTATGACTGCCCTCGTCGCACTTACCATTCTCTGCGTTGTCTCCGTGCGCCCGATTCGCGCTGCTGCCTACGAATTTTTCTTCTACGCTCACTTCGTCCTGGTATTGTGAGTGGGTTTGACGTCCCCCTCATAGAGCTTCTCATCGTACATCTCAGGGTTTTCTTAGTTTGCGCGTACTTCCATGGTCGAGAATTCCAGTGCGTTTCGTTCTGTGGTGTCTCCAGATCTGTTAGCTAACTGCCCGCTCTACTTCGCAGTCTCGCTTACTGGATTTACCCTTGTTTCGTGATCTGGGGTCTGGACCGTCTCCTTCGAGTTATCCGCTTGATCTTGTTCAATCATTCCTACTTTGGTTATCGTTCGGGTTCAACCATGGACGCGACTGTTGAGCTTCTTTCCGAAGACTTTGTACGCCTCCACTTCCACCGGCCCTCTCACTTCCATTGGACTCCAGGACAGACAGCGTATCTCATTATGCCTTCTGTATCTCGCCTTCCATTTGAAGCGCATCCATTCACTATCGCCAGCTTCGACTCTCGTCTTTTCAGTTCCGTTGACGAGCAATCTTCCATCGAGAAGGGTAACCAGACAAGCCTTGCGGAACATGCCTTGGGTTCTAGCATGCCGTTCTGGAAGGAAGTCGTATTCTTCATCAACGTGAGGGGGGGCTTCACTGCGCGCTTGAAGGAAGCCGCTTCGACGGGACAAAAGGTCAAGGTCTTCGTGGATGGACCTTACGGGCCTTCCCCTGATCTTGGGTCGTATGATACCTCAGTTCTCATTGCAGGTATGTTTTACCGAGCGCCGTTGGCACGCAATATGTTCAACTCCTCGTAGGTGGATCTGGCGTTTCCTATACATTGCCCACTCTACTGGATATCATCGAGTTAGTATAATCCACGCTTCATCTGGTTCTTGTTGATTGTTTTAACAGGCAAGTACGAGACGGCAAGAGTAACTGTCGTCGTGTTGTTTTCATATGGTCCATCCGTGACGCAAGTATGTAATGTTATCTGATCGTCGTGAACCCCGAAATTGACTTCCAGACAGATCACATTCATTGGATCGACGACACTCTTATCCGAGCGTTGCAGCTTGCCCCTCCGTCTCTGTCCGTCTCGATCCGTATTTACGTCACTGGAGCGCCCATCACCACCGAGTTTCTTCCGCGCTTGGACTCGGAAAAAAATGATTCACACTCTGAAATCGTGGAGATAGAGAGCGGCAAGGCGATGACAAAGAACAAAGACTTGCTCCACGCCATGGCGGCCGTAGAAATAAGCAGTGGACGAGCCAACCTACCAGCGATTCTCCGAGAGGAAGTCGAATGTGCGACTGGCAGGATGTCAGTCAGTGGTAAGTCCCCCCGCTCCTGACTCTGTTCCATTTCACTGGGCTGAATTATTATTTCCAGTTTGTGGCTCTCAGCCCATTGCACGATCCGTCCGGCACGCTCTTCGTTTCCCGGTCTCCAGTCCCCTGAACGTTGTCAACGGCGGCCCTAGCGTTACCCTATACATCGAATCGTTCGGTTATGCTTGAGCGAGTGGTCGATGATGATGCGGTTATTTTCTACCGACATGACCTGATCCTAGATAGATAATTGAAATTATTGACGGAGGTTTCCTTGGTATCGTTTACATTGTCCTCCTTGTATCGATGTGACTCGGGAGCCGATAGTCTGTGTGTTAACACGAATTGTATGTAAACTTGATCTCTGTCCACCCTTAGAAGATCATTATCGACTTGTCATATGTATGTTTAAGCGAAAAAACTTACAGGCTGTGCCGTAAGTCCTATAAGTTAGGTTCCCACGGAGAATCCCAAGGCGCACTCGCCTTCACAACTAGGCATCACTGGCAGACACATTAGTGGGTGTGTAGTGCCTGTTTGGGTGGAGCCGGGGAGGGATCCTTCGATGGGTCTAACTCGGCTATTTCTGTGTGTCATAAAATACTCACGTGACCTCCGTTTCCCGAAAGCCGGAGCTCATAGTAATCTAATCTAATCTATTGCATAAAATATACAAATAAACCTCAAAATACCCCATAAACTCTGGACTTGGGCGGAATGGTGGGAGTCAACAATGCACCTCCAGGTTCCCTGGAGGAACAACAACCACTGAGTCCCACTACAGTAGACTTTCTCATAGTGCATGAACTTCATCCCCAGATTAGTGTATGCATTAAGAGAGATTCTATGCACAACAATATTTGATGAAATGGCAACCATTTCAAAATGATGACTCATTCAGACAGATTTTTGACTTTATATAAATCTAGGTATCTAGTACTTGGTATGACCTCCTTTGGCCTTGATGACTGCTTCAATTTTTCTAGGAATGCTTTCTATCCATTTTTGACACTGTTTCTCATCAACTGTCCTCTGCTGCTCCACCACCCTTTCCCATAATTGATGGACTCCTGTAGCAGCACTCTCATAAGCTGACAGGCATCTCTTGAGGTGACTCCAAGTATATTCAATGGGGTTAAGATCTGGAGACTGTGCAGTCCAATCCAGGGGATGAATCCCCTGCTCTTTAAATCACCTTTGGGCTCTCCTAGGGATCATTATCTTGTTGAAAGATAATGTCACATTCTGAAATTCCAGATTTCTCCATGTTTTGCAGCAACCCCTGCTCCAAAATGGCCACATATACTGTTCAGCATCCATTCTCCCCTCCACCTCACTCAAAACCCCTACTCCATTCCACCCTGTGCAGCCCCATACCATCAGTGAACCTCCTCCAAACTTGACTGTATCTTTGACCTCTCTAGCATTCAGTCCTTGTCCCTTCTTTTTCCACATATATTCTTGCCCATCTGACCCAATCCTATTGATTTTGATCTCATCTGACCATACAACTCTCTTCCAATCCTCCACAGTCCAATGCTGGTACTTGAGAGCAAAGGCTAACCTCCTTTTCTTGTGACCACTAGAAAGTAGGGGTTTCTTCTTCTTTACCACAGCCTTTAATGAGGCTTCCTTGAGGGTATTTCTCACAGTCTGGGGCAGACAGGAGCATCAATGATAGAATAGATGTATTGAGTGGCATGAACAGCATTTTTGGCCTTGCCAGTAATGATTTTCTGAACAATAGCCCTGTTGTTGATAGGGGTAAGCTTTGAAGGATGGCCACCATGAAGCCTAGTCTTCTCTGGTTGGAGTTCTTGAAGAAAATAGCATACTGTAGACTTCCCTAGGCCAGTTTGAGAAGCAATTTTCCTAGAGGAAAGACCAAGAGAGGATAGAGTAATAATGTTGTTTTTTAGAGAAGTAGAGATGGACTTCATGGTGATGGTGGGAAAATAAACATGGAATAGTGGGATTTATATATGCTGTGTGACACTCAGTTACATAAAAGTAACATAATAGAACAGTTACCAGATGTATGTAATTATATTACAGCATGCTAGGGTCTAATATATGTAACCAAAACTCAAAGTCAAAAAACTGTCTGAATGAGTCATCATTTTGAAATGGTTGCCATTTCATCAAACCTTATCCAGAAACCTTGATTCTTGAACCAATGGAAAGCCAATAGTAGGTATTGTATTTCACACACTTATAGTTGAAGGTTAGGGCTAGGTGGTATCAGAGAATATTGTGTTTAGTGAAAAGTTTCCAAATATCTAGACATTTTTTTGAGCCACTGTACCTTCCAGGTGGCATATCTTCAATGGTGTAAGACCAACCAATTCAAGCCCATGCTCCCTTCAGATGCACAGGGATTTCAGCTTGCTGCTGCAGCTGCAGGTGTCCAACAAGCTATGCTTAATGACCATTTACAGGAGGTCATGCCTATGGAACATGCTGTTATGTACTTCATTGCAATGCCCTGAAAGCAGATATTTTTGAGACTATTCAAGTTCTTCACATGCTCTATAATCATGATCTCTGACAAAATACAGTGAACTCTGGAACTGGAACACTAACCCTGCATTTCTGAAATGTCAGAGTTCCTACCTCCACATGTCCAGAATGCCAAAGTTCCTACCTCTGCTTGGCTGCCAGGTGGAACCACTCAGAGTCTCAGCCTCTGCTCAGAATCAATCTGGAACTTGTGTGGACTCTCATTGTGTTCCATCTGTCAAGTCCATGTTTGATCCTGGAATTCCCAGAGAGTCGGGAGTGTGCGGAAGGGCAGAGTCGGTTGGGAATCTCTGAGGGGGGTCAAAGGGGTAAGGAACTTCAGCTTCAGCTTATGTGCTGTGCCCCTGTATGAGTTCTGTTCCTCAATTTCAAGGCAGAGGGTTGGAAGACAATCCTAAGATTAACTTAAGGACTGGAGAAGGTTTCAGAGTGAAGTAGAGACTTTGCAGGATAGAATGGGATTTAGTTGATATTCGAACTAAGGAAATATCGGAGAGTACAAGCAGGTTTATATACTGAAGAGTCCGGAACATATAAAACTGTTAAAGTATGTCGGACAAATTAGGGTTTCGGGTTTCCGGAACAAAGTAAGGGGATGAATCAGAATGGTGTCAGAATGATGGAATGATAACTGAGGGAAATGGCGCAATAATTGTGAAGCAGGGGGAAAGGAAATTATTGATAGGAACTGTAAATGTCAAGGGATGTCAAAGGAAAGGAACATATGTCAAGAGATAGCCGAGATAGGAATATGAAAGTCTGGGACAGGAAATGCGAAAGTCCGGGACAGGGAATATGGGATTCGGAATATCAGATGAAGGAGAAATCTTCTAAGGTAAAGTCCAAGGCTCGGGATTCAGGATTTGATCATAAGGGGCCACAATTGTGTCAGATGGGTTGGGAAAGTTTCAGGATGTGACACCATCATCCTTTGCTTGTTATCATTCCTGAGCCTTCAGGGATGCTCCATCGCTCTCTTACATCACTTAATCCAACTCCTCTTGTTCCTGTTCCTATTCCCTGATTATGTATCATTAGCAAGCACTTCTCTGCCCACTCTGCTACATAGTTTTTACTTTGGATTCCTTAGTTCTTTGCCCCTCTTTGGCAGCAGTCAAGGTGAGTTTACTTATACCTATTTACTACTCCTAGCTAATCCCTAGTAGTCCAGGCAATCACTGCCCTCTTATAGTTTTTGTCAATCTCATGTTTCATGAGCCTTCCCCATCTTCTGCTCTGCTCTGGAACTTGATATCAAAGGGGAGAAGAATACTATGGCTGCAGAACCTACAGCTACTGAGGACTTGTGCTGGATTTTGGATCTTTCAGATCATTCAGATGTAGAGCTTTAGTAGTCAATATTGTGTCAGATATTATATACTATAAGATAATCCATTTGTTATGTCAGGCCCAGCCCAAGCCCAAGCCCACCCTCTGGGCCTGGCCTGATATTTGATTAGACCCAGGCCCTCTCAAGCCAGGTCCAATGCAGCACTGCTCAGTGCTGGAAAGCTGTTAGGGGATGGTGCTTTAGTGGCCCTGCCATGTCAGGAAGCCTGGAAGACCTGTCCAGATATTGGGCTGGTGCTTGAGGGGTCTGCAGAATGTGTAAAGTAAGCACCATCAGGGAATATAAAATAAGCAGCAGCAAAGGTGGACCAACCTCCAAACTTCCAAAAACTTACAAAAAACTTAGAAAACTTACCATAAGTTTTTCGGTGTGGCTCACTTATCTCACTTTACCCCGCCAAATTCGCACTTATCTGCACTTTACAGCCAATTTGGGCAGAACTCCAGCGAAATTGCTCCAGTTCAGTCCCTTGTTTTTTTTCTACGAGGCCACACATTCCGTAAGTGAGTCCGGCTCCACTCGCACCCGCAGGAACGCGCCGACCGCGACCGATGTGTCAACGCATTCCGACTACGCGCTCGCCCCGCTTACGTAATCCGTTCGCGGGTCTGGCATGGCACAGCCGTAGCACAGCATGTAAGTTTTCGAGATATTAGGTCAGCGACTGGTGATATGTCCTCCACAACGGGCGCCGAGCCCCTTCCATGATCGAATATAAAAGCAACCTGTGATAAGTATCGGGATGTGCATACGTGACGTCTGCTGATATCTGTCGACCCTTGGTAGACTCCATAGGCACACCACAAGGATGATACAGCACGACTCCTCAGGGGTACAAGAACCTGTCGAGCGCAACCAAAAAAAGAAAATTACTCCACCGCCCCACCGAAGCGATACTACACTGATCCAACGTCAGAAAATCGGGTGCCACATCGACCTACATAGCTTATATGATGAACGAATCCTCACGATCGTGAATGCATCACCGTGACAGATCTGCCAGCGAGTCTGTGGTGTTACTGTGCTTCTCAATTCTTCCCCGTCGCAAATCAAGGAATGCGTGGCATGGGCATGGGTGTTGCCATAGCACGGTACGACGGAATCCCAAAGGTGACTTGTGCTTCTTCGGCGGCAGCGGAGGGAGGTACGATCTTCGCAGTTGCAACGCTTGAGCACGGCCTTGCCTCCACCCAAACGCCAGCTGGGCCTACGAACCGCAATACGCTCAAAGATCACGCGAGTGGCCGAGTTGGAAATCGGAGTTGCAGCTGACCAGCGCTTCTTTCACCACGACATCGTAGCGATCATTCACTGCACAAGGTTAAGTCAGCCAAGTTCTCCATACTCTCGAAAGAGAGAACAAGTACTGACCATAAGCCTGGGACATCTCTCACACCTCCGAACGACACGTACTCACTTCTCGTTTGATCGATGATAATAGCCATTGTTGAGGAATCGACGTAACCAGATCCTGCAGCACTTGGTGATTCTGGCGCACCGATGAATACTTTCGCATTTGGATTCGGAGAGACAGCCTTCGCCCAGTTATCCCTGATATAATGATCAGACGGTTCGGACGGAGGACGGGGCGAAATGGCTATCACCAAATACCCAAATCCCAGTCCTATTAAATGATGGAATCGAGTAACGACCAACGACCACACAATAACTGGATGTTGCATATGTTCGTGTTGTTGTAATGAGTGAGGCCACAGTAGTCGTTATCTGCATCCCAAATGAGCCTCACGAATTCTCTCCCACTGAAGAAACGTACAGAATTGCGCAAAAACGGCGTCAAAGGGAACAGCATTCAAGGTGCGCCAATGTAAGCATCAGGATAAGGGCATTGATGAGCGACAGAGGACGCTCAGTGGATTTTTACAGAGATAATCTCGCCACTACACGTACCTGCGGTTATGCAATATCTGAACTGCGAGCACAGCCCGCCGTTCAATGGCAGGAAGATACGCACGGTTTACCTCCACCGTCCATCAACTGACGCAGAGTCGTGAGGAAAGCAATGAAGCCTGTCTGACTTCGGCCGTCGATGCCCATGTTACCTGTCGGATGTCAGACACACTGCTACAACCCAGAAGCAGAACACTCGTACCCATCCAACACTGCGCCGCCAAAGGGACGAATGGTGCTAAATCCACCAAAGAACAAGTCCCAAATTATCTGTGCAAAGGCTTCTCCCTCAGCATCATTGGTAAAGGACGCTACCCCAGTTTCTCCACCAAGTGAGATGGTCACGAGATGGTCACGATCTTGCCCCTGTCCTGACATGTCTGAGGCTCGGAATGTGCAGTTGGTAAGTGCAGTGCCAGGAAATACAACACTGTCACTCGTGTTATAAGTCTGCGACAAAGCGTAAGTGTGAAACATGTGGCCTGGGGCGGGTCGTGCCCTGATGCCCCTGATGCTCACGTTAGCAAGATTCACAGACGGCAGGCCGCCTGTAGTATTAAACTCGTCCAGAAAGGTAATGGGAATAATATCAACATAATCGTCCTGTTGTCAATTTGAGCAACGCGCATACGTGCATGAAGGCTTGGAAGTAAAACGAAATAGGTTGTTTCTGGTTGGCGGTGTCGGTGGGGTTGGTGGCGCCGTACGAATTCTGGCCCCAGTACCTAACACAGCGTAAAGAAGGGTTACAAAGCAGAGAACATCGAGACTCACACAACCAGCTAGAACGTGAGGTCAACACGAGAATACCGCCATCGAACGGCAATTTATATTTGTGTTCAGCGACATGTCAAATGCGCTCACCGGGGCTGAGGGCGGTGTGGCAGAAATAACAGAATGATCATTGCCGAGGTATCATAGACTGAAACTGGAGCATAGCGCGGAGTACAAGGCCCAAGAGAGCCCAGCGCAAGCACTCCAAATACGTCAACAGTTCGTTGGCCACAATGGTGTCTAAACATCGGACTTTCATCAGAAACTTTACACACATCTTATTTCATCTTATTTGGCTTAAGCAATTCACACAAGCCAAATAAGATGAAACTAAGACGAATAAGATGAAATAAGATGTGTGTAAAGTTTCTGATGTTATGCATCTGTAGACCAGCAGATCTCACTCAGACAAGAACAGAATGTGAAAAGCATATGAAATAAGATGATAATGATACAAGCAAGTCGGAGCGCTATATAAGTGGTCTAAAGGAATGTTCGGTAAGTAAATGGAGTCCATCTTGATATGCTGATCATCCATGGTGTCCAATCATATCATGTGCATAGTACATTTCATTTGTTGTGTGTCTGATCAGGTGGCTTACAGCATCCCCCAGCAAGCCTCCTAAGTTCACTTAAAAGCGGGGCTGTGACATGAATGGCAGCAGCAGATGTACAGACGGTGCCACATCAGTGAGCTATCAGGGAATCCAGTAAAGGGATGCTCAATCCTAAAATTGCAGTTTCACCACATTAATGGTTGACTTCCTGTAGCCTCTGGAATAAAAGATTATAATATTAAATTAAATTATGACCCATTAGGCCGGTGTGCTGCCATGCCGAGCATTTTATGAAGGCCATCACCCTCAAATAAACCTTAATCTGTAGAGGGGTAGGACCCCCTTGAATAGATTATTTTCAACCGGAATAAATCTCTGACTTGCCTTTTCTGGCCACTAACACCAATGATCTTGATTACATCAGCAACAGCACAGTGGCAGCACCAATACTGAGTCATTGAATGCAACAATGCTTGCAATGTTTGACAAAATACAGTGAACTCCAGAACCGGAACACTAACTCCACATTTCCAGAACATCAGAGTCCACACCTCCACATATCCAGAATGCCGGAGTTCCTGCCTCCACTCCGCTGCCAGCCGAAACCACTTGGAGTCTTGGTATCTGCTCAGAAGTGATCTGGAACTTGTGCAGACATGGACTCTTATTGTATTCCATCATCCTTTGCTTGTCATCATTCCTGAGCCTCCAGGGATGCTCCATCACTTTCTTACATCACTTAATCCAAACTCCTCTTGTTCCTGTTCCTATTCCCTGATTATCATTAGCAAGTGCTCCTCTACCCACTCTGTTATATATATATACTTAGTTTTCACTTCAGATTCCTCAGTCGTTCTTTGCCCCTCTTTGGCAGCAGCTGAGGTAAGTTTATTTATACCTATTTACTACTCCTAACTAATCCCTAGTAGCTTGGGAAATCACTGCCCTCTTATAGTTTTTGTCAATGTTTATACTGAATTCACTGCTACTACTATTGCTTGTCTCTCCTAGTAGTATCAGCTCTCAAATAGCCTCAAGAGCTTTTACATTTGAGTGAAATGCAGCCTTGTAAGCAACCATGCATGCCATGGTTAGAAATAGGCAAGAGCACAGGTCAGGGTTATGGGTACTGGTCAGGTATGGGTATGGGTTGGCATGTGGTACACCTGGACCCCTACCCAGACCTGCGGCCATGGACCTGCGGCCAGGGTATTGGGTTAGAATTGGGTTAGAAAGTCAACACTGTGAATTGTTCAGCAGTACTTGTCAACTACTACTGTACAGCTGTCAAATGGATGTGAAACTCTAAATATAAGACAAAAACATTGGGTTACAACATAACTTGAAGGAAATTCCCCCGAAAATCGACTGAACCATGCAGCTGAACATTTTCTCCAAAGCAACCAAATGTGTCACAAAAATGATGGACAAAGTGAAGGCTGTGCTTGAAGAATGCCAAGAAAACTCAAAGAAGTGAAATAATGATGGGGGAAGTGAAGACATGACTGTGCCCAAAAAGGCTCATCCAGCCCCACAGAGTGGCAACAACAAGGATAATAACTCTGTGCCATCATCACGAACATCAGTGTTACACTAATGAGGTTATGAGAGCTTGATCAGATAACATCAACAAGCCCTATTGTTGAGTAGGGAAAGATCTATCAGAAGTCTTTACTGGCAGACTATATGCCAATTGGTGAAGTGAGTTCTCAGACTAAAGCTATGTATTGCATAGATCTAACTTGGGTTGTAACCAAGTAAAGTACAGGCCTTTATACTACAGGGAGCAGCACATGGACCAAGGTATCCAAAGTAGGTATTGTCCAAGAAAGGTAACTAGAGATAAGAGGGATAAATGCCACTGGGCAGAAGGTCATAGAATATGAAAGAAGAAAGATAAGACCAGGGAGTTTGCCTGGAGTCACTGGTTGTACAAAGGGTCAAAAGAGGCAAGGGATCATGTGATGGTATAGAGTCACATGAGAAGGAAAAGAAAAGGGGTTAAAACAGTTCTACCATAACAAATCTTGTTGGGGACCCGAAGTCTTGATGGCCACAGATGATGCCAAGGACGTGAACAAAGTACACTTGAAGATTGTCCCAAGTATCCTATGAGATGGGTCAATTACAGCTGCATTTGAGTGGAAGGGTAAGGGTAAGGTGACATATTCTCACTGCCAACATACATGCCTTGAGACAAAGTGAGTTCGAAGTCTTGCATTCAATATGCCAGTTAAATGATGTTGTGTCATGTAGAGCTGAGATCATGCGCTGGGTGTCAGAGAGCCTGTGACCATTTTCAATTGTCAAGGACAGGTGTTTTCAATTGTTGATGAAGACAGGTCACCCCAAATATTACATACCTTTGCATGCCACTGTATTGTGTGATGTGCATCTCGTCTTTGCATGCACTAGAAATTGTGTTGCTAAGATGTTGGAGGTTAGTTAAACTTCAATTCATATTTGGAAGTGCTAACTTGCTTACCAGGAATACAATGGCAAGGTCAACTTTACGACTGATGCATGGATGGCACCCAACCACAGAGCATTCATTGCATTCTCCTGTCAAGTCTGGGTTCAATCCCGGAATTCCCAGATAGTCTGGAGCATGCGGAAGGGTGGGGTTGGTTGGGAATCCCTGAGGGGGGTTGGAGGGGTAAGGAACTTCGGCTTCAGCTTATGTGCTGCGCCCCTATATGAGTTCTGTTCCTTAATTTCAGAGCAGAGGGTCAGAAGACAATCCTAAGGTCAACTTAAGGACTGAAGGGGTTTCAGAGTAAAGCAGAGCAGGAGAGAACAGGATTTAGTTGATATTTGAACTAAGGAAATATCAGAGAGTACAAGCAGGTTTATATACTGAAGAGTCTGGAAGATATAAAGATGTTAAAGTATGTTGGATGAATTGGAGTTTCAGGTTTCTGGAAGAAAGTAAGGAATGAATCAGAATGGCGTCAGAATGGTGGAATAATGACTGAGGGCAATGGCGCAATAATTATGAAGCAAGGGGGAAGGGAATTATCGATAGGAACTGTAGATGTCAAGAAGTGTCAAAGGAAAGAGACATATGTCAAGAGATAGCTGAGATAGGAATACGAAAGTCCGGGACGGGAATGCGAAAGTCCAGGACAGGAAATATGGGGTTTGGAATGTCCGATGAAAGAGCAATCTTCTAAGGTAAAGTCTGAGGCTCAGGATTCAGGATTTGATCATAGGGGGCCGGAATTGGGCCAGATGGGTTGGGAAAGTTTCAGGATGTGACATCTCCATTCACTTGGAGCACAAGGAGGAACCACTGACAATGCTGTTGGATATTGTTGAGGTTTCAAGGGTGAGTGCAACTTACCTTTGCACATAAGGAGCATACATGATGGTCCAGATATTAGTCCCACACTTGACTTGAGATGGTGACAGTATTCGCAAAGATGCTGGAGGAATTTGGGTTAATGGACAAGGTAGGAGGCCATGAGAATATGTCATGTACTTACCTGAAGCTGATAACTGATCTAGATATTGGCCATGATGTGCAATAATGCTGCAAATAACGATATGATGGTTGAAGAGCTCAGCAAACTTGCACCTGAGTTTGCTGGCTCTGCCAGCCACACATGCTGCTTTCTCCACATTGTTAACCTCATTGCCAAGTTGTTGATTTGCCAGTTCAATGTGAAGAAGACAACAACAGACCAGGATGCCGAACTGGCAGAACTGGGTAGTGAGTTGGCTGAGGAAGACTGAGAGTGATGATGACGACAAAGTAGTGGAAGAATCTGATAATAATGAAGGGTGGGTGGATGAGATAGAGGAGCTGACAGAGGAGGAAAGAATGGAGCTGGAGAGAACCATATGTCCAGTAAAGTTAGCATTGGTAAAGGTGAGTTATATGACATGTAGATGTACCTCTGAGACTGAACATTTGTCCAGCTCCATAAATTGGCCATTAAAATCATTCACTCAATGACCATTGTCCTGCCAGCCTGGCAAAAGATTTTGAGTGAGCTTCGCATGATGGTCAGCTTCATGCCCAGGGATGTTGCAACTCGCTGGTGACAAAAACTATAAGAGGGCAGTGATTGCCCGGACTACTAGGGATTAGCTAGGAGTAGAAAATAGGTATAAGTAAACTCACCTCAGCCGCTGCCAAAGAGGGGGCAAAGAACAACTGAGGAATCCAAAGTAAAAACTAAGTATATATGTATAACAGAGTGGGCGGAGAAGCGCCCCCTAATGATAATCAGGGAATAGGAACAGGAACAAGAGGTTTGGAATTAAGCAATGTAAGGAAGTGATGGAGTGTCCCTGGAGGCTCGGGAATGATGACAAGTAAAGGATGATGCAATACAATAAGGGTTTGCACGTCTACATGAATTCCGGATTGATTCCGAGTGGATTCCGAGATTCTGAGGTTCCGGGAGGTTCCACCTGGCAGTGGAGCAGAGGTAGGCATTCCGGCATTCCGGACATGCGGAACGCAGATTCCGATGTTCCGGAAATGCAGGGTTTGTTGTTCCGGTTCCGGAGTTCACTGTATTTTGTCAGCTGGAATTTGACCTTTGATATGCTGAAGTATGCCCTGAAGCATTGGAGGGCAGTTGATGTTGTTGCCCAACAGTGTGACCTTGGGCTGAGGAAGTTTGAGCTGTTGGATAATGAATGGCTGGTCATTGAGCAGTTATACAGCATGCTGAAGGTGCAACCTTGAAAAACATGCCCTTGCTTTGTGTCTGACAAGCATTACAAACACACATGCCTTGTTTACTTGGCTTACATCAGATCCTTAAGGATGCCACACTATTCTTTTCATGCTCAATGCCAAACCTTGCGACAGTCATCCCAGCAATGGACCACATTGACCAACAACTCACCACATATGCATGCAACAAGAAATATCTTTGATTCATCCATTCCAGCATCTCACTCACCAAGGAAACACTCAACCACTACTACTCGCTCACTGACAGCTCTGAGGTCTATTGCATTGCTATGAGTAAGTGAATTTCATTATCTGAACTTGTTCACACTGATGCAACATTGAATTAGTTCTTCATCCACGACACAAGCTCTCCTACTTCAAGACAGCTGGATCAAGACTACTAAGAACCTTGTCAAAGACAAGTTTGAGCATTCCTATGTGAACGGCACTGACAATGACATCAACATCGAGGAGACCAGACCAGACCAGCAAAAAAACAAAAAAGTATGTTTTTATTCTATTCTACACTGGCTGCTATGGCTAACTGGTTACAAGGACACCAACATGTTCAACAATCTCACTGTGCTTGCACCACCCAAACCTGTTGATCTCAGCTCAGAGCTTGCCTGCTATTTGAATGCCAACATCAAGCATGTAGCTAATCCGATCACATGGTGGTATGAACACCATGGTATCTACCCCCTTCTCTCCCACATGGCCCTCGACTATTCCTGGTATTTTTTTTTCTCTCTTTCATCCTTCCACTGACAATCTTCCTAGCTACCTCTATTGATGTTGAATGACTATTCAGCTGTGGATGTCTGCTCCTTTCCCATGTCCACTCCTGACTCTCTACTCAATCTCAATCAACTTGTGCTCTCCTCTGTCTCAGCATATGGAGCAAGCTGAACCTTATTAGCAACAATGATGTCAAAAAAGTTAGTGAGTTGCTGGACCTTGAAGGTGATGAGGAGCTGGAGCTGGAAGATGGGTGGGACTGGATCATGATTGGAAAGTAGCATTGTCATATTCATATTCATGTTTTGTAGACTCGTAGTTACCCTGCCCATAGTACTATAATTGTCCAGACACGTGGATATACCTAAGGGTACCTGTCTCCCTACCCATGCAGTGACCTGGACCCACATTGTGGGTATGGGTATATCCCCAGGTAAGGGTGTGGGTTAGAGCTCCGATACCCCATAGTTTACCCATGCTCTTGCCTATATGCATGCTATCCAGGGCTTCTTTGAAAGGCTTCAAATCCCACTGTCCTGCAATGACAGCATATAAGAGCTCAGACTTCAAACTCACTTTGTCTCAAGGCGTGTATGTTGGCAGTGAGAATATGTCACCTTACCCTTACCCTTCCACTCAAATGCAGCTGTAATTGACCCATCTCATAGGATACTTGGGACAATCTTCAAGTGTACTTTGTTCATGTTCTTGGCATCATCTGTGGCCATCAAGACTTTGGGTCCCCAACAAGATTTGTTACGGTAGAACTGTTTTAACCCCTTTTCTTTTCCTTCTCACATGACTCTGTACCATCACATGATCCCTTTCCTCTTTTGACCCTTTGTACAACCAGTGACTCCAGGCAAACTCCCTGGTCTTATCTTTCTTCTTTCATATTCTATGACCTTCCGCCCAATGGCGTTTATCCCTCTTATCTTTGGTTACCTTTCTTGAACAATACCTACTTTGGATATCTTGGTCCATGCGCCATTCCCTGTGGTATAAAGGCCTATACTCTACTTGGTTACAACCCAAGTTAGATCTATGCAATACATAGCTTAACAAGCTATCTCTTGGTCTGAGAACTCGCTTCACCGATTGGCCTATAGTCTGCCAGTAAAGACTTCTGATAGATCTTGTCCTACTCAACAATAGGACTCATTGGTGTTATCTGATTGAGCTCTCACGACCTCATTAGCGTGACAAAAGATCTAACTTCTTACTCAATACTGCTATCACACAGCCTATCCCCTGACAACCAGATACTGCCTTTGTGCAGACTGATTGAACAAGATGTGGTCTCCACTCGGAACCACGAATGAACCCTCTTCTTCTAGAAGAAAGAATACCAGAACCCAACAAGGTCCTTATCCCAAAGGCCTTGACCTGAACGACTGATTTGCTCTTAAGCAAGACGTGAAAGATCTACCACCAGATTCTTCCACAGGAGATGATTTACCAGAGTCACTGTGACCCCACTGAACCCACAGATCCCAACAACAAACCAACAATGGCCTCCAGAGCCCCAGAACTAAACATCAGCACTCCCTCTGCCTTTGACAGCAACACTGACAATGCTGTCTAATGGATGCACTTTGTCATATCCTACTTCGAACTCAACGACCATGTCGACTCTGTTCAACTCACACCTGTCAAGTGGGCTGAGTACATGAAGAAAGGATTATGCTTTGTCTGCGGGAAATAGGGACATTGCTCCACCGACCACAAGAACAGTTGCCTTCCCCAGAAAACTTCCTCCCCTTGACCAACCCCCATCAAGACAGTAGAAATCCTCACCAAGACTCCGTCCTCTGTAGAAAAGTTCATTTCTGAACTCCAGAAGAACAATGTCTCTGAAGCCGAGATGTTGGACGTCCTCAAAGTCTGCTTTGAAAACCCCAAGCAAGACACTCCCAACACCCTCCCCATTGCCAAGATTAGATTAGATGGGCAGGATTTTTAGAAAGGGAAAGGAGAACCAAATCGATGTGGACCTCTCCTAGAACGGCCCCTGTAACAGTAGCTGAGCAAACATCTAAACTAATGCACATTCCAACTGCCATTTTTGCCACTAGGACAGGAAAAATCATCAACACCCGAGCCCTTCTTGACTGTGGAGCAGCTGCCTCCATCATTGACCAACATTTCACCCTCAAGAACAGATTCCCCATGAAACAACTCCCTGTTCCCCTGAAACCCTACAATGTGGATGGATCTCCAAATGTAGCTGGATTGATCAAGTTCTCCACTACCCTCACTCTCCACATTGGCAACAACAAAATGGAACAAGAACTGTATGTGACAAACTGCGGGAAGGAGAACATCATACTGGGACTCCTGTGGCTATGCCAACACAACCCAAACGTTAACTGGGAAGCCAGAACCCTCTCCTTCCCTGACAAGAAGACTCTTCCCCAACATGACACCCCTGATGCCATCACCCAACAATACCTTCTCCAATATCTTGAACTTGACCCCGAAACATGCCTTGCCAAGAAACTGAAGAAAAAGATCGACTCCATGACCTATGACTTTGGCAAGGTTACCCTTGCTACTGAACTTGCCCAGAAAGATGCCAAAGAAAAGACAGAAAAGCCTGTCCTTCCCCCCGAATTTGCAGAGTTTGCTGATGTCTTTGACAAAAAGGCAACCAACCACATACCCCCATCCCATCCTTTCGATCATACCATAGACCTCTACGATTTTTTTGTTCCTAAAGTGGCCAAGACCTACCACTTGAACCCAAAGGAAGAGGAGGCATGTAAGGAGTTCATTAAAGAACATCTTTAGACCAGCAAGATTTCTCTCTCCCAATTGCCACAAGCTTCCCCTTTCTTCTTTGTCCCTAAGAAAGATGGATCCCTTTGTCCTTGCCAGGACTACCAATACCTGAACTCCCACACAATAAAGAATGCCTACCCCCTTCCCTTAGTCTCCGACCTCATCAACAAGTTGAAAGGATCAAAGATCTTCACAAAGATAGACATCAGATGGGGCTATAACAACATCCAAATCAAACCAACTGACCAATGGAAGGCTGCTTTCATCACTCCCTTTGATCTCTTTGAACCAAATGTCATGTTCTTTGGACTTTGCAACTCACCTCAGACATTCCAAGCATTTATAAATCATGTTTTTGCTGACTTTATCACAGAGGGGTGGCTCATTATCTACATGGATGATATCCTCATCCACTCCTCTGATGCCACTCTCCATTGTGAATGGACCCTGAAAGTCCTCTGACAACTGAAGGAGAACAATCTATACCTGAAACTAGATGTGTTCTTTAAACACTTCCTGTACATCCCCACCAACCATTGTGCCCAGATTGTGCACTCAGTCCACGAGTCCACCTCTGCTGAACACCCCGGCATCACATGAACCACCACCCTCGTCTCACATGACTTCTGGTGGCCAGGCTCTCCACATTTGTCCAGAAGTTTGTACAGGGCTGTGCCACGTGTTAGTCCATGAAAGTCAACACCCACCCAACTGTCCTGGCCCTACCTCTGATACCTTCCACATGCACCCACCCTTTTCAACAGGTCTCCGTCGACCTGGTCACTGATCTCCCTATCTCCAATGAATTTGATTCTTTGATGGTCATGGTAGACCATGGGCTTACGAAGGGGGTAATTCTATCTCCTTGTCACAAAACAATTGATGTGGCAGGAGTAGCAGACCTTTTTCTACGAAATGTCTTCACTAGATTTGGACTACATGACAAATTAATCTCCAACCATGGACCCTAGTTCGCCTCCGCCTTCACCAAAGAACTCAGATGACTCCTTGATTACAATGTGTTACGGTAAAACCGGCTTTTTCCATCATCCTCATGACAATATGTATCACATGACCCACCTTTTTCCTTTTATGACTTCATTGTACAACCAGTGACTCCAGGCAAAGTCCTGTCTCTTATCTCGCTTCTCTTTTCTTCTATGAAGTTCCTTGGTATTCTGCCCAATGGTGTTACGCTGATGAGGTCGTTAGACTCCTTCAGTGAACAACGCCAAGTCTTGGTATAAACCGAGACTGAGATCTATCAGAAGTCTTTTACTGGCAGACTATAGGCCAATCGGTGAAGTGAGTTCTAAGACCAAAGGATAGCTTGTTAAGCTATGAATTGCGTAGATCTAACTTGGGTGGTAACCAAGCGAAATACCGGTCTTTATACTACTGAGGATAGCGCACGGACCAGCTAGCCGAAGTAGGTATTGTCCGAGAATGGTAACTAGAGATAAGAGACGAATACGCCATTGGGCAGAACGTCAAGGAACTTCATAGAAGAAACGAGAAGCGAGATAAGAAATAGGACTTTGCCTGGAGTCACTGGTTGTACAACGAAGTCATAAAAGGAAAAAGATAGGTCACATGATACGCATTGTCACAAGGATGACGGAAAAACCCGGTTTACCGTAACAAATGGCGTATTCATCTCTTATCTCTAGTTACCATTCCCGGACGATACCTACTTTGGTTAGCTTAACAAGCTATCCTTTGGTCTTAGAACTCACTTCACCGATTGGCCTATAGTCTGCCAGTAAAGACTTCTGATAGATCTCAGTCTCGGTTTATACCAAGACTTGGCGTTGTTCACTGAAGGAGTCTAATGACCTCATCAGCATAACACAATGTTTCCCTCTTCTCCACCTATCACCCTCAATCTGATGGAGAGACTGAACAAGTCAACCAGGAGGTTGAAACTTACCTCTGAATATTCTGCAATGGAAAACCCAATG